>JARQOC010000001.1:90904781-91135074 GCA_033576535.1 Allobates femoralis
AATGCCAGCCCCCAACTGCCTGGGTTTTACCTTGGCTGGCAATCAAAATTAGGATGAAGCCCACAATTTTTTTAAATTATTTATTAAAATAATGGGCTTCTCTGTTCTTTTGATTGCCAATCAAGGTAAAGTCAAGCAGTTTGGGGTGGTAGCCCATAGCTGTCCGCTCTATCTGTGCTGACAATCAAAATACAGCAAAGTGCTATGTCATTTTTTTAAATTATTTATTTATTTTTAAGGACCCCAATAGCCAATCATATACAGAGAATTGTCTTCTGTGATTGGCTGTTGGAGTAACCTGGAAAAAGCCCATACATTCTAGCATCTACCATGAAGAATGGTAGATGCTAGAATGTATGGGCTGTATGGGCTGTTTCCAGATTATTCCAAAAACCAATCACAGATGCCCAATCTCTGTGACAGCTTCTGAAATTGTCTGTTCTGAAACTCATCAGTGAATACCCATGAAGTTAACCCCTTAGTGACGAAGCCAATTTCCACCTTAATGACCAGACTTTTTTGTAATTCTGACCAGTGTCCCTTTATGAGGTAATATCTCTGGAACGCTTCAACGGATCCTAGCGATTCTGAGATTGTTTTTTCGTGACATATTGGGCTTCATGTTAGTGGTAAATTTAGGTCGATAATTTTTGTGTTTATTTGTGAAAATATAAAAAAATTGGCAAAAATTTTGAAAATTTGACAATTTTCAAATTTGTCATTTTTATTCTGTTGAACCGGAGCGTTATGCGACACAAAATAGTTAATAAATAACATTTCCCACATGTCTACTTTACATCAGCACAATTTTGGAGAAGAAAAAATTTTGGGTTAGGACGTTATAAGGGGTCAAAGTTCATCAGCAATTTTTCATTTTTCCAGCAAAATTTACAAAACCATTTTTTTAGTGACCACATCACATTTGAAGTCCATTTGAGGGGTGTACATGACAGAAAACACCCAAAAGTGACACCATTCCGAAAACTGCACCCCTCAAGCTACTCAAAACTACATTCAGGATAATGATTAACCCTTCAGGTGCTTCACAGCATCTAAAGCAAAGTGGAAACAAAAAATGGACATTTTAATTTTTCCTACAAAAATGTTCTTTTAGCCTCGATTTTTTTCATTTTCACATGGGCATCAGGATAAAATGCATCCTAAAATTTGTTGGGAAATTTCTCCTGAGTACACCGATACCTCATATGTGGTCATAAACCACTGTTTGGGCGCACGGCAGGGCTCAGAAGGGAAGGAGCGCGATTTGACTTTAGGAGCTAATTTACCATTCAAAAAGTCAAATGGCGCGCCTTCTCTTTCGAGCCCTGCGGTGCGCCCAAACAGTGGTTTATGACTACATATGAGGTATCGGTGTACTCAGGAGAAATTGGCCAACAAATTTTAGGATGCGTTTTATCCTGTTGCCCATGTGAAAATGAAAAAAATAGAGGACAAAAGAAAATTTTTGTGAAAAAAAAGTACTTTTTCATTTTTACGGATCAATTTGTAAAGCACCTGAGGGTTCAAAGTGCTCACTATGCATCTAGATAAGTTCCTTGGGGGGTCTAGTTTCCAAAATGGGGTCACTTGTGGGGGAGCTCCAATGTTTAGGCACACAGGGGCTCTCCGTATGCAACATGGTGTCCGCTAACAATTTGAATGGAAAATTAGCTCCAATTGCTAGCGGACACCATGTTGCGTATGGAGAGCCCCTGTGTGCCTAAACATTGGAGCTCCCCCACAAGTGACCCCATTTTGAAAACTAGACCCCCAAGGAACTTATCTAGATGGGTGGTGAGCACTTTGAATCCCCAGGTGCTTCACAAATGAATCCGTAAAAATGAAAAAAGAAAATTTTTGTGGAAAAGAAAGTACTTTTTCATTTTTATGGATCCATTTGTGAAGTACCTGAGGGTTCAAAGTGCTCACTATGCATCTATATAAATTCCTTGGGGTGTCTAGTTTCCAAAATGGGGTCACTTGTGGGGAGGGTCTAATGTTTAGGCACACAGGGGCTCACCATACACGACATGGTATCCACTTACAATTCCAATTGCTAGTGGACACCATGTCACGTATGGAGAGCTCCTATGTGCCTAAATATTGGAGCTCCCCCACAAGTGACCTCATTTTGGAAACTAGACACCCCAAGGAACGTATTTAGATGCATAGTGAGCACTTTGAACCCCCAGGTGCTTCACAAACTGATCTGTAAAAATGAAAAAGTACTTTTTTTCACAAAAATCTTCTTTTTTTCCTTTTTACAGACTAATTTGTGAAGCACTTGGGGGTTGAAAGTGCTCACTATGCATCTAGATTTTTTCCTTGGGGGGTCTAGTTTCCAAAATCGGGTCACTTGTTGGGGAGCTCCAATGTTTAGGCACACAGGGGCTCTCCATATGCGACATGGTGTCCGCTAACAATTTGAATGGAAAATTAGTTCTAATAGTTAGCGGACACCATGTCGCATATGGGGAGCCCCTATGTGCCTAAACATTGGAGCTCCCGCACAAGTCACCCCATTTTGGAAACTAGACACCTCAAGGATTCTATCTAGGGGTATAGTGAGCATTTGGAATCTACAGCTACTTCACAGAATTTGATAATGTCATTATGAACATTTTCTTTTTTTCACACAATTTCTCACTTTTAGGGCCCTTTCACATCAGCGTTTTTTGAAATTTGCGGCAGATGCAGTGAAAAAACCGCATCTGCCGCAATTACCGCATACCGGCTGCACCTGCGGCGCGGTTGCGGTAAACGCCATGCAAAGTATAGGCGTACTTGCGGCAGGTGCGGCAAGTGCGGTTTTGCACTTGCGGCAGGTGCGGCCACGAAAAAAAACGCGGCTGACCGTTTTTTCACCGCATCTGCCGCAAATTTCAAAAAACGCTGATGTGAAAGGGCCCTTAGAGCATGTGCACAAGATACGGACACACCGTGTCCTGGTTGTCTCCTCCCCTGCATTTTTTTTTAGTATTTCTTTATTAAATTTTAAAAAAAAATGACGTAGAGCTTCGCCATATTTTTGGTCCAGCCAGGTACAGCAGGCAGCTACGAGCTGCCACGAACCCCTTCTGCCTAGTTTTACCTGGCTGGAAACCAAAAATATAGGGAAGCTCCTTTTTTTTTTTATATTTCATGAAATAATTTTTTAAAAAAATGGCGTGGGCTGCGCCATATTTTTGGGCCAGCCAGGTACAACTAGGCAGCTGGGGGCTGGAATCCTCAGCGTAGGGAGGCCCAAGCTTTCTGGGCCCCCCCCCCCCGCTGCGAATTGCAGCCCGCAGCCGCCCCAGAAAATGGCGCATTCATAGAAGCGCCATTTTCTGGCGCTGTATCCAGCTCTTCCAGTTGCCGTGTAGCGGTGGCAGACTGGGTAATAAGGAGTTAATGCCAGCTTTTTGGCAGCTGGCACTAAGCCCGAGATTCATAACGTCTGGCCAATATTAGACCGGACCATTAGGAATCTCTAATAGATTGTAAAGAAAACACAACACAGAGAAAAATATTTTTATTGGAAAAACACATATTTAGACCCCATCTTTATTACAGTGAAGTCCGACGTAGTCCAGTGGGATGGTCCGACGTAGTCCATTGGGAAGGTCCAACGTAGTCCAGTGGGAGGTCCCGCGACGATTCTCATTCAGATGATGATCTGAAGTTAACCCCTTGTGTGGTCACAAGGAGTTAACTGCAGGTCATCATCCCTGTGTGGTCACAAGGGGTTAACTGCAGATCCGGTAACCCCTTGTGACCACACAGGGATGATGACCTGCAATTAACCCCTTGTGACCACACAAGGGGTTAACTGCAAGTCATCATCCCTGTGTGGTCACAAGGGGTTAACTGCAGATCCAGTAACCCCTTGTGACCACACAGGGATGATGACCTGCAGTTAACCCCTTGTGACCACACAAGGGGTTAACTGCAGGTCATCATCCCTGTGTGGTCACAAGGGGTTAACTGCAGATCCAGTAACCCCTTGTGACCACACAGGGATGATGACCTGCAGTTAACCCCTTGTGACCACACAAGGGGTTAACTGCAGGTCATCATCCCTGTGTGGTAACAAGGGGTTAACTGCAGATCCAGTAACCCCCTGTGATCACACAGGGATAATGATCTGCAGCTAACCCCTTGTGACCACACAGGGGGTTAACTGCAGAAGACCCCTGTGTGGTCATTGAGGGGTTAACTCTGCCTCTGTTCCGGCGCACGCAGAGCAGCGGCGCCGGGACAGAGGCAGAGAGAAGACGGCCGGCGACGCTGCAGGACAGATAAGTATGAGAGCAGGGAAGGGGGCCCAGGGGGGAGCGGAGCATAACGGGGGGCTGCAGATCGGAGGGGGGGTCAGGGATAGAGGGGACAGCATGGGGAAGAGCTGGGGAAGGAGGGGGGGCTCTGATGACCGGAGGGGAGCTGCGCAGGGAGGAGGGGGAGCTGGGGACTCAGTGGGGAGCCGCCAGGGAAGAGGGGGAGCTGAGGAGCCGCGCAGGGAGGAGGGGGAGATCAGGGGTGAGACCAGGGGTGAGGGGGGATGACATTGGGGGGCCACTGAGGGGACCAGTGGCCCCCCAGGAATGGCGGCATCTATATGCGATCTGACAGATCGCATAGAGAGGCGGCGGGTTTGGCGCCGGCCGCCGCCATTTTTAGATGGTTAGGGGGTGGGGGGGTGGGGATGATGATCCCCAGTACTAGGGGTCTTGGTGGGCTAGGGGGTTAATGCTTTCACTTTGTTCCGACATGTGTTTTCATGTCGGATCAAAGTGAAAGCATTTTTCCCGGCACTTTCACTTTGTGCAATGTGATGATCGGTAAACGGTGCTTACCGGTCATCACATTACAGGTGGCGGTAAAAAACTAGCTAATTACTAATCTCTAGGGTGTCAGCTACAATCGGTACGCTGACACCCTAGAGATTTTTGCTACAGGGGCTGTGCTACAGGGCATTTTCTAGCCTGACGTCTACAGACGTACGGCTGGGCTTTAGTACCCTTTTTTTCCGACGTCTGTAGACGTTAGGCTGTCGTCTAGGGGTTAAAGGGCGGCCCAGGAAGTACAAGTGGTCCGACACTCAACATACTCCAAGAAGTATAATGCTGCTGTTCAATCTCTAGTGTCTTCCTTTTTACAGCCTCCGGTCCCCGAACTGAACCCAAAATTTAACACGGACTTCTCAGAGACTTCTGCTTTCGGGGTCTGTGCCCAAATACTAGTGTTACGTGTTGAATGTTTTGCAGTCCATGTGTAATGTTGCTGTAATTTAAATCCGAGTACATTATTTTGGTTCATCTGGAGTTAATGCTAGAGGCTGCTGTTGTCTGTCTGTTGCTCTGCATGTGCAGGTGGGGCAGTGTGTCAGATCATTCATTTCTCCACTCCCTCAGCCTTTAAGTAGTTCCATTGCCTTTTACCAGGTGTCACTGATAGAGTTTAGTTTCTACTAGGAAGCCATGCAGTGAAGGCGTTCATGCTGGTGCTGCTGCTGTTTCATTCTTTAGGAGTTGCTGTGTTTTTCCGGTCCATGGGTGAAGGTAGTGGTTCTTAGCCTAGAGCTTATGAGGAGCATAGGACAAGGGTGGTGACCAAGACCTCATCTTCTCAGGAACCTGTGGGAGCGGGGTGAGCCAGGAACCCCGAATCTAAGGGTCAGACTTGCTCCCTTGAATGCCTTAACCCATCTTACCATCCTGCTTTCTGATTCCCTTACTGCTATACCATTCTCCGTGACAACTAGGTGTTCAGTACGGACCCCAAATTTTACAGTTACAGTACTGTAGATTAATTCATTCTGGGGGCATTATACAGCGTACGTAGGGCACTCTTGTTAGCATCCTACCTTATGGCTGTAATGAAAGGGAAATCTAGGGGCTTCAATGAAAGGAATATTACTTTGTAAGGTCAGCAAATATTGTGAGGTATGTACCTATGTTACCCATACAAATATTATTTTCTTTCTGGGGGGGGGGGGCAGTTAGAAATTCTATGTATGCCCTGCTTGACCATACTGCTGCTATTAGGGTTGCTTTTACTGGCTTTACACTACCAGATATCTCCTAGCTTGCTCTGTCCTGTGAAAAATGCAGTTTCTGCCTCTGCCCCTTCAGAATCATGCTACCCACATGTCTATGTGTGCCAGCTGTGTTCTTTAGTGCTTAATCGCTGCTGGTCATACACTGCCACACATTTCATTATGTGTCCTATTCCAATTATCTACCATTCAGATTCTGCTGCTACCACTGCAACTGTAGAGCCACACAAGTCACATCTCCAGGCAGCCCACTCTATAATATAGTGCCAGACAGTATTTCTGCTGCCAAAGCTGTGATTTCTAGCCCTATACCTCACAACATCTCTGTCGCGTACTATCTACCATGCAGGTTATGCTGTTGCAACAGTAGAGCCATGCAAGTTAATGCAAATTCAAAAAAATCATCCCGCACTATAAAAAATGGAACTTTATTCCATGTTAATTAAAAATAACTACTCAGATGGAGTCAGGTAAAGTCGCAATGTAGAGTTCACATACTGTATAACACGTGTCTGTGTACAAGGGACTGGGTACTCAAGTCTCGGACGGTCAGGTGCAGGGATGTCACGGGTGGTCCGTGCCAATGCCTGTGCCCTTGGGTGACTATGAAAAGGGGTATATTTACAGGGATTAAAGTTAATGTGTTATTGTGTGACGCCACCTGTAGGTCCGGTGATGGCACCGAAATCCTGAGACCTCCGGGGGATGGGTGGCAGCAAGGTGTTTTGGCTCTCTACAGGAAGAGCGGGGTCCCCGAGGCTGTATGGACGGATGGTGTAGTAGGGCAGCGCAGTCATTGTGGTGTGGGACTGGAATGATGACCACACACAAAGTCTCTTTTGGTACCTTTACTGATGGAAACCGGTACACGTCCAGAGATGAAGGATACACTTTGGGACTTCCACGTCGAGTGAGGTATAGGCCTCCTTGTCCTGTTCCTTCTCTCTAGTCTGTCGTGTGTGAAACCCAGCCTGACCTTCTATGTCTGTTACACCCATGTTGCTGCACTGAGGGTGTCGGGCCCCACGGGACGGGGGTACTCGGTACCGGACCGGACAGTGCCGGGGAAGTCACGGGTGGCTTGGTCCGGACCGTGTCCCTGGCTCGGCAAATAAAGGGGGATATTTACAGGGGAAATGTCACTCGTGACGCCACCCACTTGATGCGGCCAGTGATGGGGGCCGCCGCTGCTGCAGAACCTCCGGGGGTGATGGAGTGACAGCGGAGATGTTATAGTTCCAGTGGGAAGAACTGTATCCCCCGGGGCAGTAAGAGTTAAGGGTTGTGGAATTGTCCAGGACACTTACCTTGCAGACGCTGTAGGATCTCTCTTCCTTGCTGGTGCTGACAGGCTTGTAGCTCTGTAGGTGGGAATCTGCTGCAACCTGTATGGGAGGAATGGTCGGCAGATAGAAACTGACAAGAGAGGCCACTTCAGGGTTTTCCGTGTCTTTTACTCTCACTTCTTCAAGCAGTTTACAAGTCAGTTGCAGTTCTTACAGTTCAAGCACAGTTCTCAATACACGGGTACATTCTCCCTCTCCGGGTTCCCTTTGCTCTGCAGCCAGGCCTCTCTCTCCCTGTGATCCCTCACACAGTCTTTAGTGTCCTTTCCGGGCTGTCTACGGTCTCCGTCTGTACGGGTAGTGTGTGGTACGCTGGACAGTATGGCGGTGACTCGGACCCCTAGTGGGCCCTCCTGGTTGTCACTGAGCTGCCTGTCCTTTGGGTTGGGGACCCTAACGTGGAGCTGTGGTCCCCCATCGTGTTGTTTGGGGATTCCAGGTAAACTGCGGTCGCCTTTAGAGCCGACACTCTACTCAGCCCAGCCTCCAGCAGTCCTCAGCACGAGGCTCTACCAGGCTCCTTCTCTCTGTTCCTCTCAGTATCATAGGAGGGACCTCTCTGCCTGCAGTCAGTGGCTTTAGCTGCTGTCTAGGGCATGGGTTACACCGTCCCTCTCCGTTCTCTCACACTCCTGGTGGCATCAGCGTCGGACGGGCTTTCTCTCCCCTCTGGCTCACATTGGCTCAGTACGGATTCTGCGCTCCTAGCCTTGCACTCACAGAACGTGTGATTGTCTCTCAGTCTTTACAGCTCAGCTTCTGGTCTTTGCTTCTCAGCCTACTGTGGCCTACTAACTTCCTTCACTCCTCCCCCTCACTATATACTGTTAAGTCACCTGACTACGGGTGTGCCCAACCCACTCCTCTGATCCACCACCCCTCAATCTCATAGAGTATCTAATCTCAGGGCTGGATGTTAACCTCTTCTACACGTGGGTTGTGTGGGCTGTGAGGGTGTTGGTGTGCAACAAGTGTCCTACCTGCCTGGCTGCAGTTCCCTTTGTGGCCTCCTGGACGCAGGGGCGCCACAAGAGCTCTCTCTCTGGGCTACCGCTATCTCTTCTGCGGTCCCTGGCTCTCAAATGTGGGTGCTGGATTCTCTGATGGGCTGATCTCCTTCCCTTTGTGCAGATTCGGTCTCCAGAGACCGGTGTTCTGGTGGGGTGAGCCGGGATGGCTCCTCTGCCCCCTCTGTAGTCTTCCTCGCCTCTGCCTGCGGTCCTCGTTCTCTGGACCCTCACGCTGGCTCTGGAGGTGCACTGGTGTCGGGCCAAGCACGGCTCCGGTAACCAGCTTTAGCTCACTAGCTCTGGGCTGAACTTCACAGTTCTTCTAGTGACTGCACACTCTGGCTAATTTCCCCCCAGCACCTGTATTTATAGGGGATCTGGCTTAACAGCAGCCAGTGAAGCTTCCCCTACAGGTCTTAAGTGGAAGGTGTTGGGTGTATTGTGAGTACCAGACATGGAAATCCGTTAGTGAACTAGTTGGTTCTGTGGCATACCTGGCACAGGGCGCCACACATGTTTACCCGAACTCTGAACCCTAACACTGAAAATGTTTGGAAACTGTGTGCTCGGTTTGAACATCAAACTTTAACCCCTTCACCCCAGGCGGTTTTCCGGTCTTTGTTTTTTCCCTCCCTTCCTCCAAGAGCCATAACTTTTTTGTTTTTCCGTCAATATACACATATGAGGGCTTGTTTTTTGGTGGGCTAAATTGTACTTTTGATTAAATAATTTAATTCATATCGTGTAATGGAAAATGATAAATAAATTACAAGTGCAGTGAAATTGCAAAAAAAATGCAATTACACGTTTTTTGGGGGTTGTTACATTCACTATCTTCACTACAGGTACATCTCAATAAATTAGAGCATTTTCAAAAAGATAATTTATTTCAATAAGTAATTCAGTACTTCAATACATAAAGTGAAACACATATATCAAATAGAGTCATTACAAACAGAGTGATCTTTTTCAAGTGGTTTTTATGTTAATGTTGATGATTATGGTTTACAGCCAATGAAATCCCAAAAGTCTTTATTTCAAAAAATTTGAATAATTAACACAAAACACCTGCAAAGGCTTACTAAGCTTTTAAAATGGTCCCTTAGTCTGGTTCAGTAGGCTAGACAACCATGGTGAAGATTGACTTGACAGATGTCCAGAAGGCAGTCAATGACACACTCCACAAGGAGGGTAAGCCACAAAGGGTCATTGAAAATAAAGGTCCTCGAGTCTGGAAGAAGAGTAGAGAGGCCACAATCCAAGCTGATTGAGGTCTAGTATGACGTTTCCACAATCAGTGATGGTTTGGGGAGCCATGTCGTCTGCTGGTGTAGGTCCACTGTGTTTTTTCAAGACCAAAGTCAGCGCTGCCATCTATCAGGACATTTTATTGCTCTTCATGCCTCCCTCTGCTGACAAGTAGTGATAGGTAAACCCGAACTGTAAAGTTTGGGGTCTGTACCGAACACCTACTCTTCGTGCACAGATCTCGAACACAGAATTTCCTGGGAAGTCTGTGTTACAGTTTGGGTTTGGGTTCGGGGGAGCTGTGAAAATAAAGAAAATAGTTATTAATCAGCATTATACTTACCACGTCCTACTGCTCCTCTGTCCCACTGCGTCTACTTCCGATGCTGCTCATTATCTAGATATTCACTGCAGAGGGGACCAACAGCCAATCACAGATGCTGTCACAGAACATGGGCATCTGCTTACAGACATATGCAGCAAAGCTGAAGATGTTACCTATGGATTATGTTGGAGGAAATGTTTGGTTAATTAAAAATGGGAAACAGGGTTGTCTTGTATTATATTTATTATAAATGTATTTTTCGGTGTTGTGTCTTTTTTTTTACTGCTTACACTATGAATTTCAGGCTTAATGCCATTGAACACAATGCATGCAGTTGTATGCCAAAATTGCACCAACAAAAGCATGAAATCCGCAGCAAAAACTGTGTCACAGTTTTGGTGCTTTTTTGGGCCAGGAGATGTAGATGAACACATTGAACATAATGCATTTAATTTTGTGCCAAAATTGCACCAAAAAAGCATGCAGTACACGGCACAAACAATGTGGCGGGTTTGGTGTTCTTTGTGGTGTAGGAGATGCAGATGAACACATTGAACACAATGCACCAAAAAAACATGAAATCTGTGGCAAAAAACGAATTGTGGTTTAGGTGCATTTTTGGGCCAGGAGATGCAGGTGAACACATTTGTGGCACCACAGGGGTTATTGTGCCACAGAAACATCAACACGGGTTCACCCCCTACACAACACCTGACACTGCACTAGCACCTCCGGGCCAGAAGGGGCAGCTAAAGGAGCTCCCTTATATATTCTGGGTCAAGAGGAAGTAGTTCAGTTCAGTTCCTGGGAGAACTGAGAAAGAGAGACTGTAGTGTAAAGAGGCTGGGCCGCCTCAGGCTTCTCTACAGTCTGCTCCTCGATTCCAGGCCTAGCCAGGGTCTGAGGGAAGGAGTGCAAGAAACAGAGGAACACATCTGGGAGACTGAGTGACTTCACAATTCACCCCAGAGGAGCGCACAGACCGGATACCGGATCCGAAACTGTGACTGACACACACAGCACGGTAAACACCGGGATAGGGGAAGTTGTAGATCTACACTGTACCTCAGCGAAGCAACACGGCGGGGTCAGAAGCACACGGAAAGACTCAAGTTGCCTGTGAGGAGAGACAGTGCCAGCAGCTCAGCTAAAGCAGCAGCAGGGCCACACACACAGCACAGCAGTGGGAAGCTGAGGACCCGGACAGGGTGGGAGCAACCCGGCCCCCGTACAGACTCCGTGGACAATACTCTGCTAAAGAATATCTGAAGTAAAGTCTTGGAAACTTCAAAACCGTGAGTGTGATCCTTGTACTCAAGCCCTAATTTCCCTCACAAGCAGCCACCATCTCCACGATCATCCCTATCCTGCCACATCTATAGCATCCATCATAGACTTTAACTACCACTGCCCCGGGCAACCAGGCTCTACCTGCGGAGAGCTGTTCCATCTCCAGCTGCCAAACATCATCCCTGGAGGTTCTGTAACAGTGGTGGTCACCCTGACCACAACCCGTGGGCGGCGTCACAACAAACTTCCCTGTAAATATCCCCCCATTTACTTGCGGAACCCGGGACACGGTCCGGACCAAGACCGCCGTGATATCCCCAGCAGTACCCCGGTTAGTTACCGAGTACCCTGTCCCAGTGGGCTCCACACATTGAATACAATGCATGCAGTTTTGTGTCAAAATTGTACCAAAAGAGGAAGAAATCCATGGCAAAAACTGAATTGTGCTTTTAGTACGCCAATACTGTGTGACAGCAACTGTGATTAGCTGTTGGGTCCCTCTGCAGTGAATATCCAGGAAGTTAATGAGCAGCCTTGAAAGTCTAGGGGGGTGGATGCCGTTAAGTATAATGCTGTGTAATAACTATCTTCTTTCTTAAGTCTCCTAGCCCATCCCATAACTATACATTCCAGGTTCGGGGCTTGGACTCAAGTTCGAGCCACTTTCGACCCCAAAGCCAAACTTTAAAAAACGTTCGGGCAAGTTTGTTGAACCTGAACATTGGGGGGTTTGCCCATCACTACTGACAAGCTTTTTGGAGATGGAGATTAATTTTCCAGCAGGACTTGGCACCACTCCACACTGCCAAAAGTACCAATACCTGGTTTAATAACCACAATATCATTGTGCTTGATTGGCCAGCAAACCAGCCTGACCTAACCCCATAGAGAATCTATGGGGTATTGTCGAGCCCCAGGCCCTGGGGTACTCGGGTATTAGGCTCCAAGGGGTTAACAGGGATGTCACGGGTGGCAGCGCTTTATCCCGTGGCCTGGGTGACACTACCAAAAGGGGGGTATTTACAGGGGATAAGAGTTTGTCATGTGATGCCACCTGTGGTACCTGGTGATGGGTCACCAGCACCGCCACAGTCCTCCGAAGGTCGATGGTATTGCGGCTGAGTTGGCAAAGCTACCTACAGGCGGAGCTATTCCTATTCCTCCGGGGCAGTGTTCCTGCAAGGGAACAGGTAGATGTAGAAACTCGCACTTAGGCAAAGTCACTTTCTCCCGGGTACTCTACTGTCAAATTGTAGCAGCATCACACAAAGTTCACAGTCCAGCATCAAATGTTAAAATAACAGGTAGCTCTATGGGTGGCTGCAAGTGAATCCCAGGTGGTATGGTGGAACCCGTGGTGTACCTTAGTTGACGAACCCATGTCCTTTCTTCCCTGCCTAGGATGGACCTATACCCAATGGCTCCGTGTAGGTAGTATTGGGGGTCCTCTCCCTCGAGGTGAGGAAGCAGGCAGACTGCTCCATCTGGCAGGGTGCTGTGACGATATACGGACCACAGCAGCCGGTTGCCGACTGAAAAGATGGATTTTGGCCGGATCCTTGGGCCCGGCGTTCCCATGGTGGACTGGAGATTCCCCTGGAGTATGGTCACTCCACTCTGGGGTTCTCCCTTTCTCTCTAGGGCCTCGACTCCGCTTGTCGGGCGCCCTCTTTCAGGATCTCCTCAAGACCCCTTCTCCATCCCTCCGGATCAGCTTGAAACCGTCCGGGTTGACCTTCCGCCTCGTTCCACACTCTTTTCAGCTATCCCATCTCCCCTCCTCCTCCTCCTCCAACTAACCACTCTTGATCTCTCCTGGAGGTGAATATATCCCCTCCCGGGTAACCTCCCACCGCTCAGCTAATGTGGGAGTGCTGGGAATGGTTCCCACCCACCAACCTAGGGTCCACTTGCAGCTGGGGCAATTACACCTCTTTTACGGGTGCAATACCCCTCTGTGACGCCTGACTACGTTGGGCGCCACAGTATTGTCAAGAGGAAGATGAGAGCTAGAGGAGAGGGGTGCACTGCCTGGAAAGTATAAAGCAGGTGGGTACTGAGTTCTAGAGGCAAAATATGCAGTCTAAAGAGAAGAGAAAAGAAGCCTCTATACGTAAACATGCACAACCATCTGCAAGTGAAAACCAAGTGATTTATTAATACATATAAGTGAGACTTTGTGTGGCGATGTGCATTGGGCCTCTACCCATCCATCCTCTGTAGAGGATGAAACCTTTCTCCCCCAATTGGGTATCCCAGGGTAATTAATAACTATAACTTGTCCCTACGACCTCTGCACCTATATGTGATTAGGTGCTCTCCTGATTTATGTGTTGTTCTTGTTATAATTCCTTATTGATTTCTATAAGATTTACTTAGCACAGCCACTTTTACAAGTGGGCCTAGAGGGCCAGGGACAGTTACTCCTTTACCCCTTCCAAACTTGGCAGGGGTACTATTTCCATGTACCCACTTCTATGGTACATGATTGTACAACAGGGATAGGGGTCTCTATCTAATGGTACTGAGGCATACCTTAAAGACAAGTGATTCCATACAGGTAGCAATTAACTTTGTTATTGCTTAGTGTATATACAGATTGGCTAATTTGCCTTGAACACAATTTACTGTTATAATATTATACCATATAGTGTACTGTTTATATTGTGATTAGAGATGAACGATGTTCGATTCGAAATGTTCGCCAATCTCAAATTCGAGCTGTTTTGGGCGGTGTTCGAGTCATTCGACGAATGCGAACAATTAGCTTCATATTTGGCAGTTCAAGGTTATGTTCGATAACGGTTCGTTCACCAAAAGGACCCTATAAAGTTGGCTGGGGGCAGAGGAAAAGGCTGAAATGGGGGCATGATTGTTTAAAAGTCGGTGGTAAAAAGCTGCTGGCTTTAAAACAATCATTCAGCCCGATCCACTGCTCCCCGCAGACTCCCATCCTGATCCTCCACTCCCCCCGCCGCCGCCCATCCCGATCCTAAGTCTAGGACCGGGCGGGTAGCGCAGCACCTGGGAGCGGGGAGCGAAGGACCAGGGCGGGAAAGACTTCACTGCCGGATTTCCTGCTCTGTGCTGCGCTCCCCGCTCCCTGATGCCCCCTCCCCACTCCTTGGATCTGCTCCCTCCGTCTGGTCCTAACTTAGGATCAGACGGGGAGGCGGTGGGGGGAGCGATGAGGGGGCATCAGGGAGCGGGGAGCACAGCACAGAGCAGGAAAGCCAGCAGTGAATTTTCAACGCTGGCTTTCCCACCAGTTATTTCAAATGATCAGCTGATGCAGATCAGGTGTTCATTTGAAGAAGCCGAGCAGTGCTGTCAGGAAAAGGTTCATGTGAGTTCACATAGCATGAACTCACTTAAACTTTCCCATGTCCGGGTGCTGCACAGCTTAGCTACATTTCTGGTAGAGGTTCTCTACCAGAGATGTAGCAGAGCTAAAGAAGAAAACCTGATTGGACTACGTCGGATGGAAGAGGAATTTTTTAATAAAGATGGAGTCTCTAAGTGTATTTTTTGTTTTATTTCTAATAAAATATTTTTTTCTCTGTGTTGTTTTTTTTTTTTTTTTTTTTAAATGTACCGTATCTACCCAAAAATTGTATCATTACAAATGTAAGCTCAATCTGCAAAAAAATAAGCCGTCACAAGGCCCCAGATCCTGAAATATGAGGACTCTATGAGTCACGGTAAATGGCGCAAAAGTGCAATTCTTTTTCTTTAAAAATTTCTGAATTTTTTTTTCATCACTTAGATAACAGTAAAAGTATACATGTTTGGTATCTACGAACTCGTACCGACCTGTGGCATCATACCGACATGTCAGATTTACAATGTAGTGAACTTGGTAAAGGAAAAACCCATGAAAACAAACATGTAATTGACCTTTTTTGCAATTTTGTCGCACTTGGAATTTTTTTCACATTTTCTTGTACACTATATGGTAAAATCAATAATTTCATCTGAAACTACAACTTGTCCCGCAAAAATCAAGCCTTCATATGTCTATATTGACGGAAAAATAAAAAAGGTATGGAAAAGGGGAGGGGAAAACCAAACATGGAAATTGGAAAGTCGCACGGGGTGGAGGGGTTAAAGCAACCTGGGCTTCCATAACACCTCAGCAGCCACAGGCTTATCGCCTCCGTTCACTGCCTCATTGATGCAGTAGTTCATGCAAAAGGAACCTCAACCAAGTATTGAGTGCTTTTATTGTACATACTTTTCAGTAGGCCAACATTTAGGAGTTACAAATCATTTTTTCAGCTGATCTTATATAATACTTGTTGTCGAGCCAGGCATTCCCCGGGCATATTAACTAAATGTTCTTAGTTATAAGTTGAGTGTATGTCTGTGTGTGTATGTATGTCCACTATATGTATCAATCCTGCCTCCTACTCCCTCTCCCCGCGCACATGTCATTCCTTGAGGATGAATAAATAATCAGAGCTGAAAACCACCACCGGTAGGTACCGCTTTTCATTACTTCATTAATAAATAATGCATTTACAGCTCACCTTAGCAGGCAACACCGGTCCCCAGGTACAATACAAGTGAATACTGGGCTGAACCTAAAAATTGGCCGCACGGACTGAAAATGTGGTGTAGTGTTTTGGTGCCCAGCAATGCTCTCTTTTCATACATACATAAATACATTCATTTGCAAAATGTTGTGATTGTAGACACAACGGTGCAAATTCCTTTAGTGGACACACATACATACATACATTCATTCATTTCTGTAATTCTTACCTCCTTTTTTCCATTTCTGTAAGTCTTGCTCACTGAGGCAAAATATAGCTTTTCTCTTACCGTGTGATGACAATCATCCAGTCACATTCTTTTTCTTATGAGTCATAAGATCAGAATGATCAGGAAGTGACATGACACAGAATTTTATAAGCTAACAGTCTACATTCTATTGTGACATCACAATGGAGGGGCGTGGCTATGTGTAGTGGGCATGGCTATGTGGAGTGGGGTGTGGCTATCTGGAGTAGGTGAGGCTTGCCACACACATGGGTGTGGCTATGTGGAGTGGGGGCTATGTGGAGCAAGTGTGGCTATGAGGAATGGGCATGGCATGTGGAATAGGCGAGGCTATGTGGAGTGGGTGTGGTCATGTAGAATGTACATGGTAACATGGAGTGGGTGTGACCATGTGGGGTGGGCAGGACTTGCCACATATACACACACGCATACACACACACACATACACACACATATACTCAACTTTATATATTAGATTCTAATTTTCTGAGATAATGACTTTTGGGTTTTTATTGGCTATAAGCCATAATCATCAACATTTACAGAAATAAACATTTGAAATAGATCGCTCTGTGTGTAATGACTCCATACAATATATGTGTTTCCCTTTATATATAGAATTACGTAAATAAATTATATTATTAATTTATTGAGCTGCACATGTATATGGTAAAACTGACATGACGGTATGATGCCACGGGTCGGTAGGAGTTTGTAGATACCAAACACTTTTTCTTTTACTTTTATCTAAGTTGTGGAACAAATCTGAAGCATTTAGAATTGCATTTTTGCACCATTTTCCGCGACCCATAGCGTTCAAATTTTTCGGGATCTGGGGCTGTGTGACGGCTTACTTTTTGTGGCTTCAGTTGACATTTCTAATGATACTATTTTTGGATAGATGTGCTATTTTGTCACCTCTTATTGCATTTTATTGCAATGTTGTAGCAACCAAAAAAATTATATTTTGGCATTTTTTTTGTCACGCGGTTTACAGACCTGGTTAATTGATCTTATATTTTGATCGATTGGGCATTTCTGAATGCAATGATACCAACTATGGGTATTTTTTTATTTTTTTTAATTGTTTTATTTTCAGTGGAGAAAAACAGGAGTTCTTTGGACTTTTATGTCTTTTTCATATTTTTAAAAACTTTTTTTTTTTCTTTCTTTTATACTGCCCCGTAGGATTCCTCAGCACTGCACACTCTGATTGCTTCTCCTATGCACAGACCTGCTGCTGCAAGTCTGTGTACAGGAGAAATTATCACTTTCTGTGGATGCCGGCTACAGTATAGATAGAATACTAGCATACCTATATGTTATGACTAAAGGGTTGTAGATTATGAAATGCATAAACATGTTATACAGTATGTGAACTCTACATTGTGACTGTAACTGCATATGACATCCAAGTTGGAATTTTTAATTGACATGTGTCAATCTGCTCCTCTATCATCAGAACAATTATGGAATCAACTAAAGATAGATAGGGTAAATGAGACTTTGAAGGTGTGTGGCATTGATAAAGTACAAGGGTATTAGGGGTGGTGATCTAAAGAAACTTCTGGTGCAACGAGAGTTAAAATGGATTTTGACGGTAGACACTCTGTCTCCGAAGGGCCTAAATGAGTGCTTTACTTTCACCCCCTTTCTATGATTTTATTGGCCCTTGCAAATTTCCTTCACTGTGGAAATTTTTCTCCATAATTAGATACCACCATCAGCTTTGTCATTTGAAGTATGTTCCCTTTTTCCCTCTCCCTCTGAACCATATTATTCATGGTGGTGTTTTATTTGATTTTAACATTTGTTTTGTGCTTGTGCTGACAGTTACAAGTATTATTTCTTCTGGATTTTTGTATCTATATCGTATCCCGGTGTAAGAAAGAGCACAATTCCTTGGGGCTTTTAAATGTCCAATGCACCAGCTGGCGAGAGTAGAATGATGGATACAACATGGATGCAATTCCTGAGAATTTTATGTATTATTCTGTAATATTTATATTTTGTATTTCTGCCCACTGCCACTTTGTACTCGCCCCTGTGGGATTGTGTGCGCTTGCGTGTACTCCTGCAACTCCTTGTTTCGGTGAAGGCATTTCCTAGGCCCTTTATTGGCATCTAGTTGCCGGGTAACCAATCCCGGCATATATACGCTTGAGGGGGTTGGACGCCGGAAGTGACGTCGGGGCGGCTGCGGTATCTATGTATGCGCCGCCAAACCCCATTCCAATGAGCAGGGAGATGATGTGATCAGACATCTGATCACATTTAAAGTCCTGCCGATGCGATGTACGATACTCACAATGAAGAAGCACACTATTTAACACCACGAAACGTGCATAGGATAGATTGGTAGGGAGATTTTCCCCCTTGCTCCTTTGCGCCCTGCACTTTGAGGGTATTGTCTATGTCTTGAATTGTTAACCATTTCACCACTTGTGCTCATATCTATGTAAGGGACACTTATATGTAAGGGTACCTTTACACGCCGCTACAACATGGTGGAAACAACCGGGTTGATGAGAGAAATGTATCTTGCACCGTCAAATCAACCCGAGGTAGCGGCATGTAAAGGCGGTTGTTTCCACCCGTCACTTGCGGCACCTGTTTCAGAGCCGAGCTCTAAAACAGGTTGATTTCAACCTGGTGGTAACGGCGTGTAAATACGGTAGGGTAAGGTTTATTCGTCACCTAGATAACTCCCCGGGCGTGACACAGCCTCCGGGAAACCACCCCCCTTCAGCGATCATTGGAGGAAGCTCCTGCGTTACGATTGGTAGTCGCTCCATAGGGCGGCATATTTAAGGAGCTGACCAGTCACACTACACAATTGCTCGAGCGTCATGTATTAGTCAGCCTCCTGCGCTGGCTGGCCAATCATGATGCTATTGCTTTGTCCTATCAGCGTACGAAATTCTCGTAATCCACAATTCTGGCACGCCTATGTGTTGTCCCTGCTGCCCCAGGTCCGCCCATATTACCTTGTTGTAGTGGCGTGTAAATGAGGTAAGGTGCTCTACGGAAGGTAACTTGAGGCACCCGGCGGTGCATCCAGAGATGGATTCAACCTTCTGTAGTGCACCTTATAGCGACGTGTGAAGGCGATGCAGGTACCATTTGTAACCGTTGCTGCGTGCTCGTGCATGTGAAGCACCAGGTTGTTTCCACCATGTGGTAGCGGGGTGTAAAGGTACCCTAATGGCTACTTTACACGCAGCTACAGGTAACAGGTTTTCCACTGGTAACTTACTGGTTGCAGTGAAATCATGGAGACATAGTTCCATTTGTACACAGCAACAAGATAGAACCATGTCTCCATGATTTCACTGCAGCCAGTAAGTTACCTGTGGAAAACCTGTTACCTGTAGCTGCGTGTAAAGTGGCCATAAGAGTTTACTTTTTAACCCTCTGTGATGAGAGTTTTCCTGGTTCACATATACATTCATTGCAAGGTACTTACCTATTAATATTTATGTGATGCTATTGAATGTTTGGATGCACTTTATATCCAGGGTTTTCCACAGCCACATTTATTAAATGCATTTTTTTCCCTGCCACGGATTTGTCAACTGTGTCCATAACGGATAATAATAATATTTATTCATTTATATAGCGCTATTAGCACTTTACATACATCAGTAATACTTTCCCCTTTCAGGCTTACAATGTAAACATCCTATCAGTATGTCTTTTAAATGTAGTAGGAAACTGTAGAACCTGGAGGAAACCCACACAAACATGGAGAGACCATACAGACTCCTTACAGTTGTAGTCCTTGGAGGGTTTCATACCCAGGATCCCAGTGCTGCAAGTCTGCAGTGCTAACCACTGAGCCACCATGCCATCCACATGAATGATTTTTTGTAATAATATGTATTTTTACCCTTGGCAAGCTGCAATTTGTATCCTATGTCAGCCTAGTGCTGCACTTTCTTCTGTGAAATTATGATTTATTTTTGTTGTTGTAAAGAAATACATTTCTATTGTATAGTTAAGCAAGTTTGGCTCCATATTTTTTCTCCTTTTGTTAAATGCACATTATGTTTGAGCCACTGAGCTATACTTGGTAGTTGTAGCCTCTAGCTCTTTAAATAAAAGCCTTATGGATCTTTTGTTCATAGATAAATGAGGCTGCAGCTGTTCTACTACTATGACGATTATTGAGGGGACTCGCAGTGAGGGTGTTGTTGTATATTTATCACCGGTTACAGCACATATATATATATATATATATATATATATATATATATATATATATATATATATTCTACTAGCCGTACTACCCGGCTATGCCCGGGTTAATAAGGAACTTTTGTTAGCTATAACAAAATAGAATTTTAATATGTCATATTAATGACCTGTAGGAAAATAGAAGCTGAGCTGTGATTGGTTGCTGTAGGCAGCCTAATAAATCTCCAGCCAACAGTAAACCCTCCCCCCGGCCGGGCAGTATATATTACCTTACACATACACATAAAAGACAGCTCATATGACTGAGATCTGCCTTAATCCCCTATATGGCACATGTGTTGCACATTGGCTGTTTTTAATCAAATGTTTATTTTTGGAAATTAAAGATACCAGACGTATGAGGTGAGTTGTGTTAGGCGACTTGTGCACATCTGTGTCTGTCTGTATGATGTGTGTGTCCCTGAGGTGTGTGTGTGTCCCAGTGGTGTGCGTGTGTCCCTGTGGGGGGGGTCCTTGTGGTGTGTGACCTTTTGGGGGAGAGGGGTGTCCCTGTGGTGTGTGTCCTTGTGGGGGGAGGGGTGTCTTTGTGGTTTGTGCCCATCCTTATAGGGTCTGTGTGTTCCTGTGGGGTGTGTGTGTGTCTCTGTGTCCCTGTGGGGTGTGTATGTGTGTATGTCCCTGTTGTGTGTGTGTCCATGTGGGGTGAGTGCATGTGTCCCTATAGGGTGTGTATGTGTGTGTGTGTCCCTGTAGCGGGAGTGTCTGTGTGGTGTGTGTCTCTGTGTTGTGTGCGTCTCTTTGTGGTGTGTGGCGTTTGTGTTCGGGTGCGTGGTGAGTATCCAATGTTGGGGCTCCACCTTAGCTGTTACTCTTTGTGTGCATGTGGTGTGTATACATGTCCCCGTGCGTGGTGAATATTCCATGTCAGGGCCCCACCTTAGTGACTTTATGCTGGTATATGCTGTTAGTCTTTCGTACTGTCATTAAGCCCCTCTCATTCACAACTGTCAACTGGTAACTGTCACTTTTCTACATTATGTAGATAGGGCCAAAATTGTTTGGTGAATTGGAACATGCGGGGTTAAAATTTTGCCTCACAACATAGCCTATGATGCTGTCGGGGTCCAGACGTGTGACTGTGCAAAATTTTGTGACTGTAGCTGGCAGCTGTCGATTTTCCTCCAACACTTCCCCTTTCACTTTTTCCCCACTATGTAGATAGTGTAGATAGGGGCAAAATTGTTTGGTGAACTAGAACACGCAGGGTTAAAATTTCACCTCACAACATGACGCTCTCGGGATCCAGGCGTGTGACTGTGCAAAATTTTGTGGCTGTAGTTGCGACAGTGTAGATGCCAATCCCGGACATACATACACACATTCAGCTTTTTTATATATATATATATATATATATACAATATCTCGGTACCATCACTGCTAAGCTCCACAATAACACAAGTAAAATACTTGCTGCCACCTCCATTCATTGTAAAGTAGATCAGAAACCCTTTACTGGTAATGTTTGACTTGGGGTTGTAGATTATAGAGTGAGAAGATCGCAGCTGTTACATTTTATATATTTAATCCAAAACAATAGGCAGTATTTATGAAAATATACACAATTTTACAAATGGGATACAATATGGACAATCATATAAATTAAAAGGAATAAATAAAAGAAAATTCCTACATCTGGGTCACTGAAATGGCTCAAGAATATGAAGGAAGGTACTCCTGAAGAAAACGTGGTACAATTCCCTACAGAGCAGTCTATCATCCTGGCATTGACAAAGCAGAATTGTGGTGGTTACCTTTTATAAATGCCAGTCACCACTGGTGACTTCATGTGGGTGCTATTTATGAGATATGGTTCAGTTACCAATAAATTATGAAATCACAGCTTCTGGGATATCTCCACTCTTGAGCATCCCAGAATGGAAATTTTAATGTCATATTTCCTATCAAGAATTTATCTTTTCATAGATAGAAAACATGGAGTGGCTATAATTCTCTGCCTTTCCCCAAACAAAATCCAGGTTGGTTGTCTCCTTTTAAAGCTGTAACTATATGTCGACAATAGGGGGTCAGAGCTTCAATAAACCTTTCTCTGCTTAATTATTTTTTCATACCTCACATTTGCAATTGATCCCATGTCCTCAGTGTGTGAGGTTGAATAATGTATCAGTGAGATATCATAGATTTATGATTTTTTTTTTTCCATGATAACATGAAATAAAGTATAATTTTTTATAGTGCTGGATGATTTTTTGGATTTGCATTGGATTTTACCTGATTTACATCTGTGCACAAACAATGGAGGTAAGAAGATGAATATTGTGTTTTTTTAAGTGACATGCAAGTCACTCATCTCCTAGCTGCCTGCTGTATTTATAAGTCTAGGCCATATTGCTGCCAGGGTTCTCGTTGCTGGCCCTACACTGCCAGACATCTCTGTGCCTGCCTTATCCTAACTGTCTACCATGCAGGTTCTGTAATTGCCACTGAAGAGCCATTACAGTCACACATTTACTGGCTGCCAGCTATATCTTACAGTGCTAGATCAAACTGCTGATGCCATTGCTTGCCTTACACTGCCACACATCTCTTTACATGCCCATTCTAATTCTCTACCATGTGACTTCTGCCGCTGCTGCCGCCAAAGCCACTACAGAGCCACAACAGCTACACATCTCCTGGCTGCCGACTGTGTTTTACAGTGCTAACTTTACTGGTGTTTCCAGACCTGCCATTGCTGGCTCTACACTGTCAGACATCTTTTTACCTTCCCCACTCTAACTCTCCACCATGCGGCTTCTGCCACTGCTACTGCCATGACACTGCCATGCCAACCATACATATTCTGGTTTTCTGCATCCTGTGTTTATAGTGATTGACTGAACTGATAATGAAAATGTACTGTCTTGAGGGTATACAAAAATAAAACTGCTCTCAATTTACAGCTAATTTTTGGAAAGGCTTGGTGAGAAGTTTTGTTCCTTCAATTTAAAAAAGCTGAACTGTACCTGCTCCCTTAACAAAAGGACAATTTTGGACGACCCTATTTACAATAGTTTAATTCATTTTTTGAATAGCAAACATCTTGCTGATCCGAAAAAAAGGATAATTTTAACTCCTAGTTGAGAAGCTATTACTTCTTCACATTCAAAAGAGTATACCTCTTTTGTCTCCCTAAATAAAGACATAATTTTTGGACAGCTTGCAAAAAATGCTCCCTCTACTATAATTAGCAAAGTACAAAGCTCTTGATACTCCCCAAACAAGAATACTTAGGGTGCTTTCACATTTCAGGACGTTTGCGCCGCGGACAGTGCGGCTCTGTGTCCCGAAATCCGCATGCGGATTGCGCACCTATCTTTAACATGGGATGCGCAGTCATCCGCACATAGCCACGTTCGTTCGCGTTCAGGTGCGTAACTATACGCATGCGGACGGAGAAGATTTTATGCCGCCAGGGAACGCGGCTTGTAGCATTTTTCGGCACGTCAAATAAATGCAAGTGTCCGCATGCGCACGCTGCGGATAGAATTAACATTAGCCCCCTATGAGACTGTACGCATGCGGATGGTTTTGCGCACAGCTGCAGATGAAACGTATGCGGACACCTTAGTGCGCATGCTCAAAAAGAGTTTTTGGCGTCCAGCATGGCAGGGTCACTGAAAATTGGGCTAAGTTTAGTGAACGCATGCAGATGGAAAACGCATGCGCAAGGCTCAAAACGCAGACAAACGCATGTGAACGTTGCAGACCTGCGTGCGCAAAGCTATACGCATGTGTATGTAAAACACAACGTTTACACGCGTTTGCATGCATTTTCACCTGCGGTTGCGCATGGGACGCAACGTAACCGTCCTGATATGTGAAGCTAGACTTATTGCATGTGAAAAATCCACAGATTTTTTTGTTTGCCCCACCTGTGTATAAACATTAGCAAGGCAGGAAAAATTGCCCAAAAAGGGATAATTTTTTGGACTCTTTATCCTATTTAAGTAGCCAACAAAGTCTGACCCTACAGTGTGTAGTTAAAAAGGCTGCAAGTTACAAGCAGTTGCTGTACATTTTCTCTTAGCCATAAAGGTTGAGGTCACCTGTACATAAATGTTTGTCACCTGTACAACTATGTGTGCATTACAGAGCTCAACAAAGGTTTAATTCACATCTAGGATATTTCGGAGTATTATAGAGGGAGGGCCATTTATATGGATGCACCTAATTAAAATGGGAATGGTTAGTGATCTCAACTTTCTGTTTGTGGCACCTTAGTATATGGGAGGGGGAAAACTTTTCCAGATGGGTGGGGACCATTGCCGCCATTTTGAAGTTGGCCATTTTGGATCCAACTTTATTTTATTCAATGGGAAGAGGGTCATGTGACACATCAAACTTATTGAAAATTTCATAAGAAAAACAATGGTGTGCTTGGTTTTAATGTAACTTTATTTACAAGTTTATGACCACTTATAAAATGTGTTCAAAGTGTTGCCCATTGTGTTGGATTGTCAATGCAACCCTCTTCTCCCTCTCTTGACACACTGATAGTAACACCGCAGAAGAAATGCTAGCACAGGCTTCCAGGATCCGTTGTTTCAGATGCTGCACATCTCATATATTCATAGCATAGACAATTGCCTTCAAATGAGTGATGAGGCAAACTTTTGTGAATGGTGACGATGACAAACAAACCTACCGCTATTGGTCTGACACTAACCCACAGTGGATAGATCCCTCCAAGACTGTTGGAACACAAAAATTGATGGTATGGTGTGGTATATGGGGTGCAAAGTATGAAGTTATATTAAAACCAAGCACACCATTGTTTTTCTTATAACATTCTCAATAAGTTTGATGTGTCACATGACCCTCTTCCCATTGAAAAAATAAAGTTGGATCCAAAATGGCCGACTTCAAAATCGCCGCCATGGTCACCACCCATCTGGAAACGTTTTTCCCTTTCCATATACTAATGTGCCACAAACAGGAAGTTGATATCACCAACCATTCCCATTTTATTTAGGTGCATCGATATAAATGGCCCACCCTGTATTTTCTAAGGCTGCGTTCACGAGTAGCATATTTCTCGCTTTTTTGACATTGCGCTTTTCCCCAAAAGTGCATCTGTGTCTGTGTTTGCTGGCAAAGTGAATGGACTTTCATTTTCGCTGTTCAGATGCAGCGCTTTTTTCATTGGCGCTTTTGGGGGAGTAAGCGCATGCATAAAAAGAATGAACATGTCAATTCTTTGCGCTTAATAGCGCTCACTTTCTCCTATAGGTGCCATTATAATGAGCTGGAATAAGCATTGTCGTTCAGACAATGCCTATTCCAGCGCCTATAAGCGCGGGTGCAGGACAAAGTGATGTCACATGGGGGAGGAAGAATCCAGTGTTTCTTGCCCCATGTGACATGTCAGGGCTGTAGTTTCACTTTTGCAGTGTATTTACATACACTGCAAAAGCGATATAATAGTAAACAAAAGTATTAAAAATAAAAAAATTAAAATACTTACCTCTCCGCTGGCTGTCCAGGGACCCAAGGGGAAGACGGTAGGGATGAACAAGTACTGAAGTAATCAGACACGCTATACTCGCGAGTCCGATTAAAATGCGAGTACTTTCGCAGTGTGTCTATATATACACTGCAGAGTAAACTAAAAGTGAAGAAAAGTTGTTAAAAAATAAAAAAAAACATCATACTCACCTTGCCTGCACCGGGACTTGAAAACCTCACCTCCAATGTGCGGCAAGGAATTGCCAGTCTGATAGCCAATCAGATAGCTGGGAGCGATCTGGCCAATCAGATGGCCGGACGTCACAAACCACATAATTGCTACCAGCCGCCTGATTGGCCAGATTGCCAGGTCATTGATGCACGTTCAAGACCTGGCAATCTAGCCAATAAGGTGGCTGATAGCGATCACGTGGTTTGTGACGTCCGGCCATCTGATAGCCAATCAGATGGCTGGGAGCGATCTGGCCAACCAATCAGACTGGCAGGTCCTTGCCGCACATCGGAGGTGAGGTTTTCGGGTCCCTGTGCACGCATTGGAAGGTGAGTATGATGGTTTTTTTCAATTTTTAACAACTTTTCTTCACTTTTAGTGTACTTTCGCATTGTATATATAGATATACTACAAAAGTAAAAGGACTACTCGCTACTCCTGAGTAATCACAAGAGACTCGGCGAGTAGCGAGTAGCCGAATATCGTTACTATTCGGCGAGTACCGAATAGCAATGATTATACTTGCTCATCCCTAGAAGACTTCCAATCGCTGCAAGGACCTGAATGATCTGATTGGCCGGTAGCGATCAGCTGATGTGTGACGTGACATCATCAGCTGAGAGTGTAAACCAATTGGTTTTGGTTTTGGTTTTGACGTATCAGCTGATTGGTTTAAACCGCCAACCCGCCAATCGGTGTTGGCAGACGGCTTAAACCGGCTAGCTGATGCTGTCAGCTGACACATCAGCTGATCGGTTTGCCGCCGGTCAGCTGATTCAGGTCCTGCAGTGATTGGACGTGGATGCCTGTGACAATCGACAGAGGGATGAGTGTTTTATTATATTATTTTTAATACCATTGCTTTCTTTTATTTTGCTTTTGCAGTGTATGTACATACACTGCTAAAGCGAAAGTATACATACATGTCACATGGGAACAGGATTATTCCTGTCCCCGTGTGACATAATTTCCTCCTGCGCTTTTGCGACTGTAAAAAAACCCGGTGTGTGAATGCACTGCATTTTTTACTGGTGCTAAATAGCGCGACCGCAAAACGCTGCAAAAATCGCGTCCGCAAAAAAAGTGCGGGAAATACACTACATGTGAACGTAGCCCAAGCAAATGGATAGAGAGTTTTCAGTAATGCAATTGGAATCAAATCAAATTCTAAAAAATCTGGCTAAAGGTACCGTTACACGGTACAAGATCGTGAACAATATCGCTTAAACGTCACGGGTTTGGAGTCGTTCAAGTGACTTCGTTACTACCTCGTTACATGTGACTCTAAGATATGGTTACAATAAATCATTAGATCGTTGATCGCAGATTTGAGAACATGTTCTCAAATAAGATGATCCTCGATCAGCCAACCTGCTGCATTGTTGTGTGTGACACCGCGATAACGATGTCGTTCACATCTTCGCCCATTGACATCAGTGAACAAGTATCGTTCACAGAGTTGTGTGAACAATACCTGCTAAGTACATCGTTAGTGCGTCGCTCACGATATCTAGACGTGTGACTACTCACCAACGATATCTAAACGATGTCCTAATGAGAGCGCACCCATGTGATCGTTAGTGAGATAGTTTCAACATTGCAGCATGTAACGATACCTTTAGGCTGCTTCACATCGGCGGTAATTTGTAATTCGCAACGGATTCGGCAGATGTTGCCGCATCTGCCTCATCTGCTGCGTAACGGCTGACTTGCAGCACAAATATGGCAAGCCCCATTCATTCTCTATGGAACTTGCGGTCAGGTGTGGCAAGTGCATTTTTTCCGGATCTGGCAGATCTGGCACTTGCAGCCATGCAAAAAAACAAAACGTTACTAGCAGCGTTTTTTTTGCGGTGCTGCAAGTGCCAGATCCAGCAAAACCGCAATTGCCGCACCTGAGCACAAGTTCCATAGAGAATGCATGGGGCTTGCCATATTTGTGCCGCAAGTCAGCCGTTACACAGCAGATGCGGCAGGTGTGGCAACATCTGCCAGATCTGCCGCGAATTACAAATTACCGCTGATGTGAAGCAGCCTAAGATGGTGAATTTGAATTTCAAACAATCCACTCATCTTTCCTTACCACCAGTTACCAATCCTTTACTCATATCCAGATATGCTGAGTCACTTAGACATTTCTAATTCTGTATTTGCATTAAATAACTCAAAAAATAATTAACTGAAGCCTTAGGAGACCACAGACACATCTTTTCAGGACAATTGTACGCTTTGCAGTATTTGTAATTTGCAGCAAGTCAATTTGCTGCAAATCAAATTTTTCATAAGAATTTGTCAAAAATTGTCATCGTTTTTTGTAATTTAAAAAGTGAGTGGGTAGCCAAAGATTAGAGATTTTTCTATATATGCTGGAAGTTATTGTTAAAAATTCCCAGAATACTTTTTAAAGGGATCCTGTCACCTCCAGAACGCCACCTAAGCTACCAAAACATGTCCCTGCAGCATCTTATCACTAATCTCACACTCCTTTTGTCTCCTAAAAGCATCCTTTGAAAGTGCATAAAAACATTTTAATACTCCCTCATTAGTGATTATAATTAGCAGGGGCTATATTCTTTAGTCACCAGGGCGGGCTGTTTTGCGGTTCCAGGATCCACCCTGTCTCTGTGTGTGTTTCTCTGCTTGTGCAGACTTTACCCTCCCCCCTCTCTATCACTCACAGAATGCAAATCATTAGTCCTGCCTTCAGCTGCACATCACAGCAGCACAGACAGAGACAGGGTGGATCCTCGAGGCTGCAAAACAGCCTGCCCTGGTGACTAAAGAATATGGCCCCTGCTAATTATAATCACTACTGAGTAAGTATTAAAACGTTTTTATGCACTTTCACAGGATGCTTTTAGGAGACAAAAGAAGTGTGAGATTAGTGATGGGATGCTGCAGAGACATGATTTGCTAGCTTATGAGGTGTTTTGGAGGTGACAGGATCCCTTTAATGTCCTAGGAAAGAGCTGTTTTTTTTGACAGAGACACACTATGCGAGATGTCTACGAGATACTCGCACGAGTCTAGCATGACTCACCCGTAATGACCGTTGACTCTCTGGACGGGAGCGCGTTAGCTGGTTGTCTTTCCATGCAGCTGACACGCTCCCATCGAGAAAGGTGGAGGCCATGCTGGGTGAGTTAAGATTTATGCAAACATCTTACATATATCTCACATAGGCCTTGCTCACACATATCAGCTTTTTTGGCATTCTCTGAGTTTTTTAGCTGTTTTATAAAACACGCACCTGTGTTAACGCATGGTGCACTTAAGTATAGTTGCGTTTTTTCACAACACATGCGTTTTTTTCCACCATTCCAAAAAACACTGCATGCAGCATTTTTTGGGTGCTGTAAAAAAACGCATGGGTTGTTTAAAAAAGCATGCATTTTTTTAACATGGGGCCCTTTGGGAAACGCATGTGTTAACGCATGGTGCATATAGGCACCTGCGTTAACGCATGGATGAACGCATATGCGTTTTTAATGAATAAATGACTAAGTCCAAAAACTTTCTCAAAAACGTTCAGAACCACAGAGGACACTATTTGGCACCCTTAGAAAAACTGATCAGTTTTTCTAAGGGCTAAAAAAACACATTGGTATGTGTGAACAAGGCCATAGTGTATCTCTACCCTTTAGGAAACTTCTCAGTGATGGATTTTTGGCATGTAAGTCCTCTGTGGTTTTTCTCAAAATGAAAGAGCAAGATTTTGCCTGCTGTCCTGAGTTCTTGTTCTTTGCTCTCTGTAGAATAAGTTAATGCTATAAAAGCAAATAAATTCATATGAAATAATAAGGAATGGGTGTCATCTTAAGAATATTTGATTTTGGCAGTCTTAATCACCAATAATCTTCAATGTTTTCATGGTATTGAGGGTGACTGACATTATTGCCGTTTTCTCTTTACATGTTATTGAGTCTAACATTGTAAATCTCTGAGTCCTGGCAAGGTCACTTTCCCATTTTTGCGAATATTTTCTGCAGTTCCTTGGTTGAGTTTTTTAATCAGATTTTTTTCATATATAAGTGGATGGTAGGCACCAAACGTACAGGCTGAGTCAGCATAGCTTTTGTAATAATAACACCGTTCTGTTTGACGTGAAGATGGCACAAATTCATATACATTGACTTCATCACAAATATTCATCATCAACAAGGTCCCTGTACAGAGAAAAAAAAAAAGAACACTTTTTGTAACAATGTTGCAAATAGTTGTCTTATATATATTCCTCTAAATTGTATTTCTACTGGCGCTGGAAAAACAGGGTCAATTATACATTTTGGAGGTGTGCAGGGTAAAGAAAAAAATCTTAAAGACGAGAATGTGATACAAAGACTTGTGCACACTCATTTTCACTTACTTGTACACAAAACCTTGAATTTACTGCCAATAAGATAAGGCAATTTTGCAAATGTAATAAATCTTCCTTCATCAGGTGTTGATCAGGGTAAGAGACAAAAGAACCAAAGAATAAAAAAAGCATCCTCCCCAGGTAATTTCACCTTTCAAAGCTGGTGAACTCACTGGACTCGTCCGTCCATGCGCATATGACACTTGCAGCCAGTCACTGGCAGTTTTGCATCATGCATCATGTAGATATCACTACTGAAGGCAGAGACTGGCTATAGCTTTCACATGTGCTTGGACAACACTTCTTCGGCCGGCTTCACACTGCGGCGTGATCCGGTCTGGGGCTGTACAGGATGACCCAGACAGACGCGGACCGGATCAGCACACAGGACTGGGGGGCTATTATGCCCTCCGTTCAGGTGTGCAGTGCACGCAATTGCAGCCGCTGACAGGTCATGACCGCGGCGTCCGCGGTCTTTACTTATCAGCAGCAGGAACTGCGTGTGCTGCACACTGGACTGGAGGGCATATTAGCCCCCCAGTCCTGTGTGCTGATCCGGTCCGCAGCTGTCTGGGTCATCCTGGACAGCCCCGGACCGGATTACGCTGCAGTGTGAAGCCGGCCTTCACTGCAGGGAAGTAAGCAAAGGTCAGAACCACTATTGCAGCAGTATGGGATTTACATGAAGAGAATTTTGTTTTCTTCTTTTTGTTTTTACTTTTATGGTTAAAGTGGCCAGAACAAAACGTTGGGGTCATTCACATGAACGGGGACCCGTACTCCTGGCACTGTGACTTCATAGTTGCTTAGTAAGGAGATGTACATCCTCCATATACTACAGAATGTGACAAGTGTGATAGGTATGGCACAACTATCCCATACAAAGGGAAGAAATGTTAGTATATTGTAAAGTTTACTGTATTTTTGTGCTATTTACATTTTCAATCCATATGGAATTCGACAAAAAATGTGGAAACTGAACTTGATTGGGAGCATACTATATAGTGATACAACAAAACCGCTTGCATGGAGCCCAAAGCTGGATACACACATTTAGTTTTTAACACAGCTGCGCATGAGAAACATAAAAACAAATATAAAGAAAGTATACATTTTTGTCCTCTCCTCTGTATTCATTGCTGAGGCTCAAAAATTGCATGTGTTAAAGGGGAACTCCGGGGAGAAAAAATTTGTGTGATCCCTGCACTCAGACTATAACGCTACGCTGCCATTTACATTTGTATTATGTTCACAATTAATATAAATCAGTTATTCAGTAAATGCTGCTTACCAGTCACCACTCCCAGAGGGGACAATGTCATGCTTGATGAGCACCTCTTTCCCCTCTCTCCACAGTGAGCTTCAGTGCTGTCCAATAACAAACACTTCCTCCTGCAATCACATAGGCGTCCTGTCACTTCAGGTCCCATCGAGGTTTCCCCTCCTGCTCTTTGCACAGAAAGAGATCTCCAGACTCCCAGCTTAGTACAGGACCTGCTGTGAGATCACGCCCATGTGACTGAATGAGGAGGTGTCAAACGGCACTGAAGGGAGGAAATGCTGCTCAATCAGGCATGACTTATTGACCCCAATTGGAGTGGTGACTGGTAAGCAGCATTAGTGAATAACTGATTTATATTAATTCTAAACATAATACTAATATAACATGCAGCTTAGCATTATAGTCTATAACTGCAGGGACCATACACATTTTTTTTTATCTTCATGTAGTTCCCCTTTAAGCCTCCTAATGATAGAGGACTTGGATAAAAATTCATGGAGAATTAAGGACGCTTTACACGGCACAATATCGTTACAATATTGTATACAACGGCACGGGAGCCCGCACGTTTTTGGCACTAGTCCAAGATCGCATAGGAGATGTTACACAGGGAGATATCGGCAGGCAACACAACTACAATGTCTACGCCCCCTCCTTTGCGCTGTGTACGAGCGACCCAGGGAATGACCATTTAACATGGGAGTGAATAGGGGAAGTTGGGTTCCAAATCGTAGTTGCGCTGTCACACAGCACGATCCTGCAAGATCGTCAAGCCAATATCGGCCAGTTGGAGAGCATGCACAATTCCCCAACGATATCGTTTTGGCATCGTTCTTGCGTCGCATTGCTCATTTACACCACACAACGCACGAACGATATCGGTGGAAATGCCCGAACCACGTGACTTTTTATCATTGTTGGGCAACGATATCAGGACGTTTAAAGTGGCCTTTACACTTTAAAGTTACTTTTCCAGGACTTCAACCCTGAAAACCTTAATTTGAAAGGGTTATTATGGCTCTGCTCACTTTTGAATTTGGAGGTGAATGAGGCCAGAGACATCATGTCTACAGATAATATGAATGGGAAGGGAAGTGCGCAATCTTCAGCAGGTATCAATAGTCTATACATTACCATCCGGTTTATCTCCCGATGTAGAAGAGAGTGAAGCTGGAATATTCCTTCAAATGCTGTAAATGGTACTGCAGCTTTGTTCTAGTCTTGTGATTGGGATAGAGTTGCAGTCCTATTGAAGGCCACCAAAAATCGTGAAGACTTTTGTCAGTTTTATTGTACTGTTGTTGGACCACCTGGCTGTGCTGGCTTTTTTTATGTTTTCCTGTGTTGTACTGTAGCCCCCTCAATCAGCTCATCGTGAGCGTGCCAAGATTTGTGTTCTTACTGATCAGATATTAATGATGACCTATCCTGGGATTAAATTCCTGGAAAATCCATTTAAAACAGGAATATAATTATATACACAATGATTTATGCATGCTCACCAATTGACCCTGATGATGGAGGGTTCGGATGGATAAGTTCTGGTGAGTTCTCTTGAATTATGTTCCACAGCTGCCAAAACATTTGTGGTTTCAGAATATAAAATGGCTGCTCAGGATTCGCCAATCGATATTTTCCAAATTGCTCAAAGAAATTATATTCTGGTTTCTTATACCACTGATGGGAACAATGAGACAATAAATATCACACGTATATATGTATATATTTTCATTAGAAAAAACTGGAGCAGCACTTCCTTTTTTCTGATAAGATGGGTGCAAATTCAGTATTAAGTGGGGGTTCAATCTCTCCTATATACAGACCATGTTCCAAAAAGACTGCAGCACTCCAATAAAGATGTTTCAGCCTTTATTAGGCCTTCAGGCAAAGTCGTGCGACGTTTCAGTCAAAAGACTTTCTTCTAACCAGCTGGTATAAATATATACGATATATACAGTACAGACCAAAAGTTTGGACACACCTTCTCATTCAAAGAGTTTTCTGTATTTTCATGACTAGGAAAATTGTAAATTCACACTGAGGGCATCAAAACAATGAGTTAACACATGTGGAATTATATACTTAACAAAAAAGTGTGAAACAACTGAAAATATGTCTTATATTCTAGGTTTCTTGAAAGTAGCCACCTTTTGCTTTGATTACTGCTTTGCACACTCTTGGCATTCTCTTGATGAGCTTCAAGAGGTAGTTACTGGAAATGGTCTTCCAAAAGTCTTGAAGGAGTTCCCAGAGATGCTTAGCACTTGTTGGCCCTTTTGCCTTCACTCTGTGGTCCCGCTCACCCCAAACCATCTCGATTGGGTTCAGATCTGGTGACTGTGGAGGTCAGGTCATCTGGGGTAGCACCCCATCACCATCACACCTCCTCCTCCATGCTTCACGGTGGGAACCAGGCATGTAGAGTCCATCCGTTCACTTTTTCTGCGTCGCACAAAAATAGTTGGAAACAACGATCTCAAATTTGGACTCCTCAGACCAAAGCACAGATTTCCACTGGTCTAATGTCCATTCCTTGTGTTCTTTAGCCCAAACAAGTGTCTTCTGCTTGTTGCCTGTCCTTAGCAGTGGTTTCCTAGCAGCTATTTTCCATTAAGGCCTGCTGCACAAAGTCACCTCTTAACAGTTTTTGTAGAGATGTGTTTGCTGCTTGAACTCTGTGTGGCATTGACCTGGTCTCTAATCAAAGCTGCTGTTAACCTTCGATTTCTGGGGCTGTTGACTCAGATGAACTTATCCTCCGCAGCAGAGGTGACTCTTGGTCTTCCTTTCCTGGAGCAGTCCTTATGTGAGCCAGTTTCTTTGTAGCACTTTTTGGATTTTGCAACTGCACTTGGGGACTCTTTCAAAGTTTTACCAAATTTTCGGACTGATTGACCTTCATTTCTTAAAGTAATGATGGCCACTCGTTTATCTGTACTTAGCTGCTTTTTTCTTGCCATAATACAAATTCTAACAGTCTATTCAGTAGGACTATCAGCTATGTATCCACCAGACTCCTGCACAACACAACTGATGGTCACAACCCCATTTATAAGGCAAGAAATCCCACTTATTAAACCTGACAGGGCACACCTGTGAAGTGAAAACCATTTCCAGTGACTACCTCTTGAAGCTCATCAAGAGAATGGCAAGAGTGTGCAAAGCAGTAATTAAAGCACAAGGTGGCTACTTTGAAGAACCAAGAATATAAGACATATTTTCCGTTGTTTCACACTTTTTTTTTTAAGTATATAATTCCACATGTGTTAATTCATAGTTTTGATGCCTTCAGTGTGAATCTACAATTTTCATAGTCATGAAACTACAGAAAACTCTTTGAATGAGAAGGTGTGTCCAAACTTTTGGTCTGTACTGTATACATATCAGCTAGATGTAAAAAAGTAAAACAAAGAGAGAAGGGAGCGCACATAGGGTCTTATCTATGATGATAATTCAATGCCCCCCGATTAGTGTGACTCACCTTTTTGGGTTGTGTGAGTCACAACAAACTGCAAGAGCCTTGTTATCCTGGTCGCTGCAGACACCTGGTAAGGGAGAAATCTGTTTATGTAGAAAAAAGCCCAGGTCTAGATTCCGCGCAGACCACCAAGCAGGAAGGGTAGGTTTGATGTCCCTTTATTGAGCCAACGCGTTTCACAGCAGGACCTGAGGAAGCAGCAGGTCCTGCTGTGAAACGCGTTGGCTCAATAAACGGACATCAAACCTACCCTTCCTGCTTGGTGTTCTGCGCGGAATCTAGACCTGGGCTTTTTTCTACATAAACAGATGTAAAATAGCACAGCTCAAAGTTCAATAACTATATTAAGAGACATGGAACATGTTTGCTTGACAGCATACTCCCCACATTGCAACTGTTAATAGATGTGAATCCTTTGGAACTTTTCTAGGCAATTATTAACTACTGCTACAGATAACTATTTAATAGATCAAACATGATAAGGATGGGTAAACGTAATAGAACACCAAAAAGGAGAACATAAAAAAAAAAAAAATTACCACCATGGAGCCATACCTAATACAAAATGCACACACAGGATGCCTTGAACCTCCATTATAGAGATGGTTGCAACCCAGGTGCAACATGCTGATAAGGCAGCCACTCACAATCCTCCAAAATTTATGAGGCGGCTGCTTAGCATAAGAATTGCACACTGCAGGCTTGCATATGGAGCCTGTTACATAGATGAGATACGCAGCACCTGAACAAGAGCCTATTAGTGACGTCAGGTAGGGTGGGCTAGTTAACACTATATGAGTGTATCTCACAGGACAGGCTCACCAATGTACAGTACCACCTAAATTCAGAAGGCCCTACTACACCCTGCAAAAATATATAAAATATGCAAAAAATTCTGAGGTATTAGTTGATATTTTGGCCCAAAATATGGAAGCTTGTAACCCATTTGTCAACGATCCTCACACTTGCAAATGTACATGTACATTATGTAATCAGATGTGTTTCAGCTAAGTATTATCTTTATTCATGTTCTAATAAGGCCTTTAATAAGGATAATACATAGCTGAAATGTGTCACATTTTAATCTTTTTCTATGACCTTTATGGACTGGTCTGACTACATAATTTACATGCATTATTTTTAAGAAAAAAGGTTTCCAATAAAATTAAATTTTATCCAAATACTCCTGCCGTCGGCTCACAGTAACATTCAGCACACAATTAAGATTCATACGCAGTTCTGAGCTTTAACCGGGTTTTTACTTTCTCCTCCACAGTTCTTACAGTACACAGTTAGTTCACTCGTGGCTCTGGTCACAGATTAGTAGCTGGGACAGCTCGTTGGCAGCACCCCCTCTCAGGTTCCTCTCGGGCCTCTACTCTCAGTCCTGCACACTGACTACAGTTCAGCAGTCACAGGCTTTTTATAGGCACCCTCCCGAGCCTCCTAGCCCTAGTTCGACGGCCTTCCCTTCATTGTGCCGATGGTTGGGTCCAGGACATAAAAACCCCACACCCGCCGCGAGTTCGTGGTTGGGGCATGCAGCTTCCCTGCCACTTCAGCATGTAACCACCCGGGGGTCTGCTGCCCGTGCTCCTCAGCCTGCTACCTCCACTCCTCCAGCTCCTACCGCTCCTGTCCGGTGTCCAGGATCCCGGGTGTCGTCTATCCGCCGACGGCTCCGGGGCGCTGGCAGCCGCCGCCCACTGGTCGGTCGGGTTGCAGCTTCCAGGGCTTCGTCTTCCTTGCCGTATGCTCCTCGGGTGCGCGCACCCGTCCCCAGCCGCAGGGTTCCAGCACCCTCTGCTTGAGTAGCGCTGCTCATCTCCTCACTTCCGGGGCTACTGCTTGAGCACATGAAACTCCATCTCCAAATCTGTATCTGCTGGAGAACTGCAGGGAGCATGCTCCTCCCCTCAGCCAATCACCATGCCTCTGTGTCCTGCCAATCAGGACTGCCCTGCTGTAATATAAGCTTCCTGTTTCCTGTCAGTCTTTGCCAGGGCAATTTCTATTTAGTGAAGTTGCTATTCCTGCTCTGGTCAGGTTGTTCCTTATTTTGCTTGATATCTGATTTCTGTGTGTTCCTTCCTGCAGATCTCCTCCCTGCCGGCTCCTCGCTGACTTCCGTGTTCCTGGCCTGCTACCCGGATCTCTTCCATCCTGAGATCGCTGTCTCAAGTCCTGCTCCAGATTCCCCGTGTTCCCGGTTCCCCGTGTCCTATCTTATACCCGGTTGCGGTGTTGTTTCCACGTTGCCTTGGGTCAGTTTAACACCCGTGTCCTCTTCATTGGTCCTTCCGAGGTTGGTACTGGCGGTATCCCTGTATAGGGGTTAAGCGCTCCGAGGCCTCCTTCGGTGGTGTTCCGGTGCTGTGGCCGTGTGGCCCTCCCCTGGGGCGTAGGTTCTTGTTTTGTTCAATAAACCTGTTGACTCTACTGTACTGGTCCGCCTCTCTATCATCCCGGTATCAGCATCTGCACTACGCGGTCCAGTGGGTCCACGTGTGGGGTCCGTCAGTAGGACGTGACACAGCAGAGTCGGCACTTTGGTTCTGACCCGGTCCCACTATGTCCCCGCTGACCCGTAGACACCTTGGACCCCTTCACACTTCCCTCGGTAGGCAGCCTGGGACCCAGACTAGTCATACAGTGGCACAGGCCACCGGGTCTTGGTGTTCCTCGTCTGGTGTCTCTGACTTTGCTGCCAGGTGTCTCACTAGTTTTTTGTGTTCCTCCTCCACTGACTAACTTTGCACTTGGTTTTTTCCTTTTGTTCCTGTCTTCCCACCCCTTACCGGGTTCCTTCCTAACTCTCCACCCTCTACCTGGCTCCTCCCACTATCCTGTTGCAAGACTTGAAGTAACTTGGACCTGGGATCGGGGGATGTGATGGGTGTTTGAGTGGGGTAACCAACTTACAAGTCCCAGCTGCTATACCACTTAGTGGCGACCTGTTCGCAAGTGCACCACATAAGCAACATGTCCATACAATTTAAGAAATCACTTTAGTTTGTTGGTGCTGTAAAACGCTGCAAATTTTAGTCTTGAAAATGGCATGAAAAAAACGTGGAGATGATGCAGCATGTGAACAAGACCAAATTCACACAGAGGTCATATGACACCTTATTTTTGTCTCCTTTTATTCTTGAACATTATCAATACACTAACAATGTTAGAAAAAGGAATAGAGTTTCAATAATATGAACAGAACAAAATACTTTCAGTACATGTGCAGTTTTACCTCATATATATCAGCATCATATGGTGCTGGATCCCACAAGATTAAGATTACATCTTTGTAGATAGGGTTTTTCAAGAAATTAAATTGTTTCTGCGTAATAACCTGCAAATAAGAGAAACATTAAACAGATAAGAACCTGAATTTTACAGTTCATACTTTGATAACTAAGATTTCCTGATAACTAAGATTTCCTTATCCTGAAGTATATCTTATCAACAGCAATCAGGGTGATTCCAGCGAGCGATCGCTGATGCAACATCGCAGCGGCGTCACCGGCAACATCTTGCCGTGTGACAGCTAGGTTGCAATGTCGAAAGCGAGCACACACCTGCGGCATCGCTTCCGACATTGCAGTCGATGTTGTCTCATGTAACGGGGCCTTTAGACTCACCAGGGGTGGTTGATCCTCCAAGCTCAAAGTCTACATGAGTATATGAGTCATGGGCATCAGTGCAGCAGACAGGTGGTACATGTGTACTGCCCCCCTAGATCTACCCACACCTTTCTCGATCACTTCACCACTTGGCTTCTCCACTTCCTTTCTTCCCCACCATCATCATCGGCGATTTCTACATCCCCATCGACACCCCCCACCCCGCTGCCTCTAGACTCCTATCACTGACCACCTCCTTTGGGCTTCCCCAATGGTCTTTCTCAGCCACTCATAAGGAAGGCCATACGCTTGACCTTATCTTCACTCGCCTCTGTTCCCTCACTGAGATCTCAAACCCACCCCTCCCACTATCCGACCACAACCTATTGACTTTCTCCTCCCTCTCCCCCCCCTACCATGTCCCCCCCCTCCGGAAACTCAGTCATCCCTCTCACAGACCTAGCTTCCGAATCCTCACTTGACGCTGATGCTGCGGCCACCCTCTATAACACCACATTAACTACAGCCCTCAATTAGGCCAGCCCCCTCACCAAAACCCACACACACAGGCAACCCTGACTCACCACCCTTACTAAAGAACTATGTTGGGTGATCAGAATGGCCGAGTGGAGATGGAAGAAATCCAACTCCGCGGAGCACTTCGGCACATACAAATAATCCCTCTCCAACTTCAAGAATGCACTCACCACTGCAAAACAAACCTACTTGTCTGCTTTAATTAACGCACTGTCCCGCAACCCCAAACAATTATTCAATACTTTCAACTCTCTTCTCTGCCCCCCTACGCCTCCGCCCTCCCCCCCATCTCACCCCTCCTTATTCAAAAAGAAGGTCGACAAAATCAGAGAAAGCTTCGATCCACTGACCTCCCGTCTTCCCCCCCCCATCTCTGCCCGACCCTCTTCGTCCAAAAGAGGCTTTTCCATCATGACAGAAGACCAACTCGCCACGCTTCTGTCTCGATCATACCTCACCGCCTGTGCCCTCGACCCATTCCCCTTCTACCTCATCCCAAACCTCACCAGAGTCCTCATCCCTGCCCTAACCCATCTCTTCAACCTATCATTCACCACCGGTGTCTCATCCTTCAAACATACCTTGATCACACCCATCCTCAAAAAACCCTCCCTCGATCCATCATCTGTTTCTAACTATCGCCCCATATCTCTTCTACCCTTCGCATCAAAGGTGCTTGAACAACACGTTCACTCCGAACTGTCCTCCCACCTCTCCTCCTGCTCCCTATACAACTGCCTACAATCCGGTTTCCGACCTAACCACTCTACCGAAACAGCCCTAACCAAAGTCACCAACGACCTACTGATCGTAAAGAGCAAACGACACTACTCCATCCTCCTCCTCCTTGACCTATCTGCCGCTTTTGACACTGTCGACAACTCCCTCCTATTCTAGATCCTGGAATCTCTCAGCATCACTGACCTAGCCCTCTCCTGGATCTCCTCATACCTAACGGACCTGGCTTTCAGTGTCACATACTCCCATACCTCCTCCTCACCCTATTTCCTATCTGTCGGTGTCCCCCAGTGCTTGGTTCTGGGACCACTACTCTTCTTCATTTACACTCTCGGCCTCGGACAACTTATTGAGTTCCATGGCCTCAAGTACCATCTGTACGCTGATGACACCCAGATCTACCTCTCTGGGCCAGACATCACCTCCCTACTATCCAAAATTCCACAATGCCCGTCCGCCATCACATCCTTCTTCTATGCTCCCTTCGTCAAGCTGAAAATGGACAAAACAGAGTTCATCGTCTTGGCCCTAGTCTCTCTCCCCCTCTACCAGACCTATCCATCCTCGTCAACGACTGCTCACTCTCCCCAATCACCCATGCCAAGTGCCTCGGGGTTACTGTACTTTAACAACAGATGGTGTAATCAGGGGCATGTAACAGTAAAGGAGAGACATTGTTGCCCAAACATTGAACTATTAGCAGTGGGCCTCAGGCCTTACTATCTGCCTAGAGAATTCTCTATTGTTATTGCAGTGGTGTCGTATATACCACCATCTGCAAATCCAGAGGCAGCTGGGGATGTACTGTCTGGGGTGATTGCCCGGCTTCAGACGAAACACCCTAACTCTCTAACTGTCATTTCTGGGGATTTTAATCGAGCCAAGATCTCATTACCAAAGTTCTATCAATATGTCAAATGTTCTACACGGGACAATTATATATTGGATCTCCTCTATGCCAGTGTTAAGGATGCTTACTCATCATCTGCATTGCCCCCCCCCCCCTGGGGAAATCTGACCACAACCTCATACTATTGTCTCCAGCCTATCAACCAGTTGTCTGCAAACAACCAGTGACAATTAAACAGATAAGGAAGTGGTCTCCGGCAGCAGAGAAGAGGTTACAAGACTGCTTTGATTGCACAGACTGGGAGGTGTTATGTGCCAGGGAACATAATGATGATATTAATGAGGTTACCGGGAGAGTTACTGATTACATCAACTTTTGTACTGACAATATTGTACCTATTCATGAGATTCGGTGTTATGCAAACAACAAGCCTTGGATTACAAGAGAATTGAAACATCTACTAAACAGGAAAAAAACAGCTTTTAAAAGGAAAGACAAGGAGGAGATGAAAATTGTACAGAGAGACTTAAAGGGCAAAATTAAGATTGCCCGTGAAGCATTCAGAATTTAATTGGAAAATAAATTGTCACACAACAACTCCAGAGAAGTGTGGGCTGGAATGAAGCTATTGACTGGGTTTAAGGCAAGGTCAGATCAGGAGGGTGGGGGGCTGATCATGGCTAATGAGATGAATGAGTTTTTCAACAGATTCAACGATAAATGTGCAATGTCAACAGGGGAGAAGGCCGGGGAGCGACAAGCAATATCAACTGGGAGGAGGAAGTTGGAGACTTTCTTGATCTCAGAAAATGATGTGAGGGAACAGTTTAGTAAGCTGGTCATTGGTAAAGCAGCAGGGCCTGATGGTATCTGTCCACGTGTCCTCAGAGTGTGTGCAAATCAGTTGTGCACTGTCTTCCAGCACCTGTTTAACTGGAGTTTACAATCACAGAGAGTACCAGTTCTATGGAAGACTTCATGCCTGGTGCCGGTTCCCAAGACTACCTTCCCGAGCTCCCATAACGACTATAGACCGGTGGCCTTAACATCGCATGCGATGAAGTCCTTGGAGAGAATTGTACTTGCCTACTTGTGTCCGAGGGTGTCTGCTTTTATGGACCCCCTTCTGTTTGCGTATCGGCAGAGTCTAGGGGTGGACGATGCTGTAGCATATCTGCTACAAACAGTACATTCCTTTTTGGACAATGATGGAACCACTGTACGTGCCATGTTCTTCGATTTCTCCAGTGCATTCAACACCTTACAGCCACTATTATTACGTAAAAAGCTGGTTGAAATGGCGGTTGATGAGGGACTAGTGAATTGGATCATTGATTACCTGTCCCACAGGCCACAGTTCGTAAGGTTGGGGGCGGCCGTATCGGATAGTGTTCGGAGCAGTGTTGGAGCCCCTCAGGGAACGGTGCTGTCGCCATTCCTTTTTACGTTACACACAGCTGATTTTCAGTATAAATCAGACCTTTGTCACCTTCAGAAGTACTCTGATGACTCAGTGATAGTCGGAGGTATTGAGAGAGGCCGGGGGGAGGAGGAATACAGAAGGGTGGTCTCGGACTTTGTTGACTGGTGCCAGGCTAACCATTTAGAACTCAACGTAAAGAAAACCAGGGAGTTGGTGTTGAGTTATGGAAGGTGCATGAAGGATTGCTTACCTATAACTATTGATGGTCAGGATGTGAAGATGGTGGAGAATTTCAAATATTTGGGGGTTCACCTGGACAGCAAGCTTGATTGGAGGTGCCATATGGAGAAGTTTTGCAAGAAAGGGATGAGTAGACTTTACTTCCTAAGGAAATTAAGGTCATTTAATGTGTGTAGCAAAATGCTTGAAATGTTCTACCAATCTATTGTGGCGAGTGCAATCTTTGCTGCAATAATATGCTGGGGTAGTAGTGTGCGCACAGCTGATGCTAATAAGCTGAATAAACTTATCAAGAAGGCTAGTGCGGCGGTGGGTCTACAACTTAGGACTTTTGAGGAGGTATTAGAGGATAGAATTAATAAGAAATGCAAGGCTATAATGAGCAACAATACACACCCGCTCTCTGAACTGTTTGCGAAGCAGAAGAGCACATTCAGCAAGCGTCTAATCCAATTAATGTGTAAAAAGGAAAGATACAGAAAATCATTTGTTCCGACAGCTGTGGGGATGTTTAACAAATGTATAAGTGTAAAGAGTCCCAAGACTATGTGAAGTTCTATGTGTATGGGGGGAATAGGTGAGGTACATGTACCAGTCTACCCGCATCTGCTGTCCATATAGACTTATTTTGTAAAGTGTGAAATGTTCTTGATCTTTGTTCTGCTGCTGTAATACTGTAATTTCCTCCGGGATCAATAAAGTTTATCTTATCTTATCTTATCTTATCTTATCTTATCTTATCTTACTTTCGACTTTTCCCTCTCCTTCAAGCCTCACATCCAAGCCCTCGCCTCCTCCTACTAACTCCAACTCAAAAACATTTCCTGGACCCAATCTTTCCTTGATCACGACACTGCTAAAACTCTTGTTGATGCTGTCATTATCTCTCGCCTTGACTACTGCAACCTCCTGCTTACTGGCCTCCCCACTACCTCCCTTGCACCTCTCCAATCCATCCTAAACTCTGCTACTCAACTAATCCATCTGTCTCCCCGCTACTCCCCTGTCTCCCCCCTTTGCCAAGCCCTTCACTGGCTCCCTATCTCTCAGAGATCCCGATTTAAAACCCTAACCATGACATACAAAGCCATCCATCACCTGTCCCCCCCCATACATCACCGACACGCTACCTGCCTGCACGCAACCTACCACCCTCCCAAGAGCTCCTTCTCTACTCCCCCCTTATCTCATCCTCTCACAACAGCATTAAAGACTTCTCCCATACATCTGCCATACTCTGGAATTCTCTCCCCCAACATATCAGACACTCCCCTACCCTTGGCAACTTCAAAAGAAACCTGAAGACTCACCTCTTCCAACAAGCCTACGGCCTACATTGTGACCCAATCGCTGCACTGTCACACGATTGGCGCTTCCCTTTCCTACTGTTTCCTCGCCCCCCTGTAGACTGTGAGCCCTCGTGGACAGGGTCTCCATCCCTTCTGTATCTGTAAAATGTGATTGTTGATATTGACTGTATTTGTCCGTACTCTCCCCTCTTCATATGTAAGGCGCCATGGAATCTAATGGCGCAATATAAATAATTATTAATAATAATAATAAAAATGTGTGACAAACAACTAAGCGACAGGAAACCGCAGATAGGCAAGTGGGATGCAGAAAACCGCTGCCAGGTGGAAGACATCCAGGAGACCACAGGCATGCAGTAAATTGCGGGCAGGTGGAGGACATCTAGGAGAGCACAAGCGGGCTGGTGGAAATCAAGAAACTGCTGGCAGGTGAAAGACATCCAGGAGACCACAGGTAGACAGTTGGGATGCAGTAAACTGATGGCAGGTGGAGGACATCCAGTAGAGCACAGGCAGGCTGGTGGAATGCAGGAAACTGCTGGCAGATGTAAGTAATGCAGGAGACTACAGATAAGCAGCCAAGATGCTGGGAACCTCAGGTAGGCGGAAGGCATCCAGGAAACCGCAGGCAGGTTGCAGAAATACTTAAAGTTGCATGCACACAGGAGTAAAAGTAGTGCTAATACCTTTTATATGAGCCTTTTATAGGCCCAGGGCAGATGCTTACATTGGACTTCTCCAAAGCACAAAATGGAGCACAACAGAGTCTAAGAGACTGGAATGTGGGAAGCAAGGCACCCATCCAGGACACTATAGAACCCCTATCATCTCTCTTCAGGAATGTATCCCTTCCAGTCGATCAAGTAGTGTTTACCACAAACATTCTTACACCTGTGGCTCCCCACTGGTCAGTGTGCCACAGTAGGGGTACTGCACCCACAATAGAGTGTGCAGTATTCCTGTCGCAGGGGCATGTAAAGTCTGCATGAGGCTCCCATTCCAGCACTCCCACACTAGGCCAGGGTAGACCTATTCCCAGAGGGCAGAGTAAGGGGAGGCGGGAAGACACACAGTTTTAGTTTGGTCTGAGGAAAGAAGCAAAGGGGAGCCCTGAGAGAGAGAAGGGTCTCCTAGGGAGGAGGCCTGAGAGAGAAGGCAGCCCAGGAGAAGAGCATGGAAACCCCGTATCGGATCGACCATAATCTGGGGGAATCCTAGTCCACCAACGGAGTGCCGGCTCCGAGGAACAGTACAGGCGAGTTCACCCCCTGAGCGGTCGACACCAGCCGTCGCGGATTAGTTAAGCAGCCCCAACAACCCTGTCCAGAACGTACAGCCCCGCCAGGATCGCCCAAAACCAGGTCGAGCCCCTTAGAAAGAAGAAGGGTACCACATAGCGCCCAACAGGCCAGGTATACAAGCGGGTTGTGCAGGGCAGGCACAACTAAAGGCAACAGGACATAGGATAGACTAAAGAAGGTATACTACGGGAGCCTCAAAAAGACTTTACCTTCTTCTGCGACTACCCGGCCAGCTACCCGTCTAAAGATTGTAAAAGCTGTAACCTAACCTGCCATCTGAACCCGGTTCCAGTAAAACTACCATACAGAGTCATACAGCCTCCGTGTCTCCATTACCCGAGTTGCTGCACTACTCTATACACCATATTCAGCACCACCACCACAAGTGCTGTTCTGCTCCAGGGACTCAGCTCCACCTGCAGAGAGCTGCATCATCCAAGCTGCAAAACCATCACCCTCGGAGGTCTGAAGAGGCGCTGGTGATCATCATCAGAATCTGCAGGTGGCGTCACGATAAACTTACAAACTTTTATTCCCCTTTAATCATCCCCCAATTTTAGGTTGTTTACTAGGGCCACAGGTACGGGCGGGCCACCGGTGACATCCCTGTAACTCCATGCCCAGGTACCGAGTCCCCTTAGGCCCTTGGGTGAGTCACAATCCAAGGTCTGATTTATCTCAAACACCTTAACAGAATCAAAAGTGGGAGCAGAGACCTTAACCATAAAAGTGAACCTATCATCTGATATATTGGCCAGAGTGCTGCCAAGACTTATTTCCCCACAACAAACAGGATTTATAAAGGGCATATCAGCAGTTACTAACATACGGAAGGCTATGCTGTTGTTGTATGTAATTAGAGAGGAAAAATTAGACAGGGAGGGAGATCCAGCCATGATCACACTGGACGCTGAAAAAGCATTTGATAATATATATATAAGGTGGTCATGGCTGGATCTAGTATTAGAGAAAATTAAACTAATGGGACCATTCAGGCAGTATCTAAAAACGTTATACCACAACCCCAAAGCCACGGTATATATCCCAGGACTTCTTTCAGAAACTTTTGATTTGGAAAAAGGTACCAGACAAGGCTGCCCGTTGTCGCCCTTGTTTGACCTAGCAATAGAGCCCCTGGCGAGATACTTGTCTGACTGTAGTCCATATCAGGGATTGAGGGTGGGGGAAGAGAAGTTAAGTCTGCCTTGTTTGCAGATGACATTGTCCTGTTTATGAGGCACCCCGAATGGGATCCTCCAAACCTGTTGTCCAAGATTGATTTGTTTGGGTTATTTTCCAGCTTTCATCTGAACAAAAACAAATGTGATCTATTATTTCTAAGAGAGGGGAAGAGACGCGATGGTCAGGAACATCTGTCAGGGGCGGGCTGGGCCAGGTGGCAGGGAGGCATTTGCCCCCCGGGCCGCCGGGGCCGGTAACAGTTCAGGGCCGCCGGGTGCGTTATCAACAACAATGCAAAAGTAAATCACTGGCGGCCGCGGCTATTCTTAGTGCGGGATGCGGCCACCGGTGATTTATCATACAAACAATAGCCTTAATGCACCCAGCGGCCGGCACAGGCTGGCTACATCAAAGTCCTGAGGAGTGCTTACATTGCACTCACCCTCAAGACCGGAGCGCTTGACAAGCGCCATTCTGGGGCAGCAGGCTGGGCCGGTCTCTGCCAATGTTGGCTGAGGCTCCCAGCTCTTCATGGCTGCCCGCAGGACCCTCCGCTTGTTGTTTGGTCGGCCGGCACCTTCTGTTTCTGAGCAGGACCGGCTGCGTCACTTCTGACAGACAGAGCTCTGAGCAGTGGCCATGTCAGCAAGCTGTGACATCATGCAGCACGCCCTGCTCCATTAGATTCCCGCCATGGAGGAGCTGAATGGGACACCATCAAGGGGGAGGTGAGCAAACGCCGATGTGTTCATTCTTTATCTAAAACTAATGGAAAGCCACCTGTAGCATCTAGCGTGGTGGCTACATGGGAACATGGGTCCCAGGGGTTATTGCTGCAGTCAGTATAAGGTTAAGGGTTAGATTAATTGAGTTTAATAAGTTTTTATTTTATTAAATGCAGTGAAATTTAAGCTGGTGAGGTGTCTTCACCTGTGGGCACATAGCATTTTTGATATCTGCATGGTAACAGGCAGGCGAGGTTGCTATGGATACCTGCTTGCTTGGTGAAGGTCAGCCAGAATTGGCTGAAAAAATGCGGGAAACGGTTTGTTTATATCTAGTCAGGCTGAGCCTGACGTCATTGGTCAGCTGTGTGAAGAAGAGACACCCGCCCACCCGCCCTTGAGAAGGCTATGCCTTCACTGTCGTTTCGCTTGATTCGAGGGGGAAAATTAACCCAAGGAGTTTTGGGTGTGTTGGTAATTATAGCGGTACAAAAAGGTGGTTTATTGTTTAGAGTTATATAGGATATTTTTATCTATTTATTTGGTTTTTGTACCGCTCTTTGTTACCCTGAATTAAAGCCTTACGGCCATTTCCTGCCACCGTCTGGTGTAGTTATTTCGCTGTATAGTTAATTAAGGGGGGTGGGCCCTATGTTCCCATGTGTGTGTGTGTATACATGCCTGGCTGCATGTGTGTGTGTGTGTGTGTGTGTGTATATACATGCCTGGCTGCATCTGTGTGTGTGTGTGTGTGTATATACATGCCTGGCTGCATCTGTGTGTGTGTGTGTGTGTGTGTGTGTGTATACATGCCTGGCTGCATCTGTGTGTGTGTGTGTGTGTGTGTATATACATGCCTGGCTGCATCTGTGTGTGTGTGTGTGTGTGTATACATGCCTGGCTGCATCTGTGTGTGTGTGTGTGTATACATGCCTGGCTGCATCTGTGTGTGTATACATGCCTGGCTGCATCTGTGTGTGTATACATGCCTGGCTGCATCTGTGTGTGTGTATATACATGCCTGGCTGCATCTGTGTGTGTGTGTATACATGCCTGGCTGCATCTGTGTGTGTGTGTATACATGCCTGGCTGCATCTGTGTGTGTGTGTATACATGCTTGGCTGCATCTGTGTGTGTGTGTGTGTGTGTATACATGCCTGGCTGCATCTGTGTGTGTGTGTGTGTATACATGCCTGGCTGCATCTGTGTGTGTGTGTATACATGCCTGGCTGCATCTGTGTGTGTGTGTGTATACATGCCTGGCTGCATCTGTGTGTGTGTGTATACATGACTGGCTGCATCTGTGTGTGAGTGTGTGTGGTGTGTGTGTATACATGCCTGGCTGCATCTGTGTGTGTGTGTGTGTATACATGCCTGGCTGCATCTGTGTTTGTGTGTATACATTCCTGGCTGCATCTGTGTGTGTGTGTATACATGACTGGCTGCATTGTGTGTGTGTGTGTGTGTGTATACATAACTGGCTGCATCTGTGTGTGTGTACATTTCTGGCTGCATCTGTGTGTGTGTGTGTGTTGTGTGTGTGTGTATACATGCCTGGCTGCATCTGTGTGTGTGTACATGTCTGGCTGCATCTGTGTGTGATGTGTGTGTGTGTGTGTGTGTATACATGACTGGCTGCATCTGTGTGTGTATACATGACTGGCTGCATCTGTGTGTGTGTGTGTGTATACATGACTGGCTGCATCTGTGTGTGTGTGTGTATACATGACTAGCTGCATCTGTGTGTGTGTGTGTCTACATGACTGGCTGCATCTGTGTGTGTGTGTATACATGACTGGCTGCATCTGTGTGTGTATGTGTGTGTGTATACATAACTGGCTGCACGTGTGTGTGTGTGTGTATACATGACTGGCTGCATCTGTGTGTGTGTATACATGACTGGCTGCATGTGTGTGTGTGTGTGTATACATGACTGGCTGCATCTGTGTGTGTGTGTACATTTCTGGCTGCATCTGTGTGTGTGTGTATACATGCCTGGCTGCATCTGTGTGTGTGTACATGTCTGGCTGCATCTGTGTGTGTGTATACATGCCTGGCTGCATCTGTGTGTGTGTTGTTATACATGCCTGGCTGCATCTGTGTGTGTGTGTGTGTGTATACATGCCTGGCTGCATCTGTGTGTGTATACATGCCTGGCTGCATCTGTGTGGTGTGTGTGTGTGTTGGTGTGTGTATACATGCCTGGCTGCATCTGTGTGTGTGTGTGTGTGTATACATGCCTGGCTGCATCTTGTGTGTGTGTGTGTGTGTGTGTGTATACATGCCTGGCTGCATCTGTGTGTGTGTGTGTGTGTGTATACATGCCTGGCTGCATCTGTGTGTGTGTGTGTGTGTATACATGCCTGGCTGCATCTGTGTGTGTGTGTGTATACATGCCTGGCTGCATCTGTGTGTGTGTGTGTGTGTGTGTATACATGCCTGGCTGCATCTGTGTGTGTGTGTATACATGCCTGGCTGCATCTGTGTGTGTGTGTGTGTGTATACATGCCTGGCTGCATCTGTGTGTGTGTGTGTGTGTGTGTGTATACATGCCTGGCTGCATCTGTGTGTGTGTGTGTGTGTGTATACATGCCTGGCTGCATCTGTGTGTTGTGTGTGTGTGTATACATGCTGGCTGCATCTGTGTGTGTGTGTGTGTATACATGCCTGGCTGCATCTGTGTGTGTGTGTGTGTGTGTGTATACATGCCTGCTGCATCTGTGTGTGTGTGTATACATGCCTGGCTGCATCTGTGTTGTGTGTGTGTGTATACATGCCTGGCTGCATCTGTGTGTGTGTGTATACATGCCTGGCTGCATCTGTGTGTGTGTGTGTGTGTATACATGAGTGGCTGCATCTGTGTGTGTGTGTGTGGGTGTATATGTGTATACATGCCTGGCTGCATCTGTGTGTGTGTGTGTGTGTATACATGCCTGGCTGCATCTGTGTGTGTGTGTGTATACATGCCTGGCTGCATCTGTGTGTGTGTGTGTGTGTGTGTGTGTATACATGCCTGGCTGCATCTGTGTGTGTGTGTGTGTGTATACATGCCTGGCTGCATCTGTGTATGTGTGTGTGTGTGTGTATACATGCCTGGCTGCATCTGTGTGTGTGTGTATACATGCCTGGCTGCATCTGTGTGTGTGTGTGTATACATGCCTGCTGCATCTGTGTGTGTGTGTGTGTATACATGACTGGCTGCATCTGTGTGTGTGGGTGTGTGTGTATACATGCCTGGCTGCATCTGTGTGTGTGTGTTGTGTATACATGCCTGGCTGCATCTGTGTGTGTGTGTGTATACATTCCTGGCTGCATCTGTGTGTGTGTGTGTATACATGCCTGGCTGCATCTGTGTGTGTGTGTGTGTATACAAGACTGGCTGCATCTGTGTGTGTGTGTGTGTGTGTGTATACATGCCTGGCTGCATCTGTGTGTGTGTGTGTATACATGACTGGCTGCATCTGTGTGTGTGTGTGTACATGCCTGGCTGCATCTCTGTGTGTATGTGTGTATACATGCCTGGCTGCATCTGTGTGTGTGTACATTTCTGGCTGCATGTGTGTGTGTGTATACATGCCTGGCTGCATCTGTGTGTGTGTACATGTCTGGCTGCATCTGTGTGTGTGTGTATACATGCCTGGCTGCATCTGTGTCTGTGTGTATACATGACTGGCTGCACCTGTGTGTGTGTGTGTGTGGTATACATGACTGGCTGCATCTGTGTGTATACATGACTAGCTGCATTTCTGTGTGTGTGTGTGTGTGTATACATGACTGGCTGCATCTGTGTGTGTGTGTATACATGCCTGGCTGCATCTGTGTGTGTGTGTGTATACATGCCTGGCTGCATCTGTGTGTGTATACATGCCTGGCTGCATCTGTGTGTGTGTGTGTGTGTGTGTGTGTGTATACATGCCTGGCTGCATCTGTGTGTGTATACATGCCTGGCTGCATCTGTGTGTGTATACATGCCTGGCTGCATCTGTGTGTGTGTGTGTGTATACATGCCTGGCTGCATCTGTGTGTGTGTGTGTATACATTCCTGGCTGCATCTGTGTGTGTGTGTGTGTATACATGCCTGGCTGCATCTGTGTGTGTGTGTGTGTGTGTGTGTATACATGCCTGGCTGCATCTGTGTGTGTGTGTGTGTGTGTGTATACATGCCTGGCTGCATCTGTGTGTGTGTGTGTATACATGCCTGGCTGCATCTGTGTGTGTGTGTGTATACATGACTGGCTGCATCTGTGTGTGTGTGTGTGGGTGTGTGTGTATACATGCCTGGCTGCATCTGTGTGTGTGTGTGTGTGTGTGTGTGTGTATACATGCCTGGCTGCATCTGTGTGTGTGTGTGTGTGTATACATGCCTGGCTGCATCTGTGTGTGTGTGTGTGTGTGTGTGTGTATACATGCCTGGCTGCATCTGTTTGTGTGTGTGTATACATGACTGGCTGCATCTGTGTGTGTGTGGGTGTGTGTGTATACATGCCTGGCTGCATCTGTGTGTGTGTGTGTGTATACATGCCTGGCTGCATCTGTGTGTGTGTGTGTGTGTGTGTGTATACATTCCTGGCTGCATCTGTGTGTGTGTGTGTACATTTGTGGCTGCATCTGTGTGTGTGTGTGTGTGTGTACATGTCTGGCTGCATCTGTGTGTGTGTGTGTGTGTGTGTGTGTGTACATGTCTGGCTGCATCTGTGTGTGTGTGTGTGTACATGCCTGGCTGCATCTGTGTGTGTGTACATGCCTGGCTGCATCTGTGTGTGTGTGTGTGTATACATGCCTGGCTGCATCTGTGTGTGTGTGTGTTTGTGTATACATGCCTGGCTGCATCTGTGTGTGTGTGTGTTTCTGTCTATGTGTCTGTTTGTGGCTGGGGCTTTGTGTGGCTGGGGCATTGTGTGGCTGGGGCTTTGTGGCTGGGGCTTTGTGTGGCTGGTTGTGTGTGGCTGGGGCTTTGTGTGGCTGGTTGTGTGTGACTGGGGCTTTGTGGCTGGTTGTGTGTGACTGGGGCTTTGTGGCTGGTTGTGTGTGGCTGGGGCTGTGTGGCTGTGGCTGACTATGTGTTGTGAGGCACCGGCTGGGTCGGTATGCTGCGACCGGTATGTGCCTCTTTGGGTGCGTGCTCCAGTGCCGCAGGATGTACTCCATCCCAGGTATTAGATGGGATTCCTCTTCTCAGAGCAGAAGGGGTTAAGAGGACATAGGAACCCTGGGTGTGGTTCCTTGAGTCTGGAGTGAGATTTCTCTCCAGTGCAGAGCCTGATTGAGAAGCTCTGAAGGAAAGTTGAAGTGGTCCTGGGAAGGGATTATCTCTGGTGGGGCTGATAGAGCCTGTCAGCGGTCGGGAGATACACCAAGCGGTGTGAAGTGTGCCGGCTGCGCTCCGGATCTGTGTTTTGGTGACTGTAACCGGACGGAGATCAATAAACCGTGAGTTGAGAACTGTCCGTGCCTGGTTCCCTGCCTCCCCAACACCGCTAACACCTCACATATGGTGGAGAATGCGGGCATTGCCGGCCCGGTGAGGTGTAGCAGGCACTACCGTTACCCTCTGTTCCGGTGGGGAAGTGACTTTTCATGAGGCTAATGAGCGGCTGCTAAGTAAGAGGAGCAGCAGTCATCATTGCGGCCAGTCTCTTGCGTGGTGCCCGGCATCGCATGTCCTGGATTCGGCCGGCTACATTACAACACAAACCAGCAGCCAGCATGGAGGAGGTGCTCAAGCACCTGGTGCTGGCCCAGCAGCAGCAACAGGAAGCTCAGCAGCAGCAGGAGAGAAGGCACCAGGAGCAGATGGCCCTGTTGATCGAGGCTGTGCGGACCATACCGGGGGATCCGCCCCGAGGACCAGGTGACGACTGCAGCGTCCGGAAAGCGGTAAGACAAGCGCTGCAAAAGATGACCCCGGGGGATGATGTGGAGGCATTCCTGGCCGTGTTTGAGCGGGTGGCTGAACGGGAGAGACTGCCGGTTGCCCAGTGGGCCGAGGTGCTGGCGCCCTATTTGACTGGTGATCCCCAAAAGGCATACATAGACTTGTGTACCGAGGATGCCCTGGACTATGGAGCCCTGAAGGGGGAGATATTGGCCCGTACCGGGGTCAATACATATGTGAGGGCCCAACGGGTGAGCCAATGGGCCTACGAGGAATGCAAACCCGTGCGCTCACAGGCCTATGATTTGTTGCATCTGGTTAAAAAATGGCTGCAGCCTGAAGCCCTGAGTCCGGCTCAGATGGTAGAGCGGGTGGTGGTGGATCGCTTTGTGCGTACGCTGCCCGTCCCCATACAAAAGTGGGTGGGACACAGTGACCCGGGTTCCCTAGACCAGTTGGTGAACGTGGTGGAGCGCCATGTGGCCACTCAGGAACTGATCCGGGACACTGGGACAATGCGGGCTACCCGCAAGGCCGCGCCCACCACACCAGACAGTAGGGACCCCCAACCCGGCCCCCGGGCGGGCGAGCGCCCGGCTCAGGCTGAAAACGGGACTCCCCATGCAGCAAAGCAGCGATCCGGACAGCCGCGGTTTGGCCCCTGGTATAGCGGGGAACCACCCCGATGTAGAAGATGCCGGGAGGTGGGACATATGATGGCGCAGTGTCCCCTCAACGGGGAACCAATGGACTGTGACTATTCCCGGAGGCGGTCCATGTTCGCCCACCTCGTCGGAAAACGGGGCTCGGCCCCCCGGGATACTGAGAATGTACTGTGCCGCGTACGGCTTAATGGTCATGAGGTGACGGCCCTACTGGACTCAGGGAGCAACGTGACCCTCGTCTGTGCCTCCTTGGTCTCCAGGACCAAATCCACCGGCCGTACGGTCAGGGTGATGAGTGTCCATGGGGATCATCGCAGGTATCCAATGAAGCGTGTCACGTTTGCTACCCCCAGCCAGGCGGGTTCAACATGTGGTTGGGGTGGTAAAGGATATCCCTTATGATGTTGTGCTGGGGAGGGATATGCCCTTGTTCCGGGTATTGTGGAACGAGTATATGGCCCTTCGGATGAAGGATAGACAGGGCCCGGAGCCCGAGGATCCCGCCCCCGGGATACCCAGAGGACTTGATGTGACTAACCCCCGGGTGCAGAGCCCCGTGCGCCGGCCGCGCCGACTCCCCGTCCGGAACGGTGCAGCAGTGCCGCGCGCCGACCCCGTTTTCCTCGTAGGGCCCCACGGCTCTGTCGTTGGTACCCGTCCGGGTTGGTGGGTGCCGGGAGCCCGAACGGGTTGGTTGCTCGTGGGGTCTGGCACCGCTGGTACCCCCGGGTGCCCCTGCTTGGCTCCGCCGGTGCTCCGCGCCGTGACGTGGTCCCCTCACAGGGCCCAGGGTTATGGCCTGGTGTTCAAACCCATACGCTTGAACATAGGGGGGGGATATGTGAGGCACCGGCTGGGTCGGTATACTGCGACCGGTATGTGCCTCTTTGGGTGCGTGCTCCAGTGCCGCAGGATGTACTCCATCCCAGGTATTAGATGGGATTCCTCTTCTCAGAGCAGAAGGGGTTAAGAGGACATAGGAACCCTGGGTGTGGTTCCTTGAGTCTGGAGTGAGATTTCTCTCCAGTGCAGAGCCTGATTGAGAAGCTCTGAAGGAAAGTTGAAGTGGTCCTGGGAAGGGATTATCTCTGGTGGGGCTGATAGAGCCTGTCAGCGGTCGGGAGATACACCAAGCGGTGTGAAGTGTGCCGGCTGCGCTCCGGATCTGTGTTTTGGTGACTGTAACCGGACGGAGATCAATAAACCGTGAGTTGAGAACTGTCCGTGCCTGGTTCCCTGCCTCCCCAACACCGCTACACCTCACAGTGTCTATGTTGCTAGGGCTGTCTGTGACTGACTGTGTCTGTGTGCCTGAGGCTGCGTGGCTGGCTGTGTGTGGCAAAATGTGTCTGTGTGGCTGGCTGTGTCTATGTGTGGCTAGGGCTGCATGGCTGCATGTGGCTGTCTGTGTCTGACTGTGTCTTTATGTGGCTGGGGCTATGTGGCTGTGGCTGGCTGTGTGTGCATAACTATGTCTGTGTGTGGCTGGGGCTGCGTGGTTGTGGCTGGCTGGGGTTGACTGTGGCTGTATGGCTGTGGCTGAGGCTGCGTGGCTGGTTGTGTGTGGCTGGGGCTGTTTGGCTGTGTGTGGCTGACTGTGTGTGTGTGGCTGGGGCTGCTTGGCTGTGTGTGGCTGACTGTGTGTGTGTGGCTGGCTGTGTGATTGGCTGTATGTCTGTGTGTGGCTGGCTATGGCTGTCTATATTGCTCGCTGTGTGTGTGGCTGGCTGTGTCTGTGTAGCTGCCCCTGTGTGTGGCTGGCTTTGGCTGTGTGTGTGGCTGTCTATGAGGCTTGCTGGCTTTGGCTGTGTGTGGCTGGCTGTGTTTGTGTGGCTAACTATGTGTGTGGCTGATATTGTGTGTGTAGCTGGCTGTGTCTGTGTTTGGCTGGCTGTGTCTGTGTGTGGCTGGCTATGAAAGATGATGGGAGTGATGGTGTGTCACGGTCCGCGCTGCTTCTGGATTAAAAACTCACCAAAGAGCCCAGCAAACTTTCATCCTCTTTATTCCTTATTCCAACGCGTTTCAACGCCACAACCCGGCGTCTTCCTCAGGGATCTATGTGTGTGGCTGTATGTGTGTGGCTGATTGTGTGTGTGGCTGATATTTTGTGTGTAGCTGGCTGTGTCTGTGTTTGGCTGGCTGTGTCTGTGTGTGCCTGTGTGTGGCTGGCTATGGCTGTCTATGTTGCTGGCTGTGGCTCTGTGTGTGGCTGGCTGTGGCTATGTGTGTGGCTGTCTATGTGGCTGTGTCTCTCTGTCTGGCTCTCTGCGTCTGTGTAGCTGTCTATGTGGCTGGCTGTCTATGTGGCTGACTGTTTTTGTGTGGTTGTGGCTCTGTGTGTGGCTGTGGCTCTGTGTGTGGCTGTGGCAGGCTGTCTGTGTAGCTGGCCACTGGGACATCCAAATGCTGTGCGAGTGTCCAACAGTTTTCTTAGATCACATCCGTGTGCAATCTGTTTTGTTTCTCAGCAGCTATTACTGTAGAATCATTTACAGGAGCATTTTACAGTTGTCTCAGCTGAAGAATGATAATGTATCCGTGAAAAAAAACAGATGCCTCTCGGATGGTCCGTGTGCTGTCAGTGTGCGGTCCATCATTTTGTTGGACTCAGACTTGCATTGGCGAGTCTCGCACATGAATCGCAGACTGTCGCAGCATGTTGTGACTTTTTTCCCATCCAGAATCTGGATGAGAAAAAAGTGTCCGACACTCGCCAATGTGTTTCAGACGTTGATTAACTGACTGCACTGCGATAAAATCACACATTGTACTTATCCGAGTTTCACGCCAGTGTGTCCGTGCCCTAATAATAAAATCCATATAGTAATACTACAATGTCTGCTGGACATGGTATGGGGAGGGTTTATGGCTCAGTTAGTACACACACCATACGTCTCGTTATTAATCAGTTAATGCTCTCTTGTCCACCGCACTGCAGTGTGAAAAGAGGAAGACAGCGAGACAGGCAGCGACATGGCATCAGAGAGCCCCTGACCTCCAAATAGAAGATCCTCAGATCCTGGTATTGTGACATAATATTAAGAATAATATGTTTTGCACTTATATTACACTATGAACTCCACAGTACTTTACATACATCATCAACATTGTCCCCATTGGGGCTCACAATGAAAACATCCTACCAGTATGTCTCATATTGTATATCGCCTTTCTTTGATATCACCTTCACAAATATTGCATTTATTGCACTTGTCAGGTTTTGGATGTTTTCTGATTGCATTTGTTTGCAGGATGTCAGAATTGACTCCCAGAGCTGCTGGTTTGATGGTTAAGGTCTTACAGCATCTTAGATTTCTTTTTTGCTTAATGGTACTTCCAAGTTTCTCAATAGGGCTGAGATCAGGGGAGACTGGTAGCCACACCATGCTTTTCTCTACTTTTATGTCCATAGCAGCCAATTACTCAGGGCTATGCTCTGTACCAAGAGATGGTGCTTTGTCATGCATGGGGATGATTTTGTACAAAGAAAAAAAGTGGTCAGTCTAAAAGTATATATACTTTGCCGTGGTCCTTTTCACGCCTTCATGGACCCTATAGGGGCAAACTAGCTCTCTCCACATGATTACGACCCAAAACATGACTGCCACCTCGTTGCTGACGTGACATGGTGGCGGTCATCTAGCAACCATCTACTCCAACCATATTGGGAACCTCTAGGCTCCTTTTAGCTACTCCTCTGTCTGCAGGGGGGCGTGGCGCGATGGGGGGGCGCACCGCTGACAGTGCCTAGGGTGGCAGGAGCTCCAAATATGGGCCTGGCCGGAGGGACTGAGATGGGCCACCGAGTATTTCCGACTGCGCACCCGCCCCCCCCCCCGAGGGCTGGCGGAAAAATTTTGCCACCCAGGGTTTGCGTCGCCAGTCAGCCCCTGGTCTGTATGGTATCCCAATAGCAAAAGATCACATTAAATATTTAGGCATATACTTCGACAGGACGCCAAAACAGATATACGATATGAATTTTACACCGATCATAGTCAAGAAAGAAAAGGAGTTGCAACGTTGGGGCAAACTACTGCTTTCTCTTCTGGGAAGGTGTCATCTCATTAAAATGCTGAGTTTCGCTCAACTACTCTACCCTTTGCAAACCATACCGCTCAGACGTACGTTCGCTCAACTACTCTACCCTTTGCAAACCATACCACTCAGACGTACCCAGAATAAATAGGGCATTTTCGACATTCCTATGGAAAGCGAAAAAGGGCAAAATAAATATAAATACATTAATGCATACAAAGGATGATGGAGGAGTGGGATTCCCCAATGTAAGAGGCTATAACATCTCCTGTATTCTGAGAAATGTATTGGATTGGATAAAACAAACGAGCCGATATACTGACTACGCACTGCACGCCGCATTTTGTTGGCCATGGGATCTGACTGCACTGCTCCATTTGCTGCTGCAATTTATACCCCCCCCCCCCCCCCCCATATCAAACATTCCATAATTTGCAAGGATACTATTGCTACGTGGAAAGCGATAAGGAAAAAACTTAAGATGTCGTGGAGGCTATCTAAACTTTTAAACCCATGGGCAAGGCATACGGACACTAGCAGATATCTTACATGTGCAAGACAGACGGTGGATGACGGGGTTAGAGGTCATTCACAAGTACAACCTACCAGCCTTTCACCTAGCACAATATAGCCAATTACAACATTATGTTCTGACTAATCTATGTGAGGTTGAGAAAGAGATACACACCCCAATTTGGGATGATCTAATCGAAAGGGATATAGGAGACATTACGATATCCTCAATATATGGGACACTTAGAGAAACACTTCGACCCTCAAAGTCAACCCAGAGTTTCCGTAAATGGCATTCTCATATACTAGATGAGGACCTGACGCAAAAAACTTTGAGTGGCTGGGGACTAATCAGGAAACATGTCATCAATGACAGATGGAGGGATAGTCAGTATACAATAATGCACAGAACTATTTGTGGTTTCAATGTGCCTCCCAACCCACAATACCCGGACAGATTATTGAAATGCCCCAAATGCGAGAGGGACAAATCAGATATGGAGCATGGCTTATGGTCCTCTCCGACTTCGCAGATTTTTTGGACAGCAGTACAACATGTGGTCCTAAGGGTCTTTAGGTGTGGATAGAAAAAATCCTCTGTGCTGGATATTCCACTACACTGATGATAATGTAGGAGGAGGTGGCTTGCCAGCAATATTCCATTACATTACGTTGCTGGCAAAAAGGCTGATTTTACAACACTGGCTCTCGAAGCAGCTACCAGGAGAGGCAGAAATTATATCGGGATTGCTGGCAGTATTGAGGATTGAGAAGAGAAAGGCGTAGAGGAATGTTGATACTCTGACGAAGAAGTTCATCATGAAATGGGGGTCCTTCATGGAAGCATTTCTTCCCGCTTTGGAGATTCAAGCGATAATGGTATCATGTAAACATTTGAAATGGCATCTATTGGAGGAGTTAGGTGGGAATTTGGGAATGTTACGTTGCAATAGCTAAGAGTGTAGGACTCATATTGTAAAAATAAATGTTTGTCTAGACATAAAGACCTATTTCAATTGCATACTATGTGTGGAGAGTATGTTATTGGGTAGGGGAGAATGTTAGGTTCACTGGGGATGTTATAGTTCACTGACAACGATGAAGCTATTATGTTATTATTAAAGTCCAAACTCCAAAATTAAATTTTTTGGGTCACTGCAACATTGCAATAAAATTGTTAGGTCCCCTGGCATCGTTCCCCAGCTCATCCTCCCCTGCTCTGCATCCTCTGCTGCTCTGCCGGTCGGGCATCCATCATCCAGGTGTACTGTGTCTCGGAGCCATCGCTGGGTCCCCTTCCTGTCTGCCGGTCACCGGGTCCGCACAACAGCACACTACAATGGACGGTGTCATGAGCAGTGCACTGGGCGTGGCCGCGCTCCTCCCCTGTGAATCTAGGGGCCAACACGGCTCAGCCTGACACTCTCCTTGGCCAATAGCTGTCTGTCCTCCGGTATAGCAGGCTACCTCCACTGATGGGAGGTGCCTGATTATTGTGCTAGTATGCTGTTGCTTCTCTGACTGTTAGTCAGGCCCACCTTGTGCTCTCCTAGCACTGGTGCTCCTCGTAGTCTCCTCCGGTAGAACCCGTTCCAGCTCTCCTGACCCTGGGCTCTGGTGCTTCCTTCCCTTCTTGGCCTTACCGTAGTATAGGCTAACCCTACGAGCTTGCTTATCTTCGGGAGAATCAGAACAGTGTTATGGCTTTCCTTCACTCCATGGATACCCAGATAGCCTCTCTCCAGACCTCTGACTCGGTGTCCACCACTCAGCTTGCAAGCCTACAGCAGGAGCTGTCCGTGCAATGAGACATGCAGTCTCTCATGCTGTCCCATGTGTTCTTGTTGGACGATCGTCTGGTCTCTCTGCTATTTGCAACTACAGCCTCGGCTCAGGACACATCCTATGACCTGTCTACGGGAGGTGTCCAGAATCCTCCGCCTCACCTTGGAAAACCGCCTAGGTACAGCGGTGACCTTAAAATGTGCTGCAGCTTCCTTAACCAGTGCCGTGTACACTTTAACTGCTGCCACAGCAGTATTCCACTGATCGGGCCAAGGTGGCCTTTGTGGTGTCCCACCTGGGGGGCGAGACCCTGGCGTGGGTTAACCCTCTATGGGAGCATGATGACCCTATGGTCTCTCCCTTGCCGACCTTTCTGGAGACTATTCAACAGTACCTTGGGTTTGCAAATTATTACAGGCAGTTCATTCCCCATTTTTCTTCCGTGATCAAACCCATCACGGCTTTCATCTGTAAGGGAGCAAATTCCTGCAACTGAACCCCAGAGGCCGAAAACGCCTTCTCCACCTTAAAGCTCTCCTTCTCCAAAGTTTCTGCCTTGCACCGACCAGAGGTAAACAGACAGTTCATTCTAGAGGTAGATGCCTCCTCCATCGGAGCAGGGGCTGTCCTCTCACAGAGATCCTCTACGGGTCGGTTAGCCACCTGCGTTTTTTTCTCTAAGGCATTTACCGCTTCGGAGTGCAACTATTCCATCGGAGATTGTGAATTGTTGGCCATCAAACTGGCGTTGGAGGTGGGGCAACACCTCCTCGAGGGTGCTGTTCATCCATTCATAATATTCACTGACCATAAGAACCTGGCTTATCTCCAGTCCGCTCAGAGACTCAACCCCCGGCAGTTCCAGTGGTCCCTGTTCTTTGCCCGTTTCAATTTATTTTGAACTGCATTTCCGGCCTGGTAGTAAAACTATCAAGGCTGATGCCCTGTCACGGTCCGTCCAACCGTCTGATGTGGAGGAGGAGTCCTTCCATGTCATAGACCCCGCCAAGATAACCACTGTGGCTCCTTTACGTTTTACTGGACTCCCGCCTGGTAAAACCTTCATAGCACAGGATAAGAGGAAGAGGGTTCTGACATGGGGACACTCATCAAGACTTGCTGGCCATGTCGGAGTTAAAATGACTCTCTCTTTGATCTCTCGTCACTATTGGTGGCCTACTATCTATCAAGACATCCACGATTTTGTTGCTTCATGTCCGTCTTGTGCTAGAAACAAAGTGTCCAGAAAGTTGCCGGCTGGACGTCTACTGCCTTTCATAGTCCCATCGGCTCCTTGGAAACACATTGCCATGGATTTCATTATGGATCTTCCTTGCTCCTCTGGCAGTAGGGTCATATGGATAGTTTTGGATCGCTTCTCTAAAATGGCCCACTTCGTTCCTTTGCCTGGTCTATCATCTGCTCCAGAATTTTCCAACATATTCATCGAGCACATCGTCCGGCTCCACGGATTTCCTCGTGATGTTGTGTCTGATAAGGGAGTTCAATTCACTTCCTTGGCCTGGAGGGCACTGTGCAAGCATATAGACATCACGTTGGACTTCTCCTCTGCTTATCATCCTCAGTCCAATGGGCAGGCGGAGCATATCAATTAAGTCCTCACTACCTACCTTCAACACTTCGCCAATGCTCATCAAGAGAACTGGTCCAGTCTCCTTCCTTGGGCGGAATTCCCTTACAATAACCACTCCAGTGAGTCATCCACGAAATCTCCTGTTATCGTTGTATTCGGACAACATCCTAGTATGCCTCTTCCGATTTCCTCAGCATCTGGCAACCAAGCAGCTGATGCATTGTCCGTGGACTTCTCCAAGATCATGAGGGAGATCAGAGACTCTCTTACACAAGCCTCTGGCAGGATGAAGAGACATGCCGATAACAGACGCCTGGATTCTCTGTCTTTTCTCCCGGGTTCCAGAAATACGGCGAAACCCACGTCATTTTTTTTCTTAAAAATCAATAAAACAATCCTAAAAAAGGGACTGCATCTTTATTAACCCCTCGCCCATGGTCCAGTGGTTAATAAAGATGCAGTCCCTTTTATTTATATTGTTTTATGGATTTGTCAAAAAAAAATTTGACGTGGGCTTCGCCGTATTTCTGGAACCAGCCGGATCCAGCAGGCAGCGACGGGCTGCCACCAACCCCCGGGTGCCTATTTGTACCTGGCCAGACACAAGAATATATGGGAGCCCTTTTTTTTATTATTTCATGAATTTCATGAAATAATAAAAAAAAAATGCGTGGGGCTCCGCGGGGCTGGAATCCGCAGCACAGGGAGGCCCAAGCTTTCTGGGCACCCCCCGCTGCAAATTGCAGCCCGCAACCGCCCCAGAATATGGCGCATTCATTGAAGCACCATCCTCTGGCGCTGAACCCCGTTCTTCCAGTGACCCTGGTGGCGGTGGCTTACTGGGTAATAAAGAGGTTAGGGCCAGCTTTGTATTATCAGCTGGCCCTAAGCCCGAAATTTATGGCGGTCACGCCAATATTAGACATGACCGCCATGAATTTCTATTAAATTGTTTTAAAAAAAACACAACACAGAGAAAAATTTTTTTATTAGAAATAAAAAAAAAGACATTAGGGACTCCATCTTTAATTAAAAAAATCCTCTTCCGTCCGACGTAGTCCAAAACGCAATCTCAGCTCTACTACATCCCTGTCTGTGCTTAGACAGACAGGAATGTAGCAGAGCTGAGAACTGACTAAACAGTCAGGGTTCAGCTCAGGTCAGTATGACCTGAGCTGAACTCTGCTGTCAGCCAGACTCGCTCTTCTCTGGAGATTCCCGAGCAGTGACGGAAGTTAATTTATTCACTGCTTCTGTCAGTGTTCGGGAATCTCCAGAAAAAGCAGCAGAGACTCGGGGAGCGAGTCTGCAGCCGGCGCCGGCGGAGGCAGCGGTAAGTAGCCAGCCGGTCTGGTGCACCCCCCACCCTCTCCACCCTCCCCCCCACCCCCACCCCCCTTCACCCCCCCTCACCCCCCCTACCCCTTTCCCGGTTCAATCCTCTATTTTTTTTTTTACTATTCTTTAAAAGCCAGCGGCTTTTTGCCGCTGGCTTTAAAAGAATAACATGGGGATTTGCAGGTTTTTCCTCTGCTGCCAGACCCATTATAGGGTCTGGCAGAAGAGGAATCGCTGCAATACTCGCCTCCCCATTCATTAACATTGGAATCGCTAGACTCGCAACGAGTAGCGAGTCCTGGACTCAGACTCGTCGGAGTCTAGCGATTCCGAGTAGTTTAGGATTCGCCCATCACTAATGAGGCCACATTCTCCGGTCATCAGCCAGTTTTGTCTATATTCACTTTAATGCTATTAGTTTTAGTGAGGATGTGAAGACAAATGAGTAGGAAGAAGCAGGTTGTGTTTAATATTTAGAAGGATGGATCAGGGAAGAGGGGAAAGTTAGGTTAGGGAGTTGAGGTGATAGGCCTGTCTAAAGAGATATGTTTTTATGGCATGCTTAAAATTGTTTGTAAAGTTTGGGGTAGTGCATTCTAGAGCACAGGCACAGCATGAGAGACATCTTGGAGACATAGGTGTGAGCTTCACATTATGGATGATATTAATCTGAGATCAATTGCAGAATAGAGGGCATGGGTAGGGTAATAGAGATGATGAATGAAATATGGGGGGGATGAAGAATTGTGGAGGGCTTTGTGGCTGAGAGAGATATGTTTGTACTAAATCCTGTAGCGGATGGGCAACCAGTGTAAGACTGGCATAAGTCGGAGTCATCAGTGAAGCAGCTGGAGAGAAAAATTACCCTGGCTGCTGCGTTAAGGATGGACTGGAGAGGAGAAAGATTAGGTAGACCAGACAAGAATTAATAAGTAAGCATTGTTTTGCTTCAACGGTGAGAAATGGTCGAATTCTAGACATATTTTTTAGGTGCAAGTAACATGAGACTAGTACATAGGTGTACATCATAAATCACACACTCAGGGCTCCTCACCTCTGTGGTAAGACAAGAGGGAACTGTACCAGGGCCAAGAGTAGCCTTCTCAAGAAAATATGTTGATGTTAGTGCCGTAAGATAAAAGCACTGCACATTAGCAGAGCACCATAGCTGATTGACTGAAGTGTGGATTGTAAATTGTGCAGCACAGAGCAGGAGTCTACCCAGAATCTTCTGTCTTTCCAGTCTTTCCAGGTCTGTCTATCATAAGAATTGGTTATCAATACCGTTGTAGTATTAATCTCCTTTAAACTAAAATGGAATGCCCCTGATATGTATTCTGAAAAGATGACAAATTTGTTTATTGGTTACTGCCTCTGAAGAGGGACAGCGCTTGGTGGTTACTCTTCACCTAGTGGCCACAGTGGATAGTCTAGGTTCTTACCTACTTCATACTATTGATTTAAGGGGCACAGGGCCAAGATAAGCTATCCTGAGCCCTAAGTATATAAGGCCAATGATGTCTCCCCAGCAATATATACATCAGAGAGAAAAGTAATAAGACCCACCCACCTCCCCCAAGTGTAGCAGGTAAGAGGCTCTGATGACCACATCCTCTAGAAGCGTTATCTATTTCACCCAAAAATACCAGGAAAAGTAAAAAGTGTACTTTAGGAGTGTGGCCTAACAGGGTGTTTAATTTCACAGTTAGCTATAAGCATCACTCTGCAGACTGTTTACACAATACCTGGGACAAAATAGCTCTAAGCATCTCTGAAATCCTCTACTGTATTTTAAATGTCAAATCTAAGGACGGTTATGGAAACTAATATAGTTTAACCATAATAAGGATCCTTCGATTTCAATCAAGGTGTCCAGCATTTGATGGATTCCTAATGAAAACCAGCAGGCTCATTATATTTAAAGGACTATGTCTGAAGGTATTTGCATTGGTTATGCAAAACATACAACTTGCAACAAAATTGATGATAGCTCTTGTGCAGTTCTCATGTATTAACCGTTTAACCCCCGGGTGATTTTCCATTTTTCGTTTTTTCCCTCCCCTTCTTCCAAGAGTCATAACTTTTTTTATTTTTCTGTCAATATAGACATATGTGGTTAAAGAATAAGGCAGTCCCTGGTCACCAGCACTTGTCTTATAGGATTAACCCTGTCAGTCTTGTGACTTCAATTGCAAGTGTAGTGATCGTGGTGCAGGCAATTCTGAAGCATCAAAGTCCATCCACAGTAAAGAAAAAATAGCTGCACTCACCACTGTTGCGATCTTCAATCTGTCAATCGGTCGTCCCTGCACCCCCCTCCCCTGCTTTGTCGTCCAGAACTGGACATATGAAATCTGGTTTAAAAGATTGAAGATCGCAACAGTGGTGAGTGCGGCTATTTTTTCTTTACTGTGGATAGACATATGTGGGCTTGTTTTTTGCGGGACAAGTTGTACTTTTGAGTAAAATCATTTATTTTACCATATAGTGTAGAGGAAAATTATAAAACAATTCCAACTGTGGTGAAATTGCAAAAAAAAGTGTAATTACACATTTGTTTTTTGGGTTTTTAATTCACCATGTTCACTGTATGGTAAAACTGATGTGTCAGTATGATGCCTTAAGTCATGTATACTTTTACTTTTATCTACATAGGGGAAAAAAATTCCAAACTTTTTAAAGTTTAAGGGATAGACCTTGTAGGGCTGCATGGTCTGCAAGTAGAGAGGAGAAAGAAAGGAGGACGCAGATCTAAGTGCAGATGTCAATACTGTACAGGATTAAAAAGGGGTTTTCCCTCACCTTTCTGTGGTCTTGTTTCTTTGCACATCCACCCAATCCTAGGTGACCTGGTCTAGGTTGCTGCTGCGTGCCGGATAGCTGGACCACCCATGAGGCGATCGACAGGGTAGGGGGTACTCGGGTATCGGGGCTGATGGCGACTTGGATGGGGGATCACGGCTGGTCGGTCCCTGGTCTCGTGCCCTGCACCCTCAATGGCAGAGAATGGTGGGGGATGATGATGGTGAAGAGGAATTGATTACATGACGCCACCTGTGGCACCTGGTAAAGTGTTGCGGCCGGTCACTGAGGTGATGGATGTGCAGCTCAGTGTAGTATTGCTCCCAACAGGTGGTGCTTTACCTCAGGGCAGCGGGGATGGATGAGGGGAGTTGTAGTAGCGTCTCTGCAGTCAAAGCTGGGGGTTGCGGCGGATAAGCAGGCACACACACACACAGTAGTCTTTGTTTCGGTACCTTTTACTGATGACGGGTAATAGATACAATTTAGATGAAAAAATGGCATGCACACAGACTTATTCCAAAGCAGAGGTAATAGGTACAGTCCAGAGAAGTAACCAGGTCCATAAACACAACATAAGTTAACTATTTACATTTGAAAATTGAACAAAGTCTCAAATATTAAACATTTACAAAAACCAGGAAGAAATAAGAAAATGGGTAACTAGTCCACACATTGCTAGTCCATCCGCTGCAGGCTGTTTAAAGGGTGTTTGCCACTACCAGTCCTGTGGCTATGGTCCATTTTTGAAAGTAAAAAAGGGAAAATTCAAAAAGTCCAACAGGCAAAGTCTCTGTAGGCTTAAAGTTCAAAAACTCAACAACAAACACTACGGGTTCCTTGGCGTAGGAGTCCTAGGTACTGCAGGGGCCTCTACCAGGTCATAAGCGCTGTAGGCCTCCTGGCCTCAGGGTCACCTATTGGCCAAGATTTTGCTCTCCCTAGACAGCTCCTTACGCCATCTCCACTCACCCCTCTTACTGATGTTGTGTACCTGGTCTGGGTTGTTTTTTCCTACTCTTCACCCTTTTCTGTACATTAGCATATATACATTTTAAACATATTTACGTCCTGAACAGATTTACATTCTCCCACATTTTACAGCTTATTACAGCAAGCGCTGCCCATAGATCTTACTGTATAAGCCTTCAGGACCTCGGACAGCGCACATACCATACCTACAATAGGTATAGTTTGCGCAGCTGTCAGGGGAGCCGCCGGGTTCATTGATAAAAGTTGTACAGAGCCGACAGGACTCGGCAATACTGTACATGAGGAATTAACCCCTGACATGCCCACCTTAGTGGGCACCCCCTAGAGACATGATGGCCAAAATTAATATTAACATTACAGCTTTTTTAATTACAGCTTTTTTAACAGTTTAAGCACTTTGCCTATCCCAGCGGCAGCCAGGATAAGCAAAGTATACGGGAACCTGATTGCTCAGGATTACACATCCTGAGCAATTCGGTTACCGCATTGCAGATGTTAGAACCGCTCTGAAAACTGCAGCCTGCATGATTTTTCACACAGGCTGCAGAGCCGGAGGCGGAAACCGGATTGCTTGTAAAGCAATCCGGTTTTTATAATAGGCTCCTATGAGGAGCGTTTCCTGTTCCGGTTTTGAGCTTTTAAAAAGCTGACCACCCTGCCCGCCGCACTGCGCTGACCACTCTGCCCGCCGCACTGCACTGACCACTCTGCCCGCCGCACTGCGCTGACCACTCTGCTAACCACTGAGCCACTGCGCAGTGCTAACCACTGAGCCACCGCGCAGTGCTAACCACTGAGCCACCGCGCAGTGCTAACCACTGAGCCACCGTATACTCTGCTAACCACTGAGCCCCTGTATACTCTGCTAACCACTGAGCTGCTGTACAGTGCTCCATCCTCCCTCACCCTGCCGCTTTGTCCTCCATCCTCCTCCTCACACCGCTCTGTGCTCCGTCCTCCACCTGCCTGTGCCGTTCCATCCTCCTCCACCGCTTCCTGCTCCTTCCTTTGTCCTGCTCCTCTTTGCCACTTCATCCTCCATCCTCCCCCTGCCTGTGCTGCTTCGTCCTCCCCCACCCCACTGCTTTGTCCTCCGTTCTCCTCCCCCCTGCCGCTCCATCCTCCCCCACCCCACCACTTCCTCCTCCTTCCTTTGTCCGCCTCCCCTCCGACACTTCATCCTCCGTCCTCCCCCTACTCCTGCTGCTCTGGCCTCCCCCACCCCGACGCTTTGTCCTCCATCCTCCTCTCCTCCACAGCTCTGTGCTCCGGCCTCCCACTGCCGCTTCATCCTCCCCCTGCCTGTGCCGCAGCATCCTCCCCCACCCCACCGCTTCCTCCTCCTTCCTTTGTCCTCCTCCCTTCCGCCACTCCATACTCTGTTCTCCCCTGCCTGTGTTGCTCCATTCTCCCCCACCCCGCCGCTTTGTCCTCCATCCTCCTCCTCCCACCGCTCTATGCTCCGTCCTCCCCCTGCCTGTGCTGCTTCATCCTTCTCCACCGCTTCCTCCTCCTTCCTTTGTCCTCCTCCTCTCCGCCACTCCATCCTCCCCCTGCCTGTGCTGCTCCATCCTCCCTCACTCTACCGCTTCGTCCTCTGTCCTCCTCCCCCCGCCACTCTGTGCTTTGTCCTCCCCCTGCTGCTCTGTCCTCCCCCTTCCTGTGCTGCTCCATCCTCCCCCACCCCACCGCTTCATCCTCCTTCCTTTGTCCGCCTCCCCTCCAACACTCCATCCTCCGTCCTCCCCCTGCCTCTGCTGCTCCGGCCTCCCCCACCCCGACGCTTTGTCCTCCATCCTCCTCTCCCCCGCCGCTTTGTGCTCCGTCCTCCCCTGCCTGTGCTGTTCCGGCTTCCCCACCCCACCACTTTGTCCTCCATCCTCCTCTCCCCCACGGCTCTGTGCTCCGGCCTCCCCCTGCCGTTTCATCCTCCCCCTGCCTGTGCCGCTGCATCCTCCCCCACCCCACCGCTTCCTCCTCCTTCCTTTGTCCTCCTCCCCTCCACCACTCCATACTCCGTCCTCCCCCTGCCTGTGTTGCTCCATCCTCCCTAACCCCACCGCTTCGCCCTCTGTCCTCCTCCCCCCACCACTCTGTGCTCCGTCCTCCCCCTGCTGCTCTGTCCTCCTCCTTCCTGTGCCGCTCCATCCTCCCCCACCCCACCGCTTCCTCCTCCTACCTTTATACTCCTCCCCCCCACCAGTCCATCCTCCGTCCTCCCCCTGCCTGTGCTGCTCTGGCCTTCCCCACCACGCCGCTTCGTCCTCAGTCCTCCTCCCCCCCGTCTGTGCCACTCCATTCTCCCCCACCCCACCGCTTCCTCCTCCTTCCTTTGTCCTCCTCCCCTCCACCACTCCATCCTCCGTCCTCCCCCTGCCTGTGCTGTTCCATCCTCCCACACCCGCCGCCTTGACCTCTGTCCTCCTCCCACCTGCCGCTCTGTGCTCTGTCCTCCCCCTGTCTGTGCCACTCCATCCTCCCCCACCCCACCGCTTCTTCCTCCTTCCTTTGTCCTCCTCCCCTCCACCACTCCATCCTCCATCCTCCTCCTGCCTGTGCTGCTCCGGCCTCCCCCACCCCGCCACTTCGTCCTCCATCCTCCTCTCCCCCGCCGCTCTATGCTCTGTCCTCCCCCTGCTGCTCTGTCCTCCCCCTGCCGCTCTGTCCTCCCCCTGCCGCTCTGTCCTACCCCTCTGCCACTCTGTCCTACCCCTGCCGCTCTGTCCTACCCCTCTGCCGCTCTGTCCTACCACTGCCGCTCCGTCCTCCCCCTGCCTGTGCCGCTCCATCCTCCCCCACTGCTTCCTTCTCCTTACTTTTTCCTCCTCACCTCCGCCACTCCATCCTCCATCCTCCCCTGCCTTTGCTGCTGCGTCCTCCCCCACCCCGCCGCTTCATCTTACAACCTCCTCCCCCCGCTGCTTTGTGCTTCGTCCTCCCCCTGCCGCTCCATCCTCCCCCTGCCTGTGCCGCTCCATCCTCCCCCACCGCTTCCTCCTCCTTCCTTTGTCCTCCTCACCTCCACCACTCTATCCTCCGTCCTCCCCATGCCAGTGCTGCTTCATCCTCCCCCACCCCGCTGCTTCATCCTGCATCCTCCTCCTTCTTCCCGCCACTTTGTGCTTCGTCTTCCCCCCCGCTGCTCCGTCCTCCCCCACCCCACCACTTCCTCCTCCTTCCTTTGTCCGCCTCCCCTTTGACACTTCATCCTCTGTCCTCCCCCTGCCTCTGCTGCTCTGGCCTCCCCCACCCCAACGCTTTGTCCTCTATCCTCCTCTCCCCCACGGCTCTGTACTCCGGCCTCCCCTTGCCGCTTCATCCTCCCCCTGCCTGTGCCGCTGCATCCTCCCCCACCCAACTGCTTCCTCCTCCTTCCTTTGTCCTCCTCCCCTCCACCACTCCATAGTCCGTTCTCCCCCTGCCTGTGCTGCTCCATCCTCCCTCACCCCATAGCATCGTCCTCTGTCCTCCTCCCCCCGCCACTCTGTGCTCCGTCCTCCCCCTGCTTCTCTGTCCTCCCCCTTCCTGTGCCGCTCCATCCTCACCCACCCCACTGCTTCCTCCTCCTTCCTTTGTCCGCCTCCCCTCCGACACTCCATCCTCCATCCTCCCCCTGCCTCTGCTGCTCTGGCCTCCCCCACCCCGACGCTTTGTCCTCCATCCTCCTCTCCCCCGCCGCTTTGTGCTCCGTCCTCCCCCTGCCTGTGCTGCTCCGGCTTCCCCCACCCCACCACTTCGTCCTACATCCTCCTCTCCCCCACGGCTCTGTGCTCCGGCCTCCCCCTGCCGTTTCATCCTCCCCCTGCCTGTGCCGCTGCATCCTCCCCCACCCCACCGCTTCCTCCTCCTTCCTTTGTCCTCCTCCCCTCCGCCACTCCATACTCCGTTCTCCCCCTGCTTGTGCTGCTCCATCCTCTCCCACTCCACCGCTTTGTCCTCCGTCCTCCTCCTCCCACCGCTCTGTGCTCCGTCCTCCTCCTGCCTGTGCTGCTCCATCCTCCTCCACCGCTTCCTCCTCCTTCCTTTCCGCCACTCCATCCTCCCCCTGCCTGTGCTGCTCCATCCTCCCTCACCCCACCGCTTCGTCCTCTGTCCTCCTCCCCCCGCCACTCTGTGCTCCATCCTCCCCCTGCAGCTCTGTCCTCCCCCTTCCTGTGCCGCTCCATCATCCCCCACCGCTTCCTCCTCTTTCTTTAACCTCGTCTCCCACGCGACTCCATCCTCCGTCCTACCCCTGCCTGTGCTGCTCTGGCCTCCCCCACCCCGCCCCTTCGTCCTCCATCCTCCTCCCCCCCCACCGCTCAGTACTCCATCCTCCCCTGTCTGTGCCACTCCATCCTCCCCCACCCCACCGCTTCCTCCTCCTTCCTTTGTCCTCCTCCCCTCCGCCACTCCACTCCTCCGTCCTCCCCCTGCCTGTGCTGTTCCATCCTCACCCACCCCGCCGCTTCGTCCTCCATCCATCTCTCCCCCGCCGCTCTATGCTCTGTCCTCCCCCTGCTGCTCTGTCCTCCCCCTTCCGCTCTGTACGCTCCCTGCCACTCTGGCCTTCCCCTGCCACTCTGTCCTTCCCCTGCCGCTCCGTGCTCCCCCTGCCTGTGCCGCTCCATCCCCCCCACCGCTTCCTCCTCCTTCCTTTTTCCTCCTCACCTCCGCCACTCCATCCTCCGTCCTCCCCCTGCCTTTGCTGCTCCGTCCTCCCCCACCCCACCGCTTCATCCTACATCCTCCTCCCCCCGCCGCTCTGTGCTTCGTCCTCCCCCTGCCTGTGCCGCTCCATCCTCCCCCACCGCTTCCTCCTCCTTCCTTTGTCCTCCTCACCTCCACCACTCTATCCTCCATCCTCCCCATGCCTGTGCTACTCCGTCCTCCCCCACCCCACCGCTTCATCCTCTGTCCCCCACCCCCCCGCCGCTCTGTGCTTCATCCTCCCCCTGCCGCTCCATCCTCCCCCTGCCTGTGCTGCTCCATCCTGCCCCACCCCGCCGCTACGTCCTCCGCCCTCCTCCCCCCTGGCGCTCCTTTCTCCCCCTGCCTGTGCTGCTACATCCTCCCACACTTCGCCGCTACCTCCTCTGTCCTAAATCCTCCACCCCCCTGCTGCTCTGTCCTCCCTCCTCCCCCCTGCCACGCCGTCCTTCCAACCGCCGCTCCTTCTTCAAAGTTCCTCTCAATTCAGCCCTCACCGCCTTCCCCATGCAATCTCTATTTCTATATTCTAGAATACCGATGCGTTAGAATCGGGCCACCATCTAGTATCTTTATATTTACCTGTGAGTTGATTAGGCGGAATGTCGTTTTGGATCCTACATCAGTCTCAAACCATGTTGTAGGCGCAGCATTAAATCTGAGAACAGCATCATGAGAGTCTGTAAATGCAAAAAGACACCTTGTAGTATTAAATTTACAATGCATTATATTCTGCATTTAATTTGGGTCCTCTGCTGTTTGTTGGTTTAAAGTGAAGGGAGTTGATAGGCTTGTCTACATTAAGATTATATATCAAAGGCGGCCGTCACACGCATCAATTTAATGCACGATATCGCTTAAGCGATCTGCGTTTTCATCGCTTAAGCGATATCGTTTGTGTATCGCTGTGTGCAATCAAGCGATTTTACAATGTAAAATCGCTTGATCGTTACATCGCAGATTGGTGAGCCGGAGCTCATATCAAGCGATAAACGCTTGATCAATCTGCCTCATCGTGGTGTGTGACACCACGATGAACGATCTCCCAGCGGCAGAGCCTATGCTGGGAGATGGTATCTATGGTAAACGTCGGGTTACTAAGCGCCGCGCGGCGCCTAGTAAGCCGATGTGTCCCATAGTTACCAGCGATCTCGCTGCTCCACATCGCTGGTGAGTCTGTCTGTGTGACAGCTCACCAGCGATGTGAGCGATATTGTTAGCGATCGCGTGTGCACGTGATCGCTAACAATATCGCTAGCGATATTGAACCGTGTGACGGCCGCCTAAGTGGTATAGATCTATATTATAAGTGACAATGGAAAAAACAAAGGCCGTAGACAGTCTCCTGCTCTCTTGGTAAAAGTTTTGTTCTTGATAGATCTTTTTATGGTTATCCGAGGATGTAAATTTGGTACTAAACATGCCTTGAGACATTCAATTCTAGTGAATTTGCTACATTTAGGGACAGTATTCAATTAAAGGGAAGCTGTCACCTCGTTTTACCCTCTCTCCTACCACTACCTGTCCCTGCACCTTCCTAACTGATGCCTAACCATCCCTGTCTCACCTAAAACTGTACTGTAAAGATTAAGAAAATGAGTTATATACTTACATGTATTCTGCTTCTGGAGACTGAAAAGGCGGGCTCTGAGGCTCCATTCTCCCCTCCTCACTTGCTTTATGCATTCTCCGCTGGGCCTGCCTTTTCAGTCTCCAGAAGCAGAATACATGTAAGTATATAAGTCATTTTCTTAATCTTTACAGTTCAGTTTTAGGTGAGACAGGGATGGTTAGGGATCAGATAGGAAGGTGCAGGGACAGGTTGTGGTAGCAGAGAGGGGTAAAACAAGGTGACAGGTTCCCTTTAACATCGAAAACAAAATTGATGCAAATTGAATCAGCTGAGAAAGGGTTAAAAAATATATACTCACCTATTTTGGGTCCTCCATATACATGTTCCTCTTACACCACTCCTTTGATCAGCTCTTATATCTTTCATCTCCCATCTAGTTAGACCTTCCATTCACTAGACCCATGCAGCACAATACAGTGACCTGCAGCTCGCCCATTGTGATGATGTAGACACGACGTGCATTAATAACGTGCAAAGCGACGCATGCGCTCACAGGAAGTCTAGTGAATGTCAGACTCCTCAGGAGTTCAATTAGAATATAAATGCAAGAAAAAAACAGAATAGCCGATTGGAGGACTGGCAGCATCACAACAGTTATAAAGAGGATCAAAGATGATAAGCAGAACATTTTTTAACCCCTTCCTGGCCCTCTATGCTTCAGCAAAGTACATGTCCCAGATGTGGGCAAGAGAATGCACATGATGTGGGCATGTGGTAATATACGGTAGACATTTCTGGAAATCCACACTGAATTTTATTTAAAAGGTATATGGGGTACAGATCAGGCCAGATACATATGTGTGAATTTTGGGATTACATGAAGAGGTGGATCCAGGGCTGCCAGTAGCTGTTGGTACACCTAGAGTCCTTTACCAGACCAGAAAGCTGTTAGCATATCACTGGTTGAATGCCTCTCCCCCGACCATTGGGGAACTCAAAAGCAAACTAAATAATATAATAAGATTAGAAAGGGGGGTCTATCTAAAGAAGAATAATCTTAATAAATTCTATAGGATTTGGGAGGCATGGTTGGAGTGCTTCCAACTCCACAGGAATGGGCATTACACATAGATAATTATAGTTAAGGTTGGATATCAGTCGCCCCCGTGACATCTCCGGGACATTCATACGGGTAGGACGCCTTGTTGAACATTGAGTTTTAAATTCCTAATTGGCCAAAATGCATTCAAGTAGTAAAAAAATGTAATTGTATGTTAGAGATCATCTGCACCAGTGCAATACTGTAGGGCAGGGGTCTCAAACTCGGCTGGCTTGGTGGGCCGCACATAGAAACATTTTTTTATTGGGGGGCCACATTGCTTGTAGGACTAAGTGACATTTTTAGTAATACCAGAATTTTTTGCTCAATGTAATACTGTCCAAATCCTTATCCCTTTCTTGTAGTAATGTCCCCAACCTGGTCTACCTTCTTTTTACACACACACATTCACTCACTCACAGGCTCAGACACGCACACCTTCACTCACGGGCTCAGGCACACTCGCGCTCAGGCACACACACATTCACTCACTCACGGGCTCAGACACATTCGCGCTTAGACACACACACATTCACTCACTCACGGGCTCAGACACGTACACATTCACTCACAGGCTAAGACACACTCCTGCTCAGACACACACACATTCACTCACGGGCTCAGACACACTGGCGCTCAGACACACACACATTCACTCACGGGTTTCAGACACACTCGCGCTCAGACATACACACATTCACTCACTCACGGGCTCAGACACGCACACATTCACTCGCAGGCTCAGACACACTCGTGCTCAGACACACACACATTCACTCACGGGCTCAGACACACTGGCGCTCAGACACACACACATTCACTCACTCACGGGTTTCAGACACACTCGCGCTCAGACATACACACATTCACTCACTCACGGGTTTCAGACACACTCGCGCTCAGACATACACACATTCACTCACTCACGGGCTCAGACACACTCGCGCTCAGGCACACACACATTCACTCACTCACGGGCTCAGACACACTCGCACTTAGACACACACACATTCACTCACTCACGGGCTCAGACACGCACACATTCACTCGCAGGCTCAGACACACTCGTGCTAAGACACACACACATTCACGCACGGGCTCAGACACACTGGCGCTCAGACCCACACACATTCACTCACTCACGGGTTTCAGACACACTCGCGCTCAGACATACACACATTCACTCACGGGCTCAGACACACTCGCGCTCAGACATACACACATTCACTCACTCACCGGCTCAGACACACTCGCGCTCAGACATACAAACATTCACTCACTCATGGGCTCAGACACACTCACGCTCAGACACACACATTCACTCACTCACGGGCTCAGACACACTCGTGCTCAGACACACACACATTCACTCACGGGCTCAGACACACTGGCGCTCAGACACACACACATTCACTCACTCACGGGTTTCAGACACACTCACGCTCAGACATACACACATTCACTCACTCACGGGCTCAGACACACTCACGCTCAGACATACAAACATTCACTCACTCACGGGCTCAGACACACTCACGCTCAGACACACACATTCACTCACTCGCAGGCTCAGACACACTCGTGCTCAGACACACACACATTCACTCACGGGCTCAGACACACTGGCGCTCAGACACACACACATTCACTCACTCACGGGTTTCAGACACACTCACGCTCAGACATACACACATTCACTCACTCACGGGCTCAGACACACTCACGCTCAGGCACACACACATTCACTCACTCACGGGCTCAGACACACTCGCGCTTAGACACACACACATTCACACACTCACACACTCAGACACACTCGCGCTCATATACACACACATTCACACGCTCACGCGCTCACGTGCTCAGACACACTCGCAACCAGACACATTCACCCTCAAACACACTCACGCTCAGACACTCACGGGCTCAGACACACTCGCGCTTAGACACACACATTCACACACTCACGGGCTCAGACACACTCGCGCTCAGACACACTCGCACTCATACACACACTCGCGCTCAGACAAACACACATTCACACACTCACGTGCTCAGACACAGTCGCGCTCAGACACACACATTCACACACTCACGGGCTCAGACATACTCGCGCTCAGACACACACATGTTCACACACTCACGGGCTCAGACACACTCGCGCTCAGACACACACACGTTCACACACTCGCGCTCAGACACACTCACGCTCAGACACACTCGCGCTCAGACACTCACACTCAGGCTCAGACACTCACACACTCTCAGACACTCACACGCTCTCAGACACTCACACGCTCTCAGACACTCACTCACATTAACTCGCAGACACAGACTCTTTTGTAAAACTAACCTAGCAGGCGGTCCTGTGCAGGGGGCCGCCGCGATACTGCTGTATTACTTTTCCGGCCCCTTCATTGACACTTCACTGCCGCTCACTCTGCCGCTCGCTCTGCGCCCTATGCAAGCAGCCAACCAATGAGAGGCCCACAGGTGACGTCATACACCTCTCATTGGCTGGCGGCTTGCATTGAACTTGCAGGGCACAGAGCAAGCGACAGAAGGGGCCAGAAGTAATAATACAGCAATATCGCTGCGGCCCCCTGCACAGGACCGCTGGCATGATTCACTGTCCACGGTGTCGGGGAACGCACTGCGAAGCCCCAGGGGCCACATGCAGCCCGCGGGCTGCGTGTTTGAGACCCCTGCTGTAGGGGGTGAATGGGGTTATGACTTTTCTAATATGCTTTTACTGGGGTAGTGATCTATGTTTTGTGGATTTTCTTGCTTTATATGATGAACCATTTTCATTTTTCTAAATTCAATTAATTAAAAATGAACCTGATTAAAAAAAAGGCTGGCTTTCATATTGACCATTCGGTTGCAATTGTAAAAAATTCTGGTGATTAGAGATTTTGTAAAAATTCGAAGTGAATTTAAATTGCATTGAATTAATTTGTCCTTTTCTACAACCTATAAAATATTAAAAACTTCCAATGAGGATCTTACAATGCCTATTGGTCAGTTCTGCTGTCTCTCAATAAACCTCGCTTTATTATTCTAAAAAGCAAGGCTGCAGTCAGTTTTGCTTAATTGCATTCTCTACATCAACATTACAGTATAAATGAAATTTACAGATGTGATACTTCGAAGAAATCGTTTTACTGCAACAGGATAGTTGGTAAGAACCGTGCCTCAAATATTTAATGGTGCACAACTCTTAATAAATCTGACTGCAAATATCTTTTATAAGCAGTCAAACATTTATCTTTAGTTCTGTAGGGAAAGAATTTTCCTTTAATACTACGAAAGTGGGCTTTTGCCTAAAGATCAGTGGCATACAGTACAATAGTAGCCTCTATCACCCTTTCTACTGTATTAGTATAATGGATGCTAATACAGTTTTTGAAAACAAAGCTGTCTACTCCCTCATTCATCATTCTCCTGCTGTGTCTCTGCTCTAAAGTCTTATGGCCACTTTACACGTCCCGATAGTGGATACAAAGGCACGGGAGCGCGCACATTTTTGGCAGTAATCCAAGATCGCATAGGAGATGTTACACAGGGAGATATCGGCAGGCAACACAACTGCGATGTATACGACCCTTGTACGAGCGACCCAGGGAACATCCATTTAACATGGGAGAGAATAGGGGAAGTTGTGCTCCAAATCGTAGTTGCGCTGTCACACAGCACGATCCGGCCAGATCATCAAGCCAATATCGGGCAGTTGGAGAGCCTGCACAATTCCCCAGTGATATCGTTTGGCATCGTTCTTGCATCGCATTGCTCATTTACACCACACAATGCACGAACAATATCGGCGCCAACGCACGAACCACATGATTTTTTTATCGTTGTTGGACAACCATATCGGGACGTGTAAAGCGGCCAATAGTGCTGCAGGATCAATGATGTCCCCACTGCACGTTTGCTGTGCCGAGATGTGCAAACCTCTCACCAAGGAGATGGTAGGAGCAGGGGAAAAAGGAAAGATATGTTTTTTTTTTAAGCCAGTGAATTCATTGGTAGCCAATGACCATAATAATAAATGGATGACTATGAAGTATGCATTATACTACATGGAGGACTAAGTGGGTGCATGATACTACATGGAGGACTACGGATGGTGCATTATACTATATGAAGGACTATGTATAGTGCTTTAAACTATATGGAGGACTATGGATGGTGCATTATATTATATGGAGGACTATGGATAGTACATTAAACTACATGGTAGACTATGTATTGCATTAAAATATATGGAAGACTATGTAGTTCATTAGACTATTTGGAAGACTATGTTGCGCAATAAAATATATGGAGGACTATGGGGGTGTATTATAATATATGAAAGACTATGAATGGCGCATTATAATATAAGTAAGACTATGGGGGTGAATTATAATATATGGAACTATGGGGTGCATTAGACTACATGCAAGGTGTGAGGTAGCGACAAGGGGAACTCGGTTGCAGCATAACGACATCAACACATGCATATAATTTAACCAATGACTACCCGTTTATTTTGCTCACATACATAATATAACCCGGGAAGCATGTTTGACACATTGCACATTGATTATAAGCACAATAGATAAACACACAATACATTTACATATGACATTACAGAACACATATATTGCACATATCGTCCTACAGTTACCCGGGACCTATTACCACCTCTCTTTGAACCCTTTGGAGCATTAACAACCGCTTCCGTGGTGGTTACGGCCTCCGACCTATCTACACGTTCCCCATACATTAGCAGTACATAAATAACCATATTCATCAACGGGTGGGTCCCAATGGCGGTACCAGCCGCCTGGCTTTATTTACCCAGCTCTACACGACCCTGGAATACAGGCACCCTCGAGCCGTGTCTCGCCACATGTCCGAACCAGATAGGCCGGGGCTTTTTCCACACCGCATGTGATCCATCACATAAGCATCCATGGATCACATACGTCCTTTCACACGCTCACAGCCCATCATATACTTATCCATAGACTGTGGCTCCTCTGGGTTCAGAACAGGGATTGACCAACCTGAGTCCCGGGTATGCCATGCATCCCCAAGGGGCTCTTTCCTGGACGTATCTCACCACATGTCCAGACCAGCGCTCACCTGGTTCAACCATGGTTTCCCCACTCTAGGAGCCCTTCTAATCCCTGCTTCTGACCACTGCTACATACACTTCAACGGGTCCCTTCACTGACAGTTTCAGTCGAACCCAATGGCGGCTAAGCCCGCCTGGCACACTTCATACTTCTGACTCCTGTAGGGCTACATACACTTCAATGGGTCCCTTCACTGACTACTTAGTCGGACCTAATGGCGGCTATGCCCGCCTGGCACATTTTACGCACAAGGTACACAGTTCACACTAGCATACCGGAACTGCCTTCTTACCGGGCACGGATCCGGGTCTCGCTACCTGAGTCACAGGTACACCAAGCATCCTCAAGGGCTCCTTCCCGGACGTATCTCGCCACACTTCCGGATCAGCGTCCACCTGGTTCAGCCATGGCTTCCCCACTCCAGGAGCTGTCACGACCCCGGTCCCGGACACCGGTATGGAGCTAGCACGCTCCCTTCATGTCCGCACACCTCAGAGCCCTGGACTGCTCTGCACTCAGCGTCCCTCAGTCTGAGACTCAATCATACACAGACTGGATCTCAATCTCTGGCTCTCTCTGGCTGATGATGAGGATCACACTCAATCAGCTGGCAGGCTCTTTATCATACCTGCCACGCCCACACTGACACATCCATATGGGCTGTTATTACTCATTACACACCCACCTGGGCTGCTACCAATTAGGACACACGGTTCCCACACAGCCACTCATCCAGCTCATCTATGTGTCTGATCTACAGCACTCACAGATTTAACACATTCTGTTCCGGGTAGGTTCACACAGCATCATCACAGTAAAACCGGCCAATGTGGACAGGATCATATGCTGATCCTGCATGTGATGTACCCCGGCCATGGGGACCATGCCGGCGGTGCCTCACAACGGCTATGTAGTGCATTTAAATATTTGGCGGACTATCGGGTTGAATTATAATATATATGAAAGACAGATGGCGCATTATCTTACATGAAGGATTAAAAGTGCACATTATAATATATAGAGGACTATAGGGGTCATTCCATATCAAGTGATCCAAACATGAATATTTTTTTTTTACCTGACGTCTTTAGATTTTTATCTATTTTCTATATGAAGTACAACTTTAGTTAATTACAAATTAAAAGTTTTGAATTTTTTTCTTCATCAGTTAATTTTTTACAGACTTCTAAAGTTTTGAAAAAGCACAAAGTTTGGCCTGGTATGGCTTTACATCTTTTAAAGGGATCCGGTCACCTCCAAAACACCACCTAAGCTACCAAAACATGTCCCTGCAGCATCCTATCACTAATCTCACACTTCTTTTGTCTCCTAAAAGCATCCCGTGAAAGTGCATAAAAACATTTTAATACTCACTCATTAGGGATTATAATTAGCAGGGGCTATATTCTTTAGCCCTTAGGGCGTGTTTGTTATGTGCTCTGTTCGTCAGAAGATCACGCCTAATGGGCGTGATCTTTTATTCATGGTCTATTCAGGGCCTCCCTGCATTCAACGGTGCTGGATGGACATTAATGAATCGCGTCATTTCCGGGATCGGGTGACGTCAGTACACCCACGCCGCTCTGTAGGCTTCAAGCACCACATTGCGCATGAAAGACTATGGGGTGAATTATATTGTATGGAGTTCTATAGGGGTGCATTATAATGTATGGAGGGATATGGTTGATGCTTTATAATATATTAAGCACTATGGAGTGCATTATAATACATGGAGGATTATGGAGTGCATTAAACTAAATGGTGGACTATGGGATATGCAATATATTATTTGGAGGACTATGAGGGTGCATTATAACATATGGAGGATTATGGGGATGATTTAAAATATATACAAAAGAATGGGGGTGCATTAGAATATATGGAGGAGCATTATAATATATGTAGGACTATGGTATGCATTATACTATATGGAAGACTATGGAGTGAATTATAATTCATAGTGGACTATGGGGTGTATTACATTATATGGAGGACTATAGGGTGTGTATTATACTATATGGAGGACTATAGGAGGTACATTAAAAATATGGAGGACTATGAGAGTTCATTATAATATATAGAGGACTATGAGAGTGCATTATAATATAAGGAGAACTATTGGGTGCATTATAACATATGAAAGACTATGAATAGTGCATTATAAGAAGGACTATGGGTGTGAATTTTAATATATGGAGGACTATAAGGGGTGCATTATAATATATGAAGGGCTATGGTTGATGCATTATAATATATGAAGCACTATGGAGTGTATTATAATACATGGAGTGCACTATAATATAACAAGGACTATAGAGTGCATTATACTTTTTAGAGGACTATGGGATATGCATTATACTATTTGGAGGACTGTGAGGGTGCATTGTACTATATGGAGGAGCATTATAATATATGTAGGACTAATGGGTGCATTATAGTATATGGAAGACTATGGAGTGCATCATAATACATGGTGAAGCAATATAATATATGGAGGAATATAAGGGTGCATTATAATGTATGGAGGACTATTGCGGTGTGGAGGACAATGGGGGTGCATCATAATTTATAGAGGACTATGGGGGTTGGTTACAATACATAAAGGACTTATAGGGGGTGCATTTTACCTAATGGATGACTATGGGGTGCATTATAATATATAAAGGACTATGGGGTGCATTATAATATGTGGAAGACTATGGGGTGTGTCTCGCCAAGGGCTTGGGGTACTCGGATCTCGGGCGTACTGGTACGGGGATGTCACGGGTGGTCGGTGCCCGAGTCCGTGCCCCTGGTGATAAAATAAAAAGGGGATTATTTACAGGGATTTAAGTTATTCTCAGTCATGGTCCGGTGATGGCAACGGCGCTGCTGGGACCACCGGGGTGATGGGTGGCAGCAAGATGTTATAGCCGTTTTCAGGTAGGGTGGTGTCCCTGGAGTGTTGCAAGCAGCAATGGTCGAATAGGGCAGCATGGTAGGAATGGGGCAGCGTAGTCGTTGTGGTGTGGGGCAGGTTGAAGAAGGGACAAGCCCACAATCAAGTCTTTTTCTGTACCTTTTACAGATGGTTCTCCAGGTACACACGTCCAGGTTTAAGGGTGCACTTTGGGATTTCCACACCAAGTGAAGTATAGGCCTCATTGTCCTGCTCCCTTGTATTGAGTCTGGCGTGTATGAAACCAGGCCTGACCTTTTCTGTTCCTCCACACCCTTGTTGCTGCACTGAGGGCTCTCCCTTGGGCTAGCGCTATCTTTCCTATGGCCCTGGCTCTCAAATGTGGGTGCTGCAGGTGTCCGGGAAGCTAAGCCTCCACGGTGTACTGGGATTCTCTGCTGGGTTGACCTTTCTCCCTCGCAGACTCCGACTCCAGTGACCGGTATTTTGGTGGGGTGAGCCGGAATGGCTCCTCTGCCCCCGCTGTAGTGTTACTCACCTCAGTCCTCGGTCCTCACTCTCTGGACCCTCACACTGGCTCTGGTTGTATGCTGGTTTCAGGCCTCACACGGCTCCGGTAACCAGTTCAGCTCACTAGGCACTGAGGTCCTCTTCACAGTTCTCCTAGCGACTGCACATGTGGCACCCTGGCACCTGTTGGGCACCACAGAAATCCTTAGGTACAATGGAGTAAGTAACAGCACAGCAAAACCACAACACAAACAACACTTAGAACACCTGGTTTCACCCCGAGCCTCTAGGGGGAGCTACACTGGTGACTTCTAACCAGTTCCCCCTATAAATAGAGTCTTGGAGGGAGAAACTTCAGAGTGTGCAGTCACTTCAGAACTGTGAAGAGGGTGTGTGTGATCTCCAGCCTTATGAGACACACACTAGGCCCCAAACAGCCTGTTAGCAAGTGGTAATCCCTGCAACTGGGATAACAGGGAAGGAGAAGCACCTCTCAGGAATACAGAGTTAATCCAACTCTTTCCAAATCATCCGGTTACTGGAACCGAAGCTGTGGAAGCTACAAAGCCCTCACAGAGAACCAGCACATCCAACAGGAGGTTTAGCCACCTGTCCCACCTGATGCACCCATCCACGAGAGCCCAGGGAAGAGTACTGATCCTGCTCAGACCCTTTTACAGTGCCCTCAGTGCTGATAACCAGGTGAAGCAAGTTCCATCATTGAACAAACTGCCCGGTCCGGCTGGATTCCACATCCACCCGACCTTAGCACCAGAAGTAGAGAAAGGAAGCCTAACACTGCTTGCTGTGAGACTCCATAAGTGCCAACTCCACTATCCCGGTCCGAGTGTACCTGCCTACCAACCAGTAAAGGTACCTAAAAGAGACTTTGTGTGGTTGTGCATTACTCCAGGATTCAGCGCGCAGCGTCCCGCAGCTGCCTCACAACATCTTGCGCAGCTCCCGGCTCCGGGGATTCCCGCTCATCCTGTGGGGAGCGTTCCATCTCGCTGTGTACCATCCCCCGGAGACCCGAACAGCGCTGGTACCGTTACCAGAACACCCGCAGGTGGCGTCACGAAGACAAATCACCCCACTGTTCCGCCATTCCCCTATTGATCTGGACCACCGGGCCTACACCACCGCAGGCGCGGTTCCGTGACTGGAGGAGAAACAACGCCCGCTACGTGTACCCCCCCGGCTACGGTGAGTCAGAATTTGGCGTCACGAACAGGATACGAGCAGGCCCGTTATCTCGGGTATTGTGTGCTATTTATTGACTGTAAATACCGAACTGTACATTTGGTCCGCCATTGCTGCGCGAAAAGGCGGGAAAAGAAGGGGCGTGACTGTACAGAGGGCGCGAAGATTGTCCCCGCCCCCACGCTCTGACGACTTCCCCTGTACACAGCAGGAACCGGAAACTCCCGTGGTGCCTCACTCCTCACCGCGCGCCCGACACTTCCGTTTGCAACCGAGGGAAAGGCTACGCTTAACTAAGGGGGAGCGACCATGAGTAACCCGGCTCCCGATCACGCGGTGCCCCCGCTAGACCAAGCGGCACCTCAAAACATACCTCTTGATGGACAGCAACAAGTCGGCGGTATGCTACCGCAACCCGCTCCGATTATGCCGATGTCTCTACCCTACGTTCCTAGTGCGACCTGGTTACCCAAGTACAGCGGCGTACCCAGCACCTTGGAAAACTTCCAGAGGAAGATATGCCAAGCCCTGGACATGTACCCGATGACCGGTAAGCAAAGAGCTTCAGTTATTATGGGACAATTAACCGGTGCAGCCGAACTGCAGAGCCGCAGCTGGCCTGTAGAAGTTCAGGAATCTGTGGAGCAGATATTCGCTAGATTAACTCGGGTCTTTGAGTGCCATACCGAAGCTGGATTAAGACTGTCATTCTATCGTTGTAATCAAGGGGCACAAGAAAGTGTCCTTGATTATTCACTGCGCTTGCAAGAAGCATACAGACTGTTAAAACAAGTCGATCCTGACAGTGCTCGAGATGAGAACAAAGCGTTAATTGGACAATTTATTGTGGGCCTTAAACTATCTGAGGATAGGAAGCAAGCAAGCTGGTGGTCCATACAAAACCCAGGCGCAGAGTTTGATACCTTGAGAGACTTAACAGTCTGGGGACAACGACTCGCTGAAGTACCTGATCCCGCTTCGCAGCAGCAGCAGTACGCTGACACCCCTTCCGTGCCGGCAGCAACATCTCCAGTCCCTGCGATTCAGTCCAGCGCACAGACTGTGACACCTGACCGGTTTGATCAACTGTGTGCTAATGTCGAGCAGCTGATGAAAGACGTGGCCAAGCTACAAGCTGGGAGAAGACCCAAGACAGAAGCAAGGCCATCGGACAAGATTCAACTCGCCGACAGCCCGGATGACGTCCCCTGGATGAGGAGAAAGACACAGCCGTCGCGAGGAAAACCTGCAGACCGCCGCAGTCCTGACAGACGCCGCAACAGTCAGCAGAACGACTTAGGAGGACGCAACCTGCAATCCCGTCCTTTAAACGAGCGACCCCTGGGCGAGAAGGGCCAACCCCAGGAGTAGACTGTCCAGGCCCTACGTCCAGCTGGGAACACAAGTATGTGGGAGACTGTCCATACTTACCGATCGTCATTGATGGCATCGCGATCTCCGCCTTGATAGACACTGGATCCCAGGTGACATCCATCCCCAGTACCCTTTACAAGCAGTTCTGGCCAGATGTTAAGCTAGAACCCCCTAACCCTGAGATGAACCTTGAAGCCACTAATGGTATTCCGGTTACCATAGAGGGACAGTGGGAAGCTACAGTAAAGGTGGGGAGGGTGCAGTTGAAAAACCAGGGTATCTTAGTGGTTCAGGATAAGCCTAACCACAAGGATCCATATGTCATATTGGGTACCAATGTCATGATCAAATGCCTCGATGAAGTGTTGTTTTTGCTCCAACAGAGTGCTGAAGCCGGTAAACCCAGAGAAAAGAGGGCTATCCAAAAGCAGATCAGAGCTCTGGTGTATCAACAACAGGTAACATTGTCAAATGGTGAGATTGGCAGAGTAAGGGTCACAGATCCCATTCCAATTGTGGTACCACCCAGAAGTGAAATGATGATCTGGTGTCGAGCAGCCATAGGCCTCAGAGGGCAGGACTACCAAGCTGTAGTAGAACCTGTAATGTCCGACAGTAGTCCTACGCTCTTGACAGCCAGAGGGTTAGTTGATGTAAGAAAGGGGAGAGTCCCCGTACGCATATTGAATTATGGTGATGACGAAGTCAGACTACCAAGATATGCAACTGTAGCAAAATTGTACCAAGTAAAAGATGATGCTGTGATTGATGTAAAATCCTCAAACCAAATAGTCACTGATGAACCCCCTCACTCCAAAGATCAGTTAGAGAAATGGTGTCAAGAGCTCAGTGTGGAACTGACAATACACCCTCTCACCAGAAAAATGGAGTATACCGGGTAGTTCGGGAGTATGAGCAAGTGTTCAGCAAACACCCACTTGACTTTGGGAGGATTAAAGGGGTACAACATCATATCCCCACAAACAACCATGCACCTATCAAAGAAAGGTACAGGCCTATACCACCCACACACTACCAGAAAGCAAAAGAGATGCTTCAGGACATGAAGAATGCAGGAGTCATTAGGGATAGCTGTAGTCCCTGGGCCGCACCACTAGTCCTGGTTAAAAAGAAAGATGGTAGTATGAGGATGTGTGTAGATTATAGGCAAATCAACAAAGTCACACACAAAGATGCATACCCGTTACCCCGCATAGAAGAGTCACTAGCTGCACTCAAATCTGCCAACTACTTCTCCACATTAGATCTTACTAGTGGGTACTGGCAGGTTGCCGTTGCAGAGGAGGATCGTGAGAAGACAGCCTTCACTACTCCCATGGGCTTATGCGAGTTCAACAGTATGCCATTCGGTTTGTGTAATGCCCCAGGAACATTCCAGAGACTTATGGAGTGTTGTTTGGGCCACAAGAACTTTGAGACTGTCTTGTTATACCTTGATGATGTCATTGTCTACTCTCAGACCTATGAAGATCACCTCCAACACCTGAGTGAAGTGTTCGAGTCACTGTCCAAGTACGGGATGAAACTGAAACCGTCCAAGTGCCACCTGCTGAAACCCAAGGTCCAATACCTAGGACATGTGGTCAGTGCCGAAGGCGTAGCACCGGATCCGGATAAGGTCACCGTCATCAAGGACTGGCCAGCACCCATCAACCACAAGGAGGTACGTCAATTTCTAGGACTGGTCGGGTACTACCGACGATTCATCAAAGGCTATACCAAGATAGCCGCACCTATGCAAGATCTCTAGTAGGTCAATCCAAAAACGGCAAGATCAGGGGACCCCCGTTCCACTGGGGCCCAGAGCAGGACAAGTCCTTCCAAACGTTAAAAGATGCTTTAACTGGAGAAGAAATTCTGGCCTACCCTGACTACAATCTACCGTTTCTGTTGTACACTGACGCAAGTAATGAAGGTTTAGGAGCAGTCCTATCTCAACGTCAGCAGGGCAAGGAGAAGGTGATAGCCTACGCAAGCAGAAAGCTCGTCCCACCGAAAGGAACCCGGAAAACTACAGCTCCTTCAAGCTGGAGTTCCTGGCCCTGGTCTGGGCGATCACAGAGCGTTTCAAGCATTACCTGGCATCCGCCCCGTTCACAGCTTTCACGGACAACAATCCTCTAACACACTTAGAGACTGCAAAGCTGGGAGCCCTAGAACAGCGTTGGGTAGCAAGACTCGCTAACTACGACTTCACTGTAAAGTACCGGGCAGGTCACAAGAACGGCAATGCTGATGCCCTGTCCCGAATGCCCCACCTTCCTGAAGAGGGAGAAGACATAGATGACCTAGAAGAGATTGAACTACCTGCTTTCCACCGCTCAGGTACAGCAACATGTCATCAGAGAAACCAGACACGTGTAGAGAGGACCGTGAACCCGTTACCTCACCATGACTGGAAGGAGGCTCAAGCCAACGACCCAGATGTCAGCCTGGTAAGGGATCTCATCACTCAAGAACACGCCAATATGGACTCTGATGCCTCACCAACTGCTAAACGCCTGTGGAAGGAGAAAGGAGGTTGTTCGTCTACCAAGGTAAACTATGCAGAAGATACCTCAATCCGAGAACCCATGAACTCATCTGGCAGATTGTAGTTCCCAAGACTGAAGTCCAAATGATCCTTGAAGCATACCATGATGATGCCGGACACTTTGGATGGAAGAATTGGAGAGACTCCTGAAGGATCGGTTCTACTGGGTCGGTATGAGAGGTTCCATTGACAAATGGTGTAAAAACTGTGGACCATGTCACCTTCGAAGAAAAGACCATCTAACTCAGAAAGCTCCGTTGCAACCAATTGTTACCACCAAACCTCTTGAAATAGTTGCTCTCGACCACGTGAAGCTTACCCCAAGTCGAACCGGGTACACCTACGCTCTCACCATCGTTGATCACTACTCAAGATTCCTGGTAGTCGTTCCAGTTAAGGACTTAACTGCTGAGGTAGCAGCCAAAGCGTTCCAGAGTTACTTCTGTCGCCCTCATGGGTATCCAGACCAGGTCTTAACTGATCAAGGACCAGCCTTCGAATCAGCTCTTTTCCAAGAATTCTTAGGGCTGTATGGGTGTAAGAAAATCCGCACCACACCTTATCATCCTCAGACGAACGGTTTATGTGAGAAGATGAACCACATAGTCATTGACATGCTCAAGACCTTACCAGTTGAAGAGAGAAATCAATGGCCAGAGAAACTTCCAGATCTCGTGGACATCTACAACCACATACCTGTCAGTTCGACAAATTACACACCTGCTTACTTGATGAGAGCAAGACCAGGTAAACTGCCTATTGATTTGCAGATGGGAACCATTGAACCCACAGAAGATTCTTCTGATGAAGACTGGGTCAGCCAACGCCAAGAAAAGTACAGAAAAGTACAGGAAAGCGTGGAAAGGAACCTTGAAATCAGTAGACCAAACAAGAGAAAGACTTTAACAAGCACGCCTCAGCTGAACCACTAGCTATAGGTGATGTAGTGCTGAAAAGAAAAAGAAAAACCAACAAATTGGATAACAGTTGGGAATCCATACCCTACACCGTTATGCCGTCACACTATGATAACTCAAAAACTTGTGTTATTAGCAAAGACAATGGGAACACTATTGCAACTGTCTCAAGGGATCATTTGAAGAAATGTCCGCCACAGTTAATCCCACAAGCAACCAGTTACCCTGCAGTAACTACAGATGAAGAAACAAAAGAAAATCTCGTCCTTACAGAAATTGGATACTTACCAGCTGATTGGCCACAAATAGGTGATGCATTCCTCATACCAGTTATGCACTTCTACCAGCCTACAGAAGGTCAGCCAAAGCCAAATCCAATTCCACAAGTCCAACAAGAAGAAGTCCAAGTGCAAGAATTGCAGCCTGTTATCATGGAACCTGAGATTCCTGTAATCGGTCAGCCTGCTAGTCCCACAGTAAGAGAAGCCATTCCTAATCAACTACCTACAGAGGTCAGTCCAGTTGATAGACTCCGCACTTACTATGGTCTTACACAAAGCAGACATAGAGAAGTACCAACCACTTCGTACACTACACAAACAGCTTTGGAAACACCCACACTACGCAGATCCACACGTAGTACATTAGGTCAACCCCCACATAAACTTGGAGAATGGGTTTAAAATGTAGTGGAAAATATAACCTGTAAGTGTTTGTATATAATACTGTTTTTCAAAACCTGTAAAAAGTAGTGTACAGAAGGGTGGAGGAACTGGGCTATGTCCCAAGTATACTAAGTTGGGGACAGAAAGCGCCTGGTAAGGTATAGAAGGTTAGTACCGGCCTCCCAAGCAGAGACACCCGTAGGGAATGTATAAAGTTTACCGTGTATCCCTGGACTTTACCTTTTTCCCTTTCCATAAACTTTGAACAATAGTCACAGGACTTGTGTGACCACTAACTTTACCTTTTTCCAGCCTGCGGCAGATGGACTAGTGCCGTACGGACTGCTTTTCACCTTTTCCACATTTTTCACTTCCTTTTCAGTGATTTTTGTGTTTTCTTTAAGACTTTGTAAATTGAATGTTATAAATGCTTAGTGTTAAGTTGTAAAAATAACCTTTTTGCTCAGCCGGGAGAACTGAGGTTAACTAAGGGGGAATGTGGCACCCTGGCACCTGTTGGGCACCACAGAAATCCTTAGGTACAATGGAGTAAGTAACAGCACAGCAAAACCACAACACAAACAACACTTAGAACACCTGGTTTCACCCCGAGCCTCTAGGGGGAGCTACACTGGTGACTTCTAACCAGTTCCCCCTATAAATAGAGTCTTGGAGGGAGAAACGTCAGAGTGTGCAGTCACTTCAGAACTGTGAAGAGGGTGTGTGTGATCTCCAGCCTTATGAGACACACACTAGGCCCCAAACAGCCTGTTAGCAAGTGGTAATCCCTGCAACTGGGATAACAGGGAAGGAGAAGCACCTCTCAGGAATACAGAGTTAATCCAACTCTTTCCAAATCATCCGGTTACTGGAACCGAAGCTGTGGAAGCTACAAAGCCCTCACAGAGAACCAGCACATCCAACAGGAGGTTTAGCCACCTGTCCCACCTGATGCACCCATCCACGAGAGCCCAGGGAAGAGTACTGATCCTGCTCAGACCCTTTTACAGTGCCCTCAGTGCTGATAACCAGGTGAAGCAAGTTCCATCATTGAACAAACTGCCCGGTCCGGCTGGATTCCACATCCACCCGACCTTAGCACCAGAAGTAGAGAAAGGAAGCCTAACACTGCTTGCTGTGAAACTCCATAAGTGCCAACTCCACTATCCCGGTCCGAGTGTACCTGCCTACCAACCAGTAAAGGTACCTAAAAGAGACTTTGTGTGGTTGTGCATTACTCCAGGATTCAGCGCGCAGCGTCCCGCAGCTGCCTCACAACATCTTGCGCAGCTCCCGGCTCCGGGGATTCCCGCTCATCCTGTGGGGAGCGTTCCATCTCGCTGTGTACCATCCCCCGGAGACCCGAACAGCGCTGGTACCGTTACCAGAACACCCGCAGGTGGCGTCACGAAGACAAATCACCCCACTGTTCCGCCATTCCCCTATTGATCTGGACCACCGGGCCTACACCACCGCAGGCGCGGTTCCGTGACTGGAGGAGAAACAACGCCCGCTACGTGTACCCCCCCGGCTACGGTGAGTCACACACTCTGGCTAACTCCGCCCCCAGCACCTGTATTTATAGGGGATCTGGCTTAACAGCAACCAGTGGTGCTCCCCCTACAGGCCTGGAGTGGAAGGTGTTGGGTGTATGTGAGGTACCAGATGTGGAAATCCCTTCGTGAACTAGTTGGCTCTGTGGCTTACCCGTCACAGGGTGCCACAGGTGCAATACAATACTTGAGGACTATAGGGATGCATTATAATATATAGAGGACATGAATGCTGCATTATAATACATGTAGAACTATGTATGTAAATATATGTTTGACTATGGAAGTGTATTATAATATATGAAGGACTATGGTGGTGCATTATAATATATGGAGGACTATGGGGGTGCATTATAATGTATGGAGGATCATGGGAGTGCATTACAATAAATGGAGTAGTATGGTGTGTGAATTATTATATATAGAGAACTATGAGGAGTGCATTATATTATAGGGAGGGCTATGGGGGTGTACTATATTATAGAGAAGACTTTGGCTATAAGGGAGTATTTATACTTTATGTAGATATATTGCAGGGCCATTATACTTAATGCAAGCAATTGTGTAGTGTGAAGGTTAGTGTTGGGGGCCATTACACTTTTTGGAGGTCTAGTGGGGACCATTACACAGTGTGAAGTGGTATGGGGGCCATTATTCTGTATATAGGCCCACTATACTGCATGGAGGTCTGTGTGGGGGTCACAGTTGGGGATTCTACAGTGTTGGGCTCACCATACTTTGTCAAGGTAGGTGAGGGGGGTACAGTAGGTTCATCAAACTGTGCCTGTGGAAGAGTTCAGTATGGAGGTATCATACAGTGTTTGGGGGGCATTGTTGTCTGCATCACACTTTATGGCTGCAATGAAAGAGGCATCTAAGGGCTTTAATAGGAGGAGAATTACTTTGTAAGGGCCCTTTCACATCAGCGTTTTTTTGAAAATCGCGGCAGATGCGGTGAAAAAACCGCATCTGCCGCGATTACCGCATACCGGCTGCACTTGCGGCGCGGTTGTGGTTTTTGCCATGCAAAGTATAGTGGTACTTGCGGCAGGTGCGGCAAGTGCGGTTTTGCACTTGCGGCAGGTGCGGCCGCGAAAAAAACCGCGGTCAGCCGCGGTTTTTTTCGCGGCCGCACCTGCCGCAAGTGCAAAACCGCACTTGCTGCACCTGCCGCAAGTACGCCTATACTTTGCATGGCGTTTACCGCAACCGCGCCGCAAGTGCAGCCGGTATGCGGTAATCGCGGCAGATGCGGTTTTTTCACCGCATCTGCCGCGATTTTCAAAAAAACGCTGATGTGAAAGGGCCCTAAGGGCTTTAAATTTGTGAAATATGTTCGTATGTCTCCGAATATTAGATAATTTTTTTATGGGAAATAGAAATTTTGCTATGGGGTTCCATGTTTCTGTGTAAGCCCATGCTCAAGATGGTTTTTAACTTTCCTTTGAATTTGGGAATAGGTTAAACTAGATAAATTTTATTTTTAAGCCTTATAACTTACAGTACAGTATATTGCTACGTTGTACAATACAAAATAATATTGCAGTGCCGTGTTGGTCTGGTTTCACACTGGTGTTTTTTTTAATCCAGGGGGAATGCAAGTAAAACATGCATCCCCCAGATTCTCCCAGAACCCCTGGAATTGTAAAAACCGATGCACCCACACCGGTATTGTCACTAGTCTGTCTCAATGATCAGTGATAATACCGATGCAGGAGCATAGTGTTTCTTACGGCTGCGTACCATTTTCTGCCATACCTGGGGAAAAATGACACCTTTCCTAGGAGCGTGTCATTTAGAACTGCATTGTGGGCATGCACAGTACAAAAACCCAGATCTGTAGTTCCCAGGATCTGGGTGCTTCCGAGTTTTGTCACGTAGACCAAAATCCACACCAAAATGCGTTTTTGGTCACAGTGTAAAAAACAGTGACACCCGGATCAGGCGTAAACAGGATGAACTCGATGCACCCTCAAGTTTTGAAAGTCAATGCGGCCGAAAACTGATTTGGGTGCACCCAGTTTAAACTGGATACACACGGATGGCAAAAAAAACCAGTGTGAAACCAGCCTTAGCCAGAAATTATATGGCTATAATGAATATTTAAAGGACTGTTCCACTCACCAATCTCCTGTCCAAGCTGTGAACCTTTCATAGATCCAGATGAAGCTACTACAGCGCACCGTCTTAGTTTTCCCGCCACCTCATTAATATCCTTGTTGGGTAGATACTGACTCCAGGCGCTGGCTTTCTCAGGTAGGTCAGACCTCGCCAATGTTGCTATGTTCACCTTGTGCTTAAGCTGGCACAGAAGTTCATGTGGATTGTGCTGCTGGTTAATTTTACCCTCAAATGTAACTTTGTATTTGTTCTTATTTTGGTAATATCGCATCTCTTTCTGTAGTCTTAGAGAAAGATCGCGGAAAGTCATCTGCTTTTCCCACAGTTTAGCTTTATGGTTTCTGTATTTCAAGCTAGGTCTTGGTAAGTGAATTTTCTGCTCTGGGATATATTTTGAGCTGCTTTCAACAGGTAACGAAATATTAACTTTTGCATATTCTTTGACGATGGTAAATATATACTGATCCTCCACAATATTGTCAAATGTTTTTGGATGTCGAAAAAGACTAATGTAAAGAAAACACGAAATGCAGATGGTTATAGTGATGAGACCTAGTTTTCTTAAGAGGCGAATCATGGTGCAAGGGAGATGAAATAAGCTGTTCTTTAATATCTACAAAAAAAACACACAAAGCAATCAATGTATTTAGTTGTATTCTGAATGCAATAATAAGGTCTTCGTTTTAACTATACTAAAAATTACACTTGACTTCTTGAATGAATAAAAGAATACTGTAGAACAACGCAAGAATCTCTTCACAGTAGTCAGGTATGAAGGATTAGTCTCTTCAGGTTTTTCAAAATGTAATATTGTCTGGCATAACTTCTGGTTGGTGATTATAATATACTGTACTCTAACATGAATTTAGGGGTTTATGAGCAAGAAGGTGTGACGAATACTATAACTGTAACCAATACTGTACTGTAATGCATATCCATATCTGTCTATCTCTTTGCACTGGTACGTGGCGGTAATCCTGTGTATTACACTCCATACCTACTGAATGCATATCCATATCTGTCTCTCTCTTTGCACTGTTATGTGGCGGTATCCCTGTGTATTATATTCTATACCTACTGAATGCATATCCATATCTGTCTATACTTATCCACACCTACCCTTATCTTTCCATCATGTTTGTTTTCCCATTCTCCTGCTCTGATGCAGTCCAAATGCTAGTAACTCCAATCTGTTAATTTCCCCCTGCTGTGTTGTGTCCTCCTGCTCCTTCCTCCTCCCCTCTGCACACACCTGATTCATTTTTGGGGGCATTTGAATGGCATAAATCTAGAGAAGGCGATCTGAGACCTTGCTCTGAAGTGATATAATTTTAAGAGATATCTTTAAAATGTACAGCAGAAATATACCAGAAATAGTCCAGATATTGGCCAGAAGGTGAGAGATACCGCTGTCTACTAAATATACCTGCCTTTCTTATTTCACATTTTTCTTCACAGTGTTTGCTCCACTCATCCTCATTTTTCGTCGCTATCCTCAAACCCCAGCACCCTCTAACCAACTAACTATCTCCTCCTCTCTCTTACCCCCCCCCCCCACCACCTCACCTCATCCAAAGACCTGCTCCTTAACCTAAAACCTCTCCTTCCAGAATATAAAACAAGCCGGCCAGTCTCCTTCTGACCCACCCCAGGGCCGTGTGGTACCCGGTCCCGTACGTCGATTCATGGGGGAAGTCACTGGGGCCTGTGCCCAGTCCCATGGCAATAGTGGTCGCTTAAAAATGTCAGTAAAAGCAATAAAAATAAAATTGATTTGTGATGCCACCTACGGTTCCAGTATGGTTACTGATGCTGCGGGTCTGACCTCCGGGGTGATGGTAGGGCAGCAAGGTGGCTACACTCCCCGTAGGTGGAGCGTGATCCCCGGGGCAGTGGTAATAGTTTTTACACAGGGAGGCAGCTTACCACATGGCCTTGTCACTAGTCCTTTCAATGCAGCAAGAGTGTGGCTCTTCAGGTGAGGGAAATAAAGTACGTCACACAGTCTTTGGAGGGAGTAGGTCTTGGGGCCGTAATAACACTCACACACATGGTTGATGTTTCCGTACCTTTTACTGATGATTCAGGTATAGTCCAGGGTACAGTCTCTGATGGTACAGTTCCAGGTGGTCTGGTAACAGTTCAAGATCTCCACACCCGGCAAGTTATGAGGCCTCCCTGCTGCACTGTATCTGTTTGGTCCCAGGTTGTCTGAAGCTAGGCCCTGACCCTCTCTTGTGGTCCTCACTTGTATGGAAGGTGGTGAGAACCCAGTTGCTGGGCACCGCTTTATCCTCTGCGCTCTCTGGCTCTGCTAAGTGGCTGTGCCTCAAGTGCTGCTGTGGCCAGGAAATCTGAAGTCTCCATGGCCTCTGGTCATTACTGCTGGGCTGACAAGTCACTTGCAGTCACGGACGCCGGTGTCCGGTTCTGGGTGCTGTCCCTCTGGGGCGAACCAGTATGGATGAACTTCCCCTGTCACTACTCCTTGCCTCCGACCCTCACTCTAGATTCCCTCAACAGGCTAACTCGTCTCACTGGTATGGGCTTAGCACAGCTCCGTCACCAGGATGTCTTCACAGTCCTCCCTGGAACTGCACTGCCTAACTCCGCCTCCAAGCCTTAATATAAAGGGACCTTGCTTGAACTCAGCTTGTAGAGCTAACCCTTCAGGTCTGGAGTGAAAGGTGTTGTGTGCAGGCTTACCTGATGTGGAGATCCTTCTCTGTCTCAAGTGTATTTGTGGCAACCGAACCCTGGGTTGGCACACTTCTCCCATCTGCTTTCTCCTACTTCACTTCTTTTCACTGCTGGCGACATATCCTCCCACCAATCCTCACTAATCCTCACCCCTGCCTCCATCAGACTAAGATAAACTACCACAATTCCTCACATGTAAAAACTGTGCCACTGACCCCCACCCCCTGCTTCCCCTCTCTGGAGCATTTTGGACTACCCACTCCATTTGCAACAAGCTCCACATGATCCATGACCTTTTTGCTTCCCAGAACCTTTCTTTCTTGGGCCTCAGTGAGACCTTTTGCTGACACCATCTGACACTGCTTCTCTTGCTGCACTGAGCTATGGCGACCTTCACTTTACCCACACTCCTCGCCCTGGCAACAAACATGGCGGAGGAGTGGGCTCTCCTCCCCAATATTTTGTAGACTGTAAGCCCGCAAGAACAGGGTCCTCTCCCCTCTGTACCAGTTTGTCATTGATAATTTGTTTGTAAACTATATCTATAATTTTGTATGTTACTCCTTCTCACGTACAACACGATGGAATTAATGCTGCTATATAAATACATAAATAATAATAATAATCTGTGTGATTTATATAGTGACACACAGTTCATTAACTACAATGCCTTTAAAAAGTGTTTTATACCCATTGAACATTTCCACATTTTTTTACTTTAAACCCACAAACGTAAACATATTTTACTAGATGGTGGCCCAATTCTAACGCATCGGGTATTTTAGAGTATGTATGTAGTTTATTTATGAAGATTTAAGAATAATGCAAAGCGAAGCTGGGTTTAAATTCTTCACCAATATCGCTGATTGCTGGCAACCGGCCGGGCGCAACCAATCAGCGAAGCGTGGTTGAAATCCTGCGCCAATATGCGGGTGGACTGTCCCTGTTGCTGATTGGTCTTGGGCGGCTGGCCTGACCAATCAGCAACACAGGATTTGCTTTACAGGCAAACAGATAGAAGTAGACAATTATATAGTAGATACCTACAGTATTACTAGTGTGCAGCGGTGCCAGTGTGCAGCGGTGCCGGAGTCCAGGAGGGGGCCGGGGGACAGCGGCCAGGTGCGGGCAGGAGGGGGCCAGGTAAGAGCGTCCGGGTGTGGGCAGGAGGGGGCCGGGGAAGAGAGCCCAGGTGCGGGCAGGAGGGGGCCGGGGAAGAGCGGGCGGGTGTGGGCAGGAGGGGGCCAGGGGGACAGCGACCGGGTGCGGGTAGGAGGGGGTCGGGGGACAGCGGCCAGGTGCTGGCAGGTGGGGGCTAAAGAACAGCGGCCGGGTGCGGGCTGGAGGGGGCGGGGGGGGGCCCCTCCTGCCCGGACCCGGCCGCTGTTCCCCGGCCCCATCCTGCCCGCAGCAGAGTGCTTAGAAGAGTATAAGGCAGCTCAGTAGTTAGCAGGGTATATGGGGGCTTAGTGGTCAACAGACTTTACGGCGGCTCAGTGGTTAGCAGAGTATATGGCGGCTCAGTGGTTAGCAGTGAATATGGCGGCTCAGTGGTTAGCAGAGTATACGAGGGCTTAGTGGTTAGCAGAGTATACGCTGGCTCAGTAGTTAGCACTGTATACGGAGCATCAGTGGTTAGCACTCTATAGTGACTCAGTGGTTGGCACTGTATATGGTGGCTCAATAATTAGAACAGTAATGTGGCTCAGTGGTTAGCACTGTATACGGTGACTCAGTGATTAGCACTGTATGGTGGCTCAGTGGTTGGCACTGTATATGGTGGCTCAAAGGTTAGCACAGTATGATGGCTCAGTGATTACAACTGTATATGCTGGCTCAGTGGTTAGCACAGTATGGTGTCTCAGTGGCTAGCACTGTACGGTGGCTCAGTGGTTGGCACTGTATATGGTGGCTCAGTGGTTGGCACTGTATATGGTGGCTCAGTGGTTAGCACTGTATGGTGGTTCAGTGGTTAGCACAGTATATAGTGGCTCAGTGGTTAGCACTGTGTATGGTGGCTCAGTGGTTAGCACAGTATGGTGGCTCAATGGCTAGCACTGTATGATGGCTCTGTGGTTAGCACAGTACTGTGGCTCAGTGGTTAGCACTGTACAGTGGCTCAGTGGTTAGCACTGTATGGTGGCTCAATGGTTAGCACTGCACGGTGGCTCAGTGGTTAGCACTGCACGGTGGCTCAGTGTTTAGCAAAGTATGGTGGCTCAGTGGTTAGCACAGTATATGGTCGCTCAGTGGTTAGCATTGTATGGTGGCTCAGTGTTTAGCACAGTATGGTGGCTCAGTGGTTAGCACTATATGGAGGCAGAGTGGTTAAGTCTGTATGGAGGCTCAGTGGTTAGCACTGTATAAGGTGGCTCAGTGGTTAGCACTGTACACGTGACTCAGTGATTAGCACTCTATGGTGGTTGAGTGGTTAGCATTGTATACGTTGGCTCAGTGGTTAGCACTGTATACACTGGCTCAGTAGTTAGCACTGTATACAGTACTCAGTGGTTAGCACTTTATAGTGGCTCAGTGGTTGGCAATGTATATGGTGGCTCAATGGTTAGCACAGTATGGTGGCTCAGTGGTTAGCAGTGTACATGGTGGCTCAGTGGTTAGCACTGTACGGTGGCTCAATGGTTAGCACTGTACAGTGGCTCAGTGGTTAGCACAGTGCGTAGCACTCTATGGTGCTGAGTGTTAGCTTTTAAGGTGAGTGGTTAGCCGTACGTTGGATCATGGTGCTATACGGACTGCTCAGTATGTTAGCACTGTATGGTGGCTCAGGTTAGCACTGTATCGTGGCTCATATGGTTAGCACTGAGGTGGCTCAATGGTTAGCACATGTATGGTGGCTCATGGTTAGCACCACGGTGGCTCAGTGTTAGCAAGTACGGTGGCTCAGTGGTTAGCACGTTGGTGGCTCAGTGTGTGAGCAAGTATGGTGGCTCATGGTTAGCACTGTATGGTGGCTCAATGGTTAGCACTGCATGGTGGCTCAGTGGTTAGCACGTATGGTGGCTCAGTGGTTAGCACTGAGGTGGCTCAGTGTTAGCAAGTATGGTGGCTCAGTGGTTAGCACATAGGTGCTCAGTGTTAGCATGTATGGTGGCTGAGTGTTTAGCACAGTATGGTTTACTCAGTGTTAGCACTGTATGGTGGCAGAGTGGTTAGCCGTATGGTGACTCAGTGGTTAGCACTATAGGGGCCAGAGTGGTTAACTCTGTGGAGGCTCAGTGGTTAGCACTGTATAGGTGGCTAGTGGTTAGCACTGTAACGTGACTCAGTGATTAGCACTTATCGTGGCTGCAGTGGTTAGGCATGTATATGTGGCTCAGTGGTTAGCACTGTATACGGTGGCTCAGTGGTTGGCAAGTTATGGTGGCTCAGTGGTTAGCAGTTATATGGTGGCTCAGTGGTTAGCACAGTATGTGGCTCAGTGGTTGCAGTGTATATGGTGGGTGGGACTCCCGTGGTTAGCACATAGGTGGCTCAGTGGTTGCACAGTGCGGGGGCTCAGTGGTTTGCACAGTGGGTGGTCAGTGGTCTGCACAGATGGGAGGACAGTGGTCAGCGCAGGATGGAGGCAGAGTGGTCAGCGCAGGATGGAGGCAGAGTGGTCAGTGCAGGATGGAGGCAGAGTGGTCAGCGCAGGATGGAGGCAGAGTGGTCAGCCAGGATGGAGGAAGAGTAGTCAGCACGATGGAGCAGAGTAGTGCAAGTGGAGGCAGAGTGGTCAACACACAGGATGGAGGGCAAGTGGTCAGTGCAGGATGGAGGGCCAGTGGTCAGCGCAGGATGGAGGCACAGAGGTCAGCGCAGGACGGAGGGTCAGTGGTGCGCGCACATCCATCCCCCCTCCTATCTGCTCTGGTCTCACCCGCACCTGGTGTTTACATCACCGCTACATCAGGTAATGAGCGGTCATGTGATAGGCGGGCTGAAGTGACTTGCGCAGAGCCTGTCAAATGACCGCTCATTACCTGCTGTAGCGGCGATGTAAACACCGGGTGCAAGTGAGACGGAGCAGCGGGGAAGAAGGGGGGAGGGGGGTAATGGAGTATGCTGGGAAGGGAATGGAGCGATGGGAGAGGAAATGAAGCAAGAGGGAGTGGGAATGGAGCATGGGGGGTGGGAATGGAGCAGCGGGTGACGGGAATGGAGCGGCAGGTGGCAGCGGTGGGCAGGAGGAGGCTGACAGCGTGGAGTCTGTGTCTGTGAGGGAAATCACACGTCACTGATTGCATCTCAGCCACGGCGTGGATGTTTTGCATACTACTCCCTCATTGGTGGCCACCCGCGGCGGCCACCAATGAGCGCCCTGGAGATGGCGCGCAATTTCTGTGACAGACAGAGAACATTAGGTAATTATATAGTAGATTGGTATTTTATGTGATAAACCATCACAAAGTAGCAAGTATGTGTGAAGTGTGAAAAATGGATACATGTTTTTCTAATTATATTAAAATCTAAACCTGACAATTGTTACATGCATTTGTATCCAGCTCCCCTGAGTCAATACTTTTCCTTTAATTACTGATGCAAGTCTTTTGGGGTATGTCTCTCTACCGGCTTTGCACCTCTAGAGACCATGGTACCCAGGATCAAAACTAGGGGGGGCAAGCCATGGACGTTCAGGTTGTAAAATTTTAGAACGGCGCATTATAATGTATGGAGGCATATGAGGCTACATTATACTATATAGAAGATAGTGGGGTTGCATTATGATAATTGGATGACTATTGGGGTACCTTATCAATGGGGAACTATGGGATGCATTATAATACATAGAGGACTATGGGAATACATTGTAATGTATGGAGGAATGCGGGGATGCATTATAATAATTGGAGGACTATGGTGGCAGAGGAGGAGGACCATATAAACCATGATGGGGAACATATATACCACGATAAAGGCCATATTCCAGGAGGAGGACCATATACAGCAGGATAAGGGACATTAATACATAATGAAGGGGAAGAGGGGTCAATTTGTGAGTCTTTATAGGATTTAGAATGTTAAATGGGGCCCATACATCTGACCAACGTGCACGCGGAAGGTGGGGGGGCCTAAATTGTGCACCGGGGCCCATCAGACTAGTTACGCCACTGGGGATCCTTATGTGGAAGTTCCATCTTATATACAGCCCCCCCAATGTCCCATAGGGCTCACATCTCATATACAGCCCTCCATAGAGCTCCCATCTCATATACAGCCCCCATAGAGCTCCCATATCATATACAGCCCCCTTATAGGGCTCCCATATCATATATAATCCCGCCATAGGGTACCCAAATCATATTTAGCTTCCTCATAGGGCTCCTGTATCATATACAGCCCCTCCATAGGGCTCCTATCATGAGAGCCCTATGGGGGGGTTGTATATGATACGGGAGCTCTATGGGGTGGGCTGTATATGATATGGGAGCCTTATGGGGGGGCTGTATATGATATTGGAGTCCCATCTGATATACATCCCCCCAATACCCAATACAGTCCTCATATCATATACAACAGCCCCCCATAGGGCTCCTATATCATAGGCTGTATATGATATGATATGGGAGCCTTATGGGGGCTGTATATGATATGAGGGTCCCCCTCTCACTTGCTGTGTCCCAGGCCCCCCTCTCACCTGCTGTGTCCTAGGCCCCCTCTCACCTGCTGTGTCCCAGGCCCCCCCTCTCACCTGCTGTGTCCCAGGCCCCCCTCTCACCTACTGTGTCCCAGGCCCCCTCTCACCTTCTGTGTCCCAGGCCCCCTCTCACATGCTGTGTCCCAGGCCCCACCTCTCACCTCCTGTGTCCCAGGCCCCACCTCTCACCTGCTTTCTACCATGCACCCCTCTCACCTACTTTCTCTCGCCCCCCCTTTTACCTGCTTTCTCCCATGCCCCCCTCTCACCTGCTTTCTCCCATGTCCCCCCTCTCACCTGCTTTCTTCCATGCCCCCCCTCTCACCTGCTGTGTCCAGGCCCCCCTCTCACCTGCTTTCTCCCATGCCCCCTTTCTCACCTGCTTTCTCCCATGCCCCCCTCTCACCTGCTTTCTCACATGCCCATGGAGGAGGAAGAGGTGCCGCCTGCTGTATGCGCTCCCCAGTGGAGCGCAGAGCAGGAAGCCGGCAGATCAGAGGAGAGGAGGGGCGGGGACAGCAGCAGGAAGCTTCCCTCCCCTCCTCTCCCTGACACATGGAGCGTCGGAGCCGCACTGTCACATGGATGTGTGTCCTCGGGGACGCACATCCATGTGAAGCAGGAGCTGTGACTGCGATCATTACGTGTGCTTAGGGCTGCTCACCCCTTCCTCTTGGGGGGGCAGCTGCCACCCCCTTCCCCACGCTGGGTACGCCCATGCTAGAGGCTGACATTTTTCATTGCTAAATAGCTCTAGCTTAATGAGATGGGATAGAGACGTCTATGAACAGCAATTTTCAAGTCTTGTCACAGATTCTCAATGGGATTTAGTCCTGGACTGTGACTGGCCCAATCACACACATCCATTGTAGCTCTGGCAGTATATTTTTACGGCCATTTTCCTTCTGGAAGGTGAGCCTATGGGCCAGTCTTAAGTCTCTTGCAGACTTTAACAGGTTTTCCTCCTGGACTGCCCTGTGTTTAGCTCTATTCAATGTTTCCACCAACTTCTCTGTTACTTCTTAAAAAAAAACATCCACACAGCATCATGCTGCGACCACCATGTTTGCCAGTGAGGTTGATGTTTTCAGGGTGATGTACAATGTTAATTTTTCTCCACACATAACGTTTTGCATTCAGCTCAAAATGTTCTACTTTAGTCTCATCTGACCAGAGCACCTTCTTCCTCTTGCTAGCTTTGTTCTCTACTTAGCTATTTGTAAACTGCAAACATAATTCCTTATAGCTTGCCTTTAGAAAGTCCTTCTTCTTGTCATTCTTGCCAGATTTGTGGACTATATAACAAATAGTTGTCCTGTGAGATGGTTCTTCCCTGTGAGCTTTGGATCTTTGCAGCTCCTTCTGAGTAACCATGGACCTCTTGGCTGCTTCTCTAATTAGTGCCCTTTTTACTAGGAATGTCAGTTTAGTGGACAGCCATGTCTTGGTAATTTTTCAGTTGTATCATATACCTGCCATATTTAATTTTCCATGTTCAGAGCTTCAGCTTTTCTTTTATATCCTAACCCTGCTTTACTTTTCTCTTCAACTTTTTTCCTGACATGTCTGGTGTGTTTATTGGTTTTCACTAATGTTCGCAAACAATCTCTAAAGCCTCCTCAGAACAGTTGCAGTTATACTGAGAATAAATTACATACAGGTGGACTCAATTTACTAATTAGGTGATATCTGGAGGCAATTGGTCACTCAGGATGGTATTTAGAACTATCAGACTACAGGTGGATGAGTACAAATGCATGTTAAAATTTTTAGTTTAATCTTTTTTGAATATTTGGAAAACATGTATTAGTTCCCTTACACTTCAGAAATGCATGTCACTGTGTTTGCATATAAAAGCACAATACAATATTCAAAGGGAATCTGCTAGGTTTTGCTACCTCATATGACCCGGACTCTAACAATGTATCACTTCTTTTTCTAGGTGCAGCTAACCCTGCCTACACCACAGCTTTGTGTGCACATTGTCTATCAATAGTGAGATGCTTAGCAGGCTTGTGAAAGGATTTTATATCCGAAATGTCACTGCGCCATTGGACAATAAAGTCCCCATTCACTGTAATTTTTGGTGCTGTTTTTTCATATCTTTATTGACCATGAAAAGGACACTTAGATTGGTGTTTTGAAAAAGCGCTGCACTACAGTATAACGTTTTTTGTTTTTAAACTATATCATTATATATATATGCACAGCTCTGGAAAAAATTAAGAGACCCCCTGCAAAATTTTCAGTTTCTCAGATTTTTCTCTTTGAAAAGTCAATAAACATTAGTGCAACCAAATATTTTGCAACTTTTGGCCTTTTGACAACAATTTCAGGCAGCTCTGACAAAATTAGCAAAGCTAGGCAGGACTGGGCATGGCAACATCCTGCTCCTCTGAATCATGAGATGTGATGTAACTTATGCCACAAAACTTACTCAAGTCAGGGACTGGCAAATGGAACACCACAGCTCAAAATGAGCTAGATGAGTAGGCATTGTCTTATCTGTCCCACTCATGTTTTGTCCCAAGTCTGCCAATTTTGAAAACATCAAAAGTCTAATCAATCAAAAACATCCTGCTTGTTATTTCATTGTGCCCTAAGCACTCTAAAGCCCCATATGCACATAAGATGGCTTCCATACCAGCAGCCTTCTTGGCCGTCTCTCACATACACAAGATTTCTATGAAAGAGCTCCTGAAAACTCTGGAGGCAACTTATTTCTGGGAGAACAAAAGGATTCGCCGTCCAAAATGGGACAAGCCAGATCTGTAACTCCATAACTCCCCCGATAATCAAGTGTCTTGGTCCCGCACACATTCGATCTTAGGGGGTCGAGCATGCAGGAAATCTTTATTCTTCTATCACTGAAGCCCACCCTACAAAGGTTTAATCCTCTGTTTTAGCCAGATCTTTTCTTGTGCAGTAAAATGTCAAGAGTAGTATGATCAGAGTCAGCCAGGATGGAAGAATCTAATTCTATTGCAATAACTGCAACTACCATGACATATTGCCTGCACTTGCATGGCCATCTCTCCCAGTAGCCAGTGGTGTAACTTGACGCTCATGGGCCCTGATGCAAAAGCTCCAACAGGGTCCACAATTATTCCATATCTTTAATAGCATTAGTCTTTTTCTATAGACCAAAGGGACTTTTGGGGTCTCCTAGGTTCCAGAGCCCAGGTGTGATTGAGACCCCTGAACCTGTTGTAGTTATACCCCTGACACTTCTGACAGTAGCTGCATTCACCATATGTCTACGATCAAACAACCATTGATTCTCTCACCGAGAGCACTGCAACGATTATGCTAAAACACTCAACTCAAAATCTGATCTGCCCATTAGCCTAGCATGATCATATTTTCATGGATGACAGAATCGGAGCCCATTGTCAAGAGAAGATGGAGAACAAAATGTCTCCTTTTTTCTCTATTGTGTGAGTCCACAGAAATCGGATGTCACCCGAGTGCAGTCCAATGATTTCCATGCACCTATCGACTTGAATGAGTGAGTGGCATCTGATGTGCGCAGCAAATAGCAGCATGCTGTGATTTTTTTTTACTCACAAAGATCAGTCACGAGCACTGCACCATTGAAGAACAATGGTCCGAGGATTTACTTTTACAGTTGAATGCAGCTATGGTGACAAAATGTATAGATACATATACAGAATCATATTGCAGATATTATTACTAACTCTATATAGCACTATCCATATGATAAAACATAAATATCTTTTATAAAAATGCATTATGTTTTACACAGGCAAATAAAAGAAGCTAAAAAAAAAAATCAATGTACTCCATTAATTAATCTATTATATAATCGCGAATCGGAAAAGCGCCCCTCCGCGCGCACTTTCCGATGTCGTCATGTGGATACGAATTTAACATTGGGCGCGAAGCGCCCAATGCTGCGCGAGCAATGGCCGCGAGGCCATTGCGAGTCGCTGGCCTAGGGCGAGCAATGGCCGCGAAGCGGCCATTGCGAGCCGCTGGCCCAAAATCCATCCACAGCCTCGGCTACAACCTTAGCGATTTACCGCTCAGGTAGCGCGAGCAATGGCCGCGAGGCCATTGCGAGTCGCTGCCTGAGCCGCAAATCGCTACCCGCCTCCGCACAGCCCGACCCCTATGTCCGCACAGCCCGGCCCCTATGTCCGCACAGCCCGACCCCTATGTCCGCACAGCCCGACCCCTATGTCCGCACAGCCCGACCCCATGTCCGCACAGCCCGACCCCATGTCCGCACAGCCCGACCCCATGTCCGCACAGCCCGACCCCATGTCCGCACAGCCCGACCCCATGTCCGCACAGCCCGACCCCATGTCCGCACAGCCCCCCCATGTCCGCACATACTTACATGTCTTCTTTATCATCTGATCCTCCGTCCGGCCAGGCGTCCTCTTCCTCCGGCCCCGGGGGTCTTCTCTCTTCTTTTCGCTAACTTCCATCTTCGACGTCCTCTTCCTTCTCATTAAGATACAATGGACGAAAAATCCGCCATTGTACCTTAATGAGATCTGAGGCCCTCTTCTGATTGGTCGCTGTATACTGCCCTCAGCCAATCAGAAGAGCCCCTCAAAACTGAGACGCAGTTCTCATTCAGGTCCGCCTTTTTTCCCCATTGACATACATTACCGGTGTGTCGGCGATTTTATGGCCGCCCACCTGGTTCTATTTGTCGGCCCTAAAATCGCGGACACACCGCTAATGCATCTCTATGGGCAGTCAGCCCGATTTCGGATTGAACGCCGACCAATCAGAATTCGAGCTGACTGCCCATAGACATGCATTAGCGGTGTGTCCGCGATTTTAAGGCCGACAAATAGAACCAGGTGGCCGGCCATAAAATCGCCGACACACCGGTAATGTATGTCAATGGGAAAAAAAAAGGCGGACCGCAATGAGAACTGTGTCTCACTCTCGCAAGTAAAAAAATAAATAAATTTAATAATAAAAAAAATAATTTTAAAATAATTTAAAAATAATAAAAAAATAATTAAAAAATAATAAATAATTAAATAAAAATAATAATTAAAAAAAAAAAAAAGGCGGACCTGAATGAGAACTGTGTCTCAGTCTGACTTAAAAAAAATAAATAAATTAAATAATAAAAAAAATGATTTAAAAATAATGAAAAAATAATAAAAAAATAAATAAAAAATATTAAATAATTAAATAAAAATAATAATAAAAAAAATAAATAAATGCGGACCTGAATGAGAACTGTGTCTCACTCTCACTTAAAAAAATAAATAAATTAAATAATAAAAAAAATAATTTAAAAATAATTACAAAATAATAAAAAAATAAATTAAAAATAATAAATAATTCAATAAAAATAATAATAAAAAAATTAAATATATGCTAATTATATCAGCCCTTTAGCGGACCTGAAAGAGAACTGGGTCTCAGCCTAAATAATAAATTTAATAATAATAAAAATAATTAAAATATAATAAAAAAATTAATAAAAAATAATAAATAATTAAATAAAAAATAATAATTAAAAAAAAATGCTAATAATAATGATATTACTGCTAATAATAATGCTATTAATGCTAATAATTATGCTATTAATGCTAATAATAATGTTATTAATGCTATTATTAATGCTATTAATGCTAATAATAATGCTATTAATGCTATTAATAATGTTATTAATGCTATTATTAATGCTAATAATGCTATTATTAATGCTATTAATGCTAATAATAATGCTATTAATGCTATTAATAATGCTATTAATGCTATTAATTATGCTATTAATGCTATTAATGCTAATGTTTATCCTATTCATGGTATTATTAATGCTATTAATGCTAATAATAATGCTATTAATGCTATTAATGCTAATAATAATGCTATTAATGCTAATAATAATGTTATTAATGCTATTATTAATGCTAATAATGCTATTATTAATGCTATTAATGCTAATAATAATGCGATTAATGCTATTAATAATGCTATTAATGCTATTAATTATGCTATTAATGCTATTAATGGTAATATTTATCCTATTAATGCTATTAATGCTAATAATAATGCTATTAATAATGCTATTAATGCTATTAATTATGCTATTAATGCTAATATTTATCCTATTAATGGCATTATTAATGCTATTAATGCTAATAATAATGCTATTAATGCTATTAATAATGTTATTAATGCTATTATTAATGCTAATAATGCTAATATTAATGCTATTAATGCTAATAATAATGTTATTAATGCTATTAATAATGCTATTAATGCTATTAATTATGCTATTAATGCTAATATTTCTCCTATTAATGCTATTAATGCTAATAATAATGCTATTAATGCTATTAATTATGCTATTAATGCTATTAATGCTAATATTTATCCTATTCATGGTATTATTATTGCTATTAATGCTAATAATAATGTTATTAATGCTATTAATGCTAATAATAATGCTATTAATGCTATTAATAATGTTAGTAATGCTATTATTAATGCTAATAATGCTATTATTAATGCTATTAATGCTAATAATAATGCGATTAATGCTATTAATAATGCTATTAATGCTATTAATTATGCTATTAATGCTATTAATGCTAATATTTATCCTATTAATGCTATTAATGCTAATAATGATGCTATTAATAATGCTATTAATGCTATTAATTATGCTATTAATGCTATTAATGCTAATATTTATCCTATTAATGGCATTATTAATGCTATTAATGCTAATAAGAATGCTATTAATGCTATTAATAATGTTATTAATGCTATTATTAATGCTAATAATGCTATTATTAATGCTATTAATGCTAATAATAATGCTATTAATGCTATTAATAATGCTATTAATGCTATTAATTATGCTATTAATGCTAATATTTATCCTATTAATGCTATTAATACTATTAATAATGCTATTAATGCTAATATTTATCCTATTAATGCTATTAATGCTATTAATAATGCTATTAATGCTATTAATTATGCTATTATTGCTATTAATGCTAATATTTACCATATTCATGGTATTATTAATGCTATTAATGCTAATAATAATGCTATTAATGCTATTAATGCTAATAATAATGCTATTAATGCTATTAATAATGTTATTAATGCTATTATTAATGCTAATAATGCTATTATTAATGCTATTAATGCTAATAATAATGTTATTAATGCTATTAATAATGCTATTAATGCTATTAATTATGCTATTAATGCTAATATTTATCCTATTAATGCTATTAATGCTAATAATAATGCTATTAATGCTATTAATAATGCTATTAATGCTATTAATTATGCTATTAATGCTATTAATGCTAATATTTATCCTATTAGTGGCATTATTAATGCTATTAATGCTAATAATAATGCTATTAATGTTAATAATAATGCTATTAATGCTATTAATAATGTTATTAATGCTATTATTAATGCTAATAATGCCATTATTAATGCTATTAATGCTAATAATAATGCTATTAATGCTATTAATAATGCTATTAATGCTATTAATTATGCTATTAATGCTAATATGTATCCTATTAATGCTATTAATAATGCTATTAATGCTAATAATAATGCTATTAATGCTATTAATAATGTTATTAATGCTATTATTAATGCTAATAATGCTATTATTAATGCTATTAATGCTAATAATAATGCTATTAATGCTATTCATAATGTTATTAATGCTATTATTAATGCTAATAATGCTATTATTAATGCTATTAATGCTAATAATAATGCTATTAATGCTATTAATAATGTTATTAATGCTATTATTAATGCTAATAATGCTATTAATAATGCTATTAATGCTAATAATAATGCTATTAATGCTATTAATACTGTTATTTATGCTCATAATACTGCTAATAATGCTATTAATACTGCTATTACTGCTAATAATAATGCTATGGCTTATATTATTGCTATTGATGATGCGATTATTATTTAAAAATCTTTAAAAAAACAATAAACATATTTTAGATACCCGATGCATTTGCATCAGGCTAACAGCTATAACTACTATAATCAAATTAATGCACATTCTAGAATCCCGATGCATTTGCATCGGGCTCACAGCTAGTATAAATATGATTGTGGCAAAACCCCTTCAATTACGGTACCTAACAATTGTTTTTCTTTTTATCTGTTTGTTTTAGTAGCCATAATTGTTTTTACTTATTCCCTGATGTGGCTGTATGAGGTTTGTTTTATGTATGGCATAAGAATAGAATGAGATGCCAATATGTTGTATTGGGTTTATTTATCTCCATATTTCATTTATTCCAAATTCATAAGTAGAAATAACAGATGATCAAGTCTTTCAAGGTTCGGTTCAGGTTGCCGAACTTCCCAGTGTTGAGCAAACCTGTTTAGGTTCGGAGTTCAGGTGCTTTACATTTACAAGACCCCGGAGCATCACTGTGGTCGGGCACAGTTGGTGCTTGGCCCAGTGCGAACTGCGTGCAGTGTTTGATCGGCTCACAATGGGTTTAGAAGCACAGCTTTTGGGTGTAGTGTCTGTTCAAAATTAATTTTGAAAAAAAAGCCAACCCCCAAAAGTGTTTTACTTATGGCTCGCTGTATGTGGGCGGAAAGCTGAGCTGCCAATCAGTGACTCCTATTGAGGAGCGGGTCAAGTTCAGGGTCACAAACAGTGCACAAAAAGTTTGGTTGCACCACCAAAACCCAAACTTCAAAAGGTTCGTTCATTCCTAATTATAAGACCCAGGCAGGGTTCGTGAAGGTGGCAATTCAACAATTCAGTTCAAGCACTATGATTATTCTAAATTCAGGATTTATAAATCACTGACTGAATTGGAAGGCTTTACTTGGTGTTCCTACCTTGAGTTTCACACTAAAAGTTTGCTAGACGATGAAATAATACTTTACAATTGAACCCTTCATTGGATTTTTGGTTATTTGAATGCTCTTACTAAACTTTTGCTTTCATCAGACACTTACACTTCTTTACTGTTGCACAATATTCTTTGAGGTTTTTCCTTTCCCAGTATAATAATTAGTGATGAACGAGTTGCGTAATATTTGCAATCGCTATACTCGTAACGAATACTTTGGAACAAAAGCTAAATGCAACAAAAACAACAGTACACTGCAGTAAAAATATTAAATGCGAGTGCAGTATAAAAATTAATGTAACAAATACAGGGTACTTAGTCCATCCGTTTCTTTGCGCAAAAAAAGTTATTTCAAGCCACGTCACTAACTTCAAAGTGTACCCATCTATGACGCAGTCCTAACTGTTGTATTCAAAAACCTGACTAGTGTGAATGCTTACCAGTGAGCAGGAGCCAGCAGGACCGGTGTCTGACATGGGCTGAAGGCGACGACAGCTATATGTGTGCAGGGCCCAAGGGAGGGGCGGGGAACTCCATCTCTTGCAAGGCAAGAGGCAACTTAATTAAAAACAGTTGGGTCCTGCACACAGCGAACAAGTCTGTAAGAACATGTTCACACCGCCAACATATTGGAACAAAAGCTAAATGCAACAAAAAACAACAGTACACTGCAGTAAAAATATTAATGCGAGTGCAGTATAAAAATTAATGTTCGTAATGAATACTTTGTAATACTCGCATACTTGTCCGAATAGTAATTCCAATGTTCCTCAATTAGTGATTTGCTCCGCCCACACACATCCGGCCATAAAACAGGGCAGGGCGGGAGGGCTATTTTGGATCATCACTACATGCAACACCTTGCTGTGCCCCCATAGAGCCTAACATTCAATCTGCTCTCCCTGGGGGGCCAACTTCATTTGTGTACTGAAGAGAGCTGGCAATACGTGTTGTTAGATTGCTCAAGATCCACACATCACTCACAAGCACCAGTGTTACTCGCCAATTAACAAATATCGCAAATACTGTACTATCCATACGAGTAACAAATAGTAACCATTACGCCCACTCATCGCTACTAATAATTGTAAGTAATTTTGTAGGTATTTGTGAAATATTTTAATCATGTGGACAGAGTCTATGCAACAGTTCTATGAACACTTTAATCAGATCCATCCCACCATCACCCTAAAACTCGACTCTTGTACAGAAATGAACTTTTTGGATAACTTCATCAAGCAACATAACAATGAAGAGACATCCCTGTACGAGAAGCCAATTGACTGCCCAACATTCCTTACATGGGCCAGTTTTGAAAACACACAAAAAACTATTGTGTATATCCAGGCCATCAGTTACAATCGGATATGCTCCATTTCTACAGATTGAGACAATCATCTTGAGGGCCTCAGAAAGACCTTTTACAATCAGGGCTACCATCCAAGAACAATTGTAAACAAAATTGCAAAAGCCACCAGAATATCAAAGAATCATCTCCTGCATTACAAAACTGAAGAAGAAAGCAACCCGGAATCTTTAGTAGTCTCCTACAAACCAAATCTGGAGGTGTTAAGATTTGCTGCACAGAAACTACAACCTTATTACAAAAAGATATGATTACAATCTATATTTCCAACACCCCCCCCCCCCCACTTCTCTGTTTTAGGCAGCCCCCAAATCTAAGAAGTATCATTATCAGAAGCTCCCTGTCCTCTCCAACAACAGAAACATTTTGCCGCATCCAGAAGAAATGTAAAACTTGTCCATGACAGAAGACAGGATTAAGATTCTCAGCTCACATCAGGACTACAAGATCCCAGATACCTTCAGCTGCACCACAGCTTATAAGGTGTACTTAATTGTAGAAATGCATCTCTATACATTAGAATATCATAAAAAGGTTAATTTATTTCAGTAATTGAATGCATAAAATGAAATGCAAATATTTCATAGAGTCATTACAAATATAATAATAAAGAAATAATGGCTAGCACTCGGACCCAGGTGCATTAGACAGTGCCAGTGAAAGTCTGTTTAAATAGAAATCACTGCACTCGTACAGGGACTATATGCTTAAAGTGTAAGTTTATTTAGAGTGCTTGTTTGTTTGCGACAGGAAATGACGTTTCGGCCCAATGTGGGCCTTGATCACAGTCTTGTTTATTTATTTTATGTTATGTTGATTTATTTCATTTATTTCATCCTTCCTTGTTTTGCTGCTCTACTATTCTATTGCCCTCATACTGATTGAGTATCCACTTTAGCACACATAATCCTTAAGTAGCATTATAATATCACAATAACAGTTACACAGATCAACCGATTTGGGCCCAAACCTATATCCAATATGGCCAAGATAAACACCTATCATATAACAGACGTGTCACAGCAGTGTGAACCATGTTTCTATCACCCTGCTATCTCCAGTGGGGTTCTATATATCTCCCTATGTCCTGGGCCCATATTCTTATATATACCTCCTCTTGGGTTTGCCAGTGGCTTACATAATTGTTCCAAAAATGAGTTAGCTGACATCTCCTGCTCAGAAAAGTGCTCTCTATTACAGCTCCTCATAACAACCTCCCCCTCCTACCCTGATTGGTGCACGCATCTGTGCATCACCATAAACATATGCGGTTTTGGAGTAAATGCACTCAACCGCGCATGCACGAGTGTCCTCGCGTTACTTCCAGTTACATGACTGGCTCACTAGGTAATAGAAGTGCCGGCTGGTGCTATAGCGTCACTCCTCCTTGGACACACAGGTGGAAACACCCTCTACCGTGCCACCAACATATGGGGACACCTGGATTATACATAGGATAAGATAAGTAACCGCACTTTGCCTTTGTACTATCTCACCATTGTTAACTCTTTACAGCCCCCAGAGCAACCGCTCCATGCTTGGCACATTGCTACCAGTGACCAACTACTTATATACATCTGACCATACTGTGAACCCTGACAGAGCCAGCAATCTAAACAATTGGGTAATTAATTTTTTGGGGGGGATACCCAATAATCATTAACTGACACTTTTGGGGTGAAATTTATCCTATACCTATAGATATAAATGGCACATCATATGAGCCCTGGTGATAGTCATAAGCTCACATTTGATACAAAGTTCACCTATCCACACCAAATCATCAAGATAGTATACTGAGCACTACTATACATCTTATTACATTATCTATTGGTCAAATATAATCAAGGTCCTCCTACCATAACATACAATTGTCCTATAGGAATTACCCGCTACATACCCTTTAATTGATGACCATTTCCCACGGGCAACGAGCAGTATCTTGGATGCTCTCCTACGCAGGTTAGGCTTTATTCCATATTTTATCAGCCCACGTCATAAACCTACAACACAAGACATACTGTACTTCTGATCCTTTAAATATGACTTGTTTTCTTCTGTCCTTTACCACTCGTATGGTTGAGCGCACAACATATTGGTGCATCTCATCGTCTTACAACCTTGTAACATGGTGCCACTACAAAAAAACTTTTACTTGTATGTATGAGTTGTACATATATTGTAAATATGATGAAAAAACATCCTATGCAAACATTGACTGTATATATTTCCTATTTTTGCAGCGACTGTGTGATCAAGGCCCACATTGGGCCGAAACGTCATTTCCTGTCGCAAACAAACAAGCACTATAAATAAACTTTCACTTTAAGCATATATTCCCTGTACGAGTGCAGTGATTTCTATTTATACATTACAAATAGTGATCTTTTTCATGTATTTATTTTTGTTAATGTTGATAATTATGGCTATGAGTATGATATAAGACAAACTGGAATAATTATTTTTAAATCATAATTGTTGGCTTACTGAAAGTATGTACAATAAACGCACTCAACTCTTGATCGGGGTTCCTTCTGCATGAATAACTGCATTAATGTGGATTCAGGTTGCCTTGATAGCATTGCATTGTTGGGTCTGGTGTCTCTCATCTTTCCCATACATTCTTTATTGGGTTTAGGTCAGGCGGGTTTGCTGGCCAATCAAGCACAGTGATATTGTGGTTATTAAACCAGGAATTGGTACTTTTGTCAGTGTGGACAGGTGCCAAGTGCTGCTGGAAAATTAAATCTCCATCTCCAAAAAGCTTGTCAGCAGAGGGAAGCATGGAGTGCGCTTAAATTTCCTGGTAGACGGCAGCGCTGACTTTGGTCTTGATAAAACACTGTGGACCTACACCAGCAGACGACATGGCTCCCCAAACCATCACTGATTGTGGAAACTTTACACTGAACCTCATGCAGCATTGGATTGTGGCCTCTCCACTCTTATGGTGGGTTTACATGCTACGATATCTGAAATTATATCGTTAGGAATGTCATGTGACTGTGATTGTTTCGAGATCGTTAGTGCGTTGTCACACGCAAGGATATCGTCAACGATGTCTAATTTGGCAACGAGCCAGCGTAGTTCAGAACAACTTTGTGAACGATTGGATAAAGTGGCAGGAATAGGAGAATTCTGAACAATATCATTCATCTTGGTGTCACACTGAATGATGTAGCTTCTTCAAGCAGCGTTAATTGGATGACGAACGATAGATTTCAGGTCAGGATCTCAAATCTTGATGTATGATTTAACGATTTTGTCATCCTATATCGTTCGTTTACATTCAAGGATGTACAAACGATATCATGTCAACGATCTCAAATCTGTGACGTTGCAACAATATCATTAACCATATCCTTGCGTGTAACACCACCATTAGCCAGACTCTGAAACCTGGATTTCCAAAGGAAATGCAAAATTTACTTTCATCTGAAAACACCATGGACCACTGAGCAACAGTCCAGTACTTTTTCTCCTTGGCCCAGGTTAGCCGTTTCTTGCGTTGTCTACTGGTCATGAGAGGCTTAACACAAGGAATGTGACAGTTGTAGCCCATGTCCTGGATACGTCTGTGTGTGGTGGCTCTTGAAGCGCTGACTCCAGCAGCAGACCACTCCTTGTGAATCTACCCCAAATTTTTGAATGACCTTATCTTACCAATCCTTTCTAGGCTGTGGTTATCCCGGTGTCTTGTGCACCTTTTTGTACCACACATTTTCCTTCCACTCAACTTTCCATTAACATCCTTGGATACAGCACTCTGAACAGCCAACTTCTTTAGCAATGACCTTTTGTGGCTTACTCTGCTTGTGGACTGTGTCAAGTCAGCAGTCATCCCCATGATTTCATGATTGTGTACGCTACTGAACCAGACTACAGAATCATTTTGAATGCGAAGTAAGCCTTTGTAGGTGTTTTGTGTTAATTATTCTAATTTTTTGAGATAATGAATTTTGATTTTTCATTGGCTATAAGCCAACATGAACAGAAATAAACACTTGAAATAGATCACTCTATTTGCAATGACTATATACAGTTGTGGCCAAAAGTATTGAACCCCTGAAATTCTGTCAGATAATACTCAGTTTCTTCCTGAAAATGATTGCAATCACAAAGTCTTTGGTATTATTATCTTCATTTAATTTGTCTTCAATGAAAAAACACAAAAAGAATTGTCCTAAAGCCAAATTGGATATAATTCCACACCAAACATAAAAAGGGGGTGGACAAAAGTATTGTAACCTTAGAAAAATCATGTGATGCTTCTCTAATTTGTGTAATTAACAGCACCTGTAACTTACCTGTGGCACCTAACAGGTGTTGGCAATAACTAAATCACACTTGCATCCAGTTGACATGGATTAAAGTTGACTCAACCTCTGTCCTATGTCCTTGTGTGTACCACATTGAGCATGGAGAAAAGAAAGAAGACCAAATAACTGTCTGAGAACTTGAGAAACCAAATTGTGAGGAAGCATGACCAATCTCAAGGCTACAAGTCCATCTCCAAAGACCTGAATGCTCCTGTGTCTACCGTGCGCAGTGTTATCAAGAAGTTTAAAGCCCATGGCACTGTGGCTAACCTCCCTAGATGTGGACAGAAAAGAAAAATTGACTAGAGATTTCAACGCAAGATTGTGCGGATGGTGGATAAAGGACCTCGACTAACATCCAAACAAGTTCAAGCTACCCTGCAGTCTGAGGGTACAACAGTGTCAACCCGTACAGCCTCTGAATGAAAAGGGGCTGTATGGTAGGATACCCAGGAAGACCCCACTTCTTACCCAGGCTGGTGTTTGCCAAAACTTACCTGAGAAAGCCTAAAACGTTTTGGAAGAATTTTCTCTGGTCAGATGAGACAAAAGTAGTGCTTTTCGGGCAAAGGCATTAACATAGAGTTTACAGGAGAAAAAAAAGAGACATTCAAAGAACACGGTTCTTGCAGTCACACATGGCGGAGGTTCCCTGATGCTTTGGGGTTGCTTTGCTGCCTCTGGCTCTGGACTGCTTAACCGTGTGCATTGCATTATGAAGTCTGAAGACTACCAACAAATTTTGCAGCATAATGTAGGGCCCAGTGTGAGAAAGCTGGGTCTCCCTCAGAGGTCATGGGTCTTCCAGCAGTACAATGACCCAAAACACACTTCAAAAAGCACTAGAAAATGGTTTGAGAGAAAGCACTGGAGACTTCTAAGGTGGCCAGCAATGAGTCCAGACCTGAATCCCATAGAACACCTGTGGAGAGATCTAAAAATGGCAGTTTGGAGAAGGCACCCTTCAAATATCAGGGACCTGGAGCAGTTTGCCAAAGAAGAATGGTCTAAAATTCCAGCAGAGCATTGTAAGAAACTCATTGATGTTTACCGGAAGTGGCTGATCGCAGTTATTTTGGCTAAAGGTTGTGCAACCAAGTATTAGGCTGAGGGTGCCAATACTTTTGTCTGCCCCATTTTTGGAGTTTTGTGTGAAATGATCAATGTTTTGCTTTTTGCTTCATTCTCTTTTGTGTTTTTTCATTGAAGACAAATTAAATGAAGATAATAATACTAAAGAATTTATGATTGCAATCATTTTCAGGAAGAAACTGAGTATTATCTGACAGAATTGCAGGGGTGTCAATACTTTTGGCCACAATGGTAATATATGCATTTCACTTTATGTATTGAATTACTGAAATAAATTAACCTTTTGATGATATTTTAATTAATTGAGATGCACCTGTAGGTGTGTACTAGTAGAAGCTTCATTTTCCACTGCACTGATCAAAATGTACCTAAAATTACATATTACAAAAAAAGTGCAGCTATTTGTCACAACTATGGGAAGCAGAATGAATAATGTTTTTCAATAACTCAACAGGATAAATACATTTTGTATTCAGCTATTTCTGACAGTTCCATAGACAATACATGGATCAGTGGTGCACATGCATGACCTCTGATCCAATTAGACAGTAAACGCCATTCTTAGTGATTTGGGGAGGTCAAGTAATGTGAGAATAATGTGGATAGGGGATAGTTTTGAAGAACAGAACTGTAGTATTAATTTTTATTTTAAATCAATTGAAAATAATAGATTAATAGTGTAGCCATCAGAATGTATAGGGCCATATATATATATATACTATAGGCTGTATGGGCCACAGTCAGGACCTGGAAGGAGCTCATATAGTCTAGCATCTTCACTAGTGAGACAGCACCAATGAATGGGCTACAATCAGGACCTCAAAGGAGTTGATCCAGTCTAGACTCAACCAGAGTGCCTGCTCTTGCTGCCTATGGGGATGATTTCTCTGTACATTCCCCCATATGGAGGAAGACTGAGTTATCTTGGGACCTCCCATGGGACTTACGTTGGAATCCCTGGACTATTGCAGATTTTTTTGTGGCCCTTTTTCAACTGCGGGCAACAGGCTACAGCAGGCTGCTTTACCTTAGCTGGCCATCAAAAATAGGGGGGACCCCAAGTGTTTTTTTTTAAACTTTTACTTTGTTGCTAAATACAAGGCTAAACACCATTCTGTGCCTTTTATTGATTTGGTTGATTTCCTGATGAAGAAGCAGGGACACGCTTTGAAACACATAGAATAAACTACTAGTTCTTTATTTTATTTGTTTATGACCTCTTCAATTAATAGCTGTGTGGATTTTATCCACTACTTTACATGGGTCTATTAGGCTGTGTGCTCACGGTCAGGAGGAGCTGCGTGTTGGACGCAGCTCCTCCGGACCTGATTGAAGCCACGGGTGGCCACAGGGAAAACGCAGCCGCCCTGTACTCACTGTGTGCGGCGGGTGCGGGGCGGCTTCTCCCAACGTGCACCCAATGGCAGCCGCTACCGACTCCGCTGCATGACATAAACATGCTGTGGAGGAGCGGACTGCCGGTATCCCGCACCGCAGCTCCAAAGACACTGCGGGCTGATTAAGCATAGTGAGGATGGGATTTCTTGAAATCCCATCCACTATGCTTGTACTGTACTACGCAGCGGTTTGGGCGCAGTGGCAAGACACTGCGTCCAAAACGCTGCGTATACTGATCGTGTGCACACACCCTAAGGCTAAGTTCACATGTCCTGTAATCATCCGTTGTGCAAACAAAATGTTTTTGCAGTTTTGAAATAATAGTTTTGCAGGATCTGTTGTTTTTAACATGGGAGTCTGTGGAAAACGGATCCATTATCAGTTTGCTATTTATCCTCCATTTGAAACGGATCAAGTAAACAAAAACTTTACAAATGAGAGGAAAACAGATGGCTAAATAGCAATCAGTTAACAGATCCGTTTTCAATAGACTCCCATGTTAAAAAAAAAGGATCCTGCAAAAATCAGCTTTTCCAAAACAAAAAAGTTGTGTTTCCACAACTTTTTACCAATGGATTACTGTTGGATCCGTTCTAACGGATGATTACTATACATGTGAACTCAGCCTTAAAAAGTAGAAATTTACATTAAAAGGAATGTTATTGGCAATTTTTCATTGAATATTATTGTAGGGCCCCTGTTATCAGTATTCACGTTCACCTTTTCCTTTTACATTAAAATGTTTATAAATCTGTTGCGTAATGCATGTGACAAATGTCATTTTGCCCAACGTACATGATGTCATGAAATGGGAAGTGACTTTTTTAATAATACAGGTAATACAGTTAATAAAAGCAATAACATTGATAAAACATTACATCACCTAAGAGCTTAGCAGTATCATTAAGTGAGAACACAGAAGTGCACATAACCTGTTGCTGGGCAGCTCAGCAGTGCAGTGTCAGTGCGGAGTCCTGTGCTCGGAGACGCTGTGTGCAGTTGAACATGACTTTCCAGGACAATTTCCATAATAGCGTTCAAGAAGGTGCATAATCTTCAAGGAACATTCTAAAACTTGATTTGCCTCTATTGATCTTGGTGAATCCTTTATGGTCTCTCTCCAGTAAATGGTATGTGTGTAACTTGAGTATCAAGAATTGTGCACACGCCTGTTAATGTCCTGCAGCTATACATAGCACATAACACATCAAGTTCAGATCTGAAGTCAGAAAATTGCCGTATGTTATTAGTTACTTATATTCCACTATACAAGATCATTTTAAAGGGGTTTTCCCATGAACAAAATTAATTTTAAAGTTAATTCTAATTAATAGTTCTTGGAATAATAATAATTTCCACAACTGGATGTTTAAAGAAATGTTCCTGTGCCGAGATAATGTTATATATGTGTCCCTGCTATGTACTGTGTAATGGATGTGTCTGATCATACAGGGACATGGTATGATCATACCACATCTCTGTGCTGAGATAATCTTATATATGTGTCCATGCTATGTACTGTATAATGGATGTGTCTGACTGTACAGGGACATGGTCTGATCATACCACATCTCCTGTGCTGAGATAATCTTACATGTGTGTCCCTGCTATGTACCGTGTAATGGATGTGTCTGGCCGTACAGGGACATGGTGTGATCATACCACATCTCTGTGCTGAGATAATCTTATATATGTGTCCCTGCTATGTACTGTGTAATGGCCGTGTCTGACCGTACAGGGACAAGGTCTAATCATACCACAGCTCCTGTGCTGAGATAATCTCATATATGTGTCCCTGCTATGTACTGTGTAATGGATGTGGCTGACCATACAGGGACATAGTCTGATTAAACCACATCACCTGGGCAGGGAGGAGGAAGGTAAAGAGTATATAGATATTACAGCACAGGATCACAAATAATTCTTCCTTTGAGGTAAAACATTTTCTAAAAACAGGCAGGGAAAGGTTTTACCTCACAAAAATGATCCTGTACTGTAATGTCTGTATACTGTTTTACTTCATTTCCTGCCCAGGAGATGTGGAATAATCAGACCATGTCCCTGTACAGTCAGATACATCCACACAGTACATAACAGGTACACATATATAAGATTACTGTATCTCAGCACAGGAGATGTGGTATGATCAGACCATGTTTCTGTATAGTCAGACACATTTATTACACAGTACATAGCAGGTACTCGTATATAAGATTACTAGCTGTAGTACCCGGCTACGCCCGGGTTAATAAATAACTGCTGTTAGCTATAACAAAATAGAATTTGAATATGTCATATTAATGACCTGTAAGAAAATAGAAGCTGAGCTGTGATTGGTTGCTATAGGCAGCCTAATAAATCTCCAGCCAACAGTAAACCCTCCCCCTGTCCAGGTAGTATATGTTACCTCACACATACACATAATAGACAGCTCATGTGACTGACATCTGTCTTAATTCCCTATATGGCACGTCTGTTGCACATTGGCTGTTTTTAATCAGATGTTTATGTTTGTAAAATAAAGATAGCACACGTATGAGGCGAGTTGTGTGAGGTGATTTGTGCACATATGTGTCTGTCTGTGTGGTGTGTGTGTCCCTGGGGTGTGTATGTGTGTGTCCCTGTGGGATGGGGTCTATGTGGTGTGTGTCTCTGTTGTGTGTGTCTCTTTGTGGTGTGTGTGTCCCTGTGGGGTAAGTGCATGTGCCCCTATAGGGTCTGTATGTGTGTGTGCCCCTGTGTGGGGGTATGTGGTGTGTGTGTGTGTATCTGTGTTGTGTGTGTCTCTTTGTGGTGTGCGTGTGTGTCCCTGTGGGGTGAGTGCATGTGTCCCTATAGGGTGTGTATGTGTGTGTGTGTCCCTGTGGGGGGGTATCTGTGTGGGGTGTTTGTGTCTCTGTGTTGTGTGTGTCCCTTTGTGGTGTGTGTGTGTCCCTGAGGGGTGAGTGCATGTGTCCCTATAGGGTGTGTATGTGTGTATGTCCCTGTGGGGGGGTCTGTGTGGTGTGGTGTGTCTCTTTGTGGTGTGTGTCCCTGTGGGGTAAGTGCATGTGCCCCTATAGGGTGTGTATATGTGTGTGCCCCTGTGTGGGGGTCTGTGGTGTGTGTGTGTATCTGTGTTGTGTGTGTCTCTTTGTGGTGTGTGTGTGTGTCCCTGTGGGGTGAGTGCATGTGTCCCTATAGGGTGTGTATGTGTGTGTGTGTCCCTGTGGGGGGGTGGCTGTGTGGGGTGTGTGTGTCTCTGTGTTGTGTGTGTCCCTTTGTGGTGTGTGTGTGTCCCTGAGGGGTGAGTGCATGTGTCCCTATAGGGTGTGTATGTGTGTGTGTCCCTGTGGGGGGGTCTGTGTGGTGTGTGTGTCTCTTTGTGGTGTGTGTGTCCCTGTGGGGTGAGTGCATGTGTCCCTATAGGGTGGCTATGCGTGTGTGTCCCTGTGGGGGGGGTCTGTGTGGTGTGTGTGTGTGTCTCTTTGTGGTGTGTGTGTGTCCCTGTGTGGTGAGTGCATGTGTTGCTATAGAGTGTGTGTGTGTGTCCCCTTGGGGGTGTGTGTGTGTCTTTGTGGTGTGTGTTTGTTCGGGTGCGTGGTGAGTATCCAATGTTGGGGCTGCACCTTAGTGACTATACACTTGCTGTTACTCTTTGTGTGCGTGTGGTGTGTATACATGTCCCTGTGTGTGGTGAATATCCCGTGTTGGGGCCCCATCTTAGTGACTATATGCTGGTATGTGCTGTTAGTCTTTGGCGCTATCATTAAGTCCCTCTCATTCCCAACTGTCAACTGGTAACTGTCACTTTTTCCCCATTATGTAGATAGGGGCAAAATTGTTTGGTGAATTGGAATGCGCGGGGTTAAAATTTCGCCTCACAACATAGCCTATGACGCTCCCGGGGTCCAGACGTGTGACTGTGCAAAATTTTGTCTCTATAGCTGACAGCTGTCGATTTTCCTCCAACACTTTTCCATTCACGTTTTCCCCATTATGTAGATAGGGGCAAAATTGTTTGGTGAACTGGAACGCGCAGGGTTAAAATTTCGCTTCACAACATAGCCTATGATGCTCCCGGGGTCCAGACGTGTGACTCTGCAAAATTTTGCGGCTGTAGCTGCGACGGTGTAGATGCCAATCCCGGATATACACACATACACACACACACATACATACACACATTCAGCTTTATATATTAGATTTCAGCACAGGAGATGTGGTATGATCAGACCAGGTCCCTGTACGGTCAGACACATCCATTACACAGTACATAGCAGGGACACATATATAACATTATCTCAGCACAGGAACTTTTTTTAAACATATGAAATTGTAGAAATTATTACTATTTCAAGAGCTATTACGGTAAATAAAAGGAACATTGAAATTAACTTTGCTTGTGGGAAAACCCCTTTATTATTATTAGTATTTAAGCTCACTCAATTATGAGGAAAAGCTTGCAAATCTAAAATTGCTTGCACACCACCAAATTGCAAGCATCAATACAGTTAACATGGCGTTTTCTGGCAGGTCTGCCAGGATTATGTAGCTGTGTGTACAGTACAGAAAACCACGGTTTTCTCGGTTTGCTCTTTTCCGCATCTGCAGATGATGTGATGATGCTTTAACTGATCATTACTATAAGGTAAGTGTTATTTCTAGATCACTATATTGAAAGGTTTTGGAGTTCTCAAATAGCAACAGTGTGCAATGTACCTTGAAGCAGCCCAAAATAACACGCCTTAGGGCCCTTTCACATCAGCGTTTTTCGTAATTCGCGGCAGATGCGGTGAAAAAACCGCATCTGCCGCGTTTGCCGCATAACCGTTCCACTTGCGGCACGGTTGCGTTTTTTTCCATAGGAAGTATAGGGGGACTTGCGGCAGATGCGGCAAGTGCGGTATTGCACTTGCGGCAGGTGCGGCAGAGAAAAAAAACGCCGCATCTGCCGCAAGTCCCCCTATACTTCCTATGGAAAAAACCGCAACCGTGCCGCAAGTGGAACGGTTATGCGGCAAACGCGGCAGATGCGGTTTATTCACCGCATCTGCCGCGAATTACGAAAAACGCTGATGTGAAAGCACCCTTAGGCTGCTTTCACATCAGCGGTTTTTGCCGATTGCGGCAGTTGTGGTGAAAAACCGCAACTGCCGCGATTACCACATAACGGCTGCACTTGCGGCACACTTGCGGCAAGCCCCATACAATGTCTATGGGGCTTGCGGCAGGTGCGGCAAGTGTGGTTCCGGCACTTGCGGCAGGTGCGGCAGCAAAAAAAATGCAGCATACCGCGGTTTTGTTCGCGGCCGCACCTGCCGCAAGTGCCAAAACCGCAATTGCGGCACCTGCCGCACACTTACCGCAAGCCCCATAGACATTGTATGGGGCTTGCCGCAAGTGTGCCGCAAGTGCAGCCGTTATGCGTTTTTTTCACCGAAACTACCGCGATCGGCAAAAAACGCTGATGTGAAAGCAGCTTTAGAGACATTTAATAACTCCTTAAAGAGGACCTGTCACTCCCCTGCTAAATGCAAACTAAATGTAGCACTGAATGCAGCATGTCTGCTGCATTCAGGGAAGGGGTCCCCCTTGGCTCCAGGCCCCCTGTAAGCTTTAAAAAATACTTTAGAAACCTTATAGTTAAGAGGTCGCCTGGGTGGGATCTTATTAACAGGTCCTGGCTGCTGACACAGTCCTCCCTGCCTCCTCCTTGTGTGTTCCGCCCCTCTATGTGTCTGCCGCCTCCTTTTGTTCTGGGTCTGCCCTCCTCTTCTGCTCCTGCTCCATGTGACGTCAGGAGCAGAAGAGGAGGGCAGACCCAGCAGAAAAGGATGCGAGGCAGACACATAGAGGGGCGGAACACACAAACAGAAGGCAGGAGGATTGTGCCAGCAGCGAGGACCTCATTATAAGATCCCATTCTAAAGTATTTTTTAAAGCTTATAGGGGGGCTAGAGACATGGGGGACCCCTTCCCTGAATGCAGCAGACATGCTGCATTTAGTTTGCCATGCACCAGGGGGGTGACAGGTGCTCCTTAAGCTATTTTCACATGCAAGGTTTTTGCAGCATTTTTTCTACATCCAGAACCTTCTTTCTTGATTGTTAAATCACAACATTCAGAATGCAAGTTTTGCTGTGTTCTTAATGCTTTTTTGTTGTATTTTTGGCTGCAGATTATATGTGTGAATTGTCTACAGTACCTGTTTAATAAAGCTAGTTTATTCACCTAATTCACAGCAAAATAACACTGCAAAAATGCTCAAATAATTGACATGTTTCAGGTATCAAAAGGTGCTCAAATTCAATAAGGAACAAAAAAACAGTGGGTGCAAGAGATTTCTAATATTTCACAGCTTTTGAGGTATCTCGGGGCAGCCATGACATTGGTGCATCCTGTGCAGCCCAGGAGGTAAGGGTGCTTTCACATTGCATTGTACCACACATTTAGTGGTCCTGCCGTGGCTTACATTCGCACCCCAGCCAAAACGAGCTTTGGACATTCGTGCCAATGAGGCCTTTGATTTTATTAGTGCAGACAGAGTGTTTACTGCGGGCGGACACATGAATGCATAGTGCCCTTGGGTGTCCGCTTGCAGTACATGTACACTCCCGAAAACGGTGCACAACAGAGCACATGTTGACTCCATCTGCACTATTAAAGTCAAAGGCCCCATCAGCGCGTAAGTCCGAAATCCGTTTTGATGGTGAGTTCAGATGTAAGCCTCGAAGGGACCACTGAACACGTGGTACAATGCTATATGAAAGCACCCTAAGGAGGGCACAGGGAAGCCCCCTTTTACCTCCTAAGCAGGGGAAATTGTGTAATATGACAAACTATTAGGCTGTATAGGGCCCATACAATGTTATTGCACAGGGATCCTCAACTCTCTGGGTCTACTTCTGCTGGTACTGTAAAATTCAGCTTCTTATTTGCATTATTATAGGGTGAAAAAACCTTGCTATATGTGAACATAGCTTTAAGCACTTTTATTAGATACTTTACATGAACACAAGCCTGAAATCACAAGTGTATAAAAATCAGTCCCTTTCTCATCCAGAAAAGAGAGACACTTTGTTTCTCACTTGACATTCACGTGCTATTCATATGAATTTTGTTATTTTACAACTCAGCAGCTATTAATTATTTTCAGGACCATTTAATTTGCTATCTTACAGAATTGTAAAGTATTCATAAAAATCAGATGCCATGCTGATGTTCCATGTGGCATTATTTTTCTCACTGTACGAATTTTGGAGTTCAATTGCGGTATGCTGCATTGTTTATTCTTATGCCGAATACAGTTAAGAAAGTAATCGCAGATTGGCACTGCCTCATTAACAACATTATTCAGAGTGCAATATCTTTTTTTTTTCAGATTACAATTGATTTATACATTTGTGTGAGCGAGCTATTACATTGATACCAACACTACTACAACCTCCCACACAGGGCTGCCCATTTGCTTCTTTAGCCTAATACAAAAACTCTAGTTTTGTATACAAGGAACATAGAGATAACATTAAAGGGAACCTGACCTCACAAACTGACCCCCCCGCATCTTTAGACCTGACCCTGCTCCCTCTCTTATCATTTCTAGCCATCCCTTTTGCAGAAAAAAATCGATTTTGTAAAGTAGAGGAAAGTTTATATTCACCTTGTCCTGTGTGAGTTCTCTGTTTCTGAATTAGTCTCAAAGGCAGGCCTGTCTGCTGCTCCCTTGTAATTATGCAATTAACGTTTTTATTGCAACGTTTTTTGGGTCTTGTAAAAAAACTGTCACCATTGCAGTCACAGGCTGAGGTCACACATGGCAAACCGTTTTTCAGAGAGTTCCGATTATCAAATCCGCTTTTGTTTGGCTGCATTTTGACCTTCCTGTGCTCCCAAACGTTTTTTGGACTTTGTCATTTTTTCCTTGAAAAAACGGACCATTAATGGATGGTGCCAATATGTGCCATTTAAAAAACGGACCGTTTTCCCATAGGGCCCCATGTTACAAAAAAGGACAATTTTATTGCTGCAGCCAAAAACGTTGGAAGCAATGTTTTTTGGACCCTGGGAAGAGGTCTTGAAAAACAGATTCAAACATAAAGTGCCCCATCCGTTAACAGACCGTTATTTGGACTTAGAAAAAAAAAAAGGGAAAAAAAATCCCAAAAACTGATCAAGAGGAAAAACGGCTGGCATGTGTGACCTCAGCCACACTTGAGTGCAGCATCCATTTTTGGCATCAGTTTTTGGACTTAGAACACAAAAGTGGAAAAACTGATGCCAGTAACGGATCCAGGGCTTATGTGTGACCCTAGCCTATCGTCATGTGGGGATATGGTACTATTCCAGAAGAAAACTGTATTCTGTTCCAGAGGGTGACTGTGTCCCTTTCTGGAGGAAGACAGTGTTTCCAAAAGAACACCATATACCTGTTCAGAGGAACACCGTGACATGTTACAGAGGAAGATTCCTGACCAGACCCAAGAGACAATTTGGCCATAGCATAGGACCGTCATTGTGAGCCGTTGCTTCCTGTCCAGGCATACAGTATTAACACGAGATTCGGGGACGCACTTCAGAAGGTGAAGGCAGCTGCATGCTAAGTGAGGGAAGTTACCTACCAATTTGGACTTGCTGCCTAGTGGGTTATAAAGCAACTCTCGTTAGGGCCTGTATGCTATTTTGTTCTCTTGCTTTTGATAGTTAACAACAGTGATGGAAAGAACGGTGATGCTGACACTCCTCTGATAAGGGAATGGGGGTTGTGATAGGGTTATGGTGACTGTTATTTATTTGAAAAGTAATAATGCTTATATATAACTGCTTATACTCTGTATATCTATTTACTGAATTTTCATTGTCATATACTCTTTTATTTGGTATTACTTGTGCCATTCCCTGATCTTATACTCAAGCAATATCTTCATGTTTGGGGAAAATAAATATCTGTTTATGTTGCCACTAGGTCATCCCTGTCTCTCCTGCGTCCTCATCACCAATTCCATGTAGGAAATTTAATCAGTGTATATTAACAATAAACTAAAGTGGGATGTCATTTTCACAGTGTTGGAAAACAGCAGAACTGATATGGGATTCTTATAGGCAATGACTACCACCACTGTGGCCAGGGATTGGCTGAGTGAGGATTTCAGACAATTCTATTGAATCTAAAACGGGATCGGAGGCAGAGATCCAAAGACCACTGTTAAGCTTTAGTACAGAAGCAATGAGGGATGGTGGGTTTCATTTGATTTCTTTTATATTTTAATTAGTCTCAGGCCTTTAAACAATTATTTTATTTTATGGAAAACCTTTTTTTAATATGAAATGAATAATTCCTTTTTTTAACTAATGAAACAATATTGGAATGTTTTTTTTGTCTTTACAATATTTACTTTAACAATAACAAATGAGCAAATCCAAAAAGTCACTAAATAATATCAGCTTTAAATGTTCAATAGGTAGGGCGACCGGCTTTGTTTTCGAGATGAGGAACACATCACGAACCTTAAGCCTATTTCTTCACAGTAAAGGAAGTGTGACTGTTGTTTGTGCTCACTTCTTCTTTTTTAATGGAACTATATTAGTTAATCAGTTTATGGAAAAAATATGCACAGCAAATTTTGAGAAACACTCTGTCTTTAATATGATAACGTCTCATTAAATATTATGATCTCTCAGTGGGTAAACTATTATACAGCAGGAAGAACTGAGCAGAATCATATACTAAATTTGTGGGAGAGGATTCGGATAAATAGTTTCATCATTTTATGTCCCATCCTGTTCTAGCTACATCTAGAAAAGTCAAAAACCTCAGATGTTAATTTTCCCATATTGGGGAAAAAATTGTCATATGGCAATCAGACTAGTTCTCATCACAGATTATAGTAACAATTATCTATACTGTTATTTTATCAAGAAAGGCCCAAAACTCTGCCAAAACTGTGCTCAAGGGTCCAGTGGGTGGTCCATCTCAGCCATTATCAGTTATCTCTGTATAAACATCTATACAGAGATGGCTGCCAATTACTGAATAGCACTAGTCTCAAAAGTCTGGAATGACAGCTGATCTACATCACTGTATGAAATCAAACATAATAATATTATTGGAAACTATACATCAATCTGTTCAGCTCCCCTTGTTATTTACCAATACAATTTTGCATATAGGAGGAGACTGGGCAGTGAAGCTGAGCCCATTGAGGTTCAGAGTGGTGCCACCATGCAGACTCTTCCCCCTTTACCCACATGTCTTATAAATGTGATTTCTTAGAAACGCTGTTTTTAGGTTCTTTTTAAATGTTTTGTTAATTCTCCAAGAATTCTAGTAGGATTTCTTACTTTAACTTATTGGTATCGTGGGTATCTAGGAGAAAGACAGTTTAGGGGTTAACAACGTGCTGCCGAAATCCACAACGGGCTCTTTGGCCCCTTCCTCAGGATAACCAATGTAATGAAAGGGCCAAAGAGCCTTAAAATGCATTGACAATATAAACCTATGTCCCCTCATCTGTCTTTCTCCTGAATACATGCTAATCACTGGAGACTGTGGCAGCCGGTTTGATGCTATCATCGTGGTTGTGACTGTTCACAACCTCACAAGTCTCTGCAATTCTTATGTTGCACTAATCGCTCAGATGATTTGGCCCCCATATTAGCCATGGGCACGACGGATCGGATTTGCCCTTTAATGGCATCCGTTTTTTGTCATATCCATTTTGGTCCGATTTTTTGCTGTACCCAAAATCGGAGACTGCTCTGATTTTGGGCACAGCGGATCAAATCGGGCGAATCGGATCCAACATGATCCGTGGCCCATAACATAGGGGCCTATAGGAGCATGGGTCCGAGAAAACATCGGATCGTTTCTCGGACCCGATTTTAGTGTACTGAGCATGCTCAGTACATAAAATTGCTCCTCACCATTAATTTCACTTCTCAATGTAAATATACACAAGTGAAAGTTAATAAAAACAATAATGATAATTTTCATCAGCCTTACGCTGTGAGGTTTGGATGGAAGGACTGTCATGAGTCACAGTCACATTTTCAAGTCATGTGACCATACATTCGTACCAATGGTCTTTAGCATCTGGACTGTCGCACATGGGATTCCACAAATGCTTTTCTGAATAATTTTCCTTGGCATTTTAGTTCATTTCCTTCATAGACATTGAATCTAAAGCCCCTCTCAAGTCTTTTTGCGGCCTTGTAATCAGGACCTCCAGATATCACCTCATTTAGTCTTTCCTGTTTGGTCCCACAAATGACCAGATCTCTGTAGCCTGCTTAAAAAACGACGACTTTGCCCACAAAACTGGAACCTATTACTCATGTTTAAAGGGGGGATCCAGCAAGTTACAGCCGTGCATGTGGTATACAGCCCATGTTGCATTCGGCCCAAAAGGTTCTACTTATCCCATCTGACCAGTAGTTTACCCCTACCATATTAGCTATCATGTGCCCCAGTACATGGTTTTGCACCAAGTAATAAGGCCAGTGTTAGGTATCGCTTCCAAATGGTATTTACTTGCACTCATATAAAAGCCCAGATTGTTGTACTATAAACAAATAATGCATCCCAGCTGGGATTTACAGCAGCCCCAGAGTGAACATGCCTCTAGTGGTAGTATACAGCAGCCCCAGAGGTATATACAGCCCAGTGGTAGTATACAGCAGCCCCAGAGGTATATACAGCCCCAGTGTAGTATACAGCAGCCCCACAGGTATATACAGCCCCAGTGGTAGTATACAGCAGCCCCACAGGTATATACAGCCCCAGTGGTAGTATACAGCAGCCCCAGAGGTATATACAGCCCCAGTGGTAGTATACAGCAGCCCACAGGTATATACAGCCCCAGTGGTAGTATACAGCAGCCCCACAGGTATATACAGCCCAGTGGTAGTATACAGCAGCCCCACAGGTATATACAGCCCCAGTGGTAGTATACAGCAGCCCCAGAGGTATATACAGCCCCAGTGGTAGTATACAGCAGCCCCAGAGGTATATACAGCCCCAGTGGTAGTATACAGCAGCCCACAGGTATATACAGCCCCAGTGTAGTATACAGCAGCCCCAGAGGTATATACAGCCCAGTGGTAGTATACAGCAGCCCCAGAGGTATATACAGCCCCACTGTAGTATACAGCAGCCCCACAGGTATATACAGCCCCAGGGGTAGTATATAGCAGCCCCAGTGGTATATACAGCCCCAGTGGTAGTATACAGCAGCCCCAGAGGTATATACAGCCCCAGTGTAGTATCCAGCAGCCCCAGTGGTAGTACACAGCCCCCCCTCCTTAATATGTGTCCCCCAGTAGTAATAAACAGCCCCACCCCTCCTTATCATGTCCCCCCCCGGCTGCGGCAGCTGTGAAAATAACAAACAGTTTATACATCACCTTCCGGCGCAGCTCTCCGCTTCTCCGGACCTCAGCATCTCCGCTCGTGGCTTCTTCTTCCTTGATGTGCCGGCTTGTGACCGCGCCAGGAAATGACGTCATCTCCTGCGCCCGGTCACATGACACTGGCACAACAAGGAAGAAGAAGCCGGCGAGCGGAGATGCTGAGGACCGGAGAAGCGGAGAGCTGCGCCGGAAGGTGATGTATAAACTGTTTGTTATTTTCACAGCTGCCGCAGCCGGGGGGGACATGATAAGGAGGGGGGGGCTGTTTATTAATACTGGGGGACGCATATTAAGGAGAGGGGGCTGTGTAGTGCAATATGCACGGCATCCCCCCGCCGCTGATGGACGGGGGGATGCCGTGCATATTCATTGCACTAATGAGGCGGCCCCACGTGACCGCCTGCGGTCACCGCGGCCCCCTCCTGCCTCCTCCAGCCCCCGGTCACAGCTCCCCCCCCACAGCATACCGTATTGACCCGTGTATAAGCCGAGGGGGGGACTTTTCAGCCATTTTTGGTGAAAAACTCGCTATCACGATATTACGGTGGTCCCACGGAAAAGGGAAAACGTATGTGAAATCAGCCATTTGCTAAAGTTGGATGGATGGTGTTGTGAACAGTATATTTCAAGTCTTGTCACTTCTCAAAGGATTTACGTCTGGAATGTCACTGGGCCATTCACAATATGCTTGATCGATAACATATGATGCTCTGGCGATGTTTAAGGTCATTGTCCTTCAGAGAGATGAACAAACCCAGTCTCAAGTCTTTTGCAACCTGAATAGCTTTCTCTGAGCATGCCAGTATTACTCAATGCATCTTCCATAAGGTGCTTCACTTCTGCGATTTGTAATTCGCAGCAGATAGCGGGAAAAAAACATCTGCAGCGCTTACGCATAAGGGTGCAGTTGCGGCGCAGGTTGCGTTTTCTAGCAATTTTAAGTCTTGTACATTGCGGCGGGTCGGCATTGCGGTTGGACTGTGCGCAGGCTGGGCCGATAAAACCGCAGTAAGCTCGCGTTTTTGCGCCGCACTGCCAAGTGCAAACCGCATTGTCGCACCTGCCAGCATGTTACGCCTATACATTGCATTAGAAATAACCCAACCGCCGCAAGTGCAAGTCTTTGCGGCAATTCGATCAGATGCGTTTTTTCACGCATCTGCCAGTATTACGAAACTCGATGTGAAGCACCCTAATTCTGACCAGCATCTCTGTCCCTGCTTAAAAAAGAGACTTTCCACAGCATAATGCTGCCATTACCATGTTTAAAGGTGGGGATGGCAAGTTCAGGGTGATGTGCAGTGTCAGCTTTGCATTCGGCCCAAAAGGTTCTACTTTGATCCCATCTGACCAGAGTTCCCTCTACATCTTGCTACCTGTGTCCCCTACATGGCTTTTTGCAAACTAAATAGGACTTTTTATGGCTTGCTTTCAAATGGACTTTCTTCTTGTCACTCATATAAAAGCCAGATTTGTTGTCCTATAAACAAATAATGTCATCTGAGCTGGGGATCTCTACAGCTCCTCCCGAGTGACCATGACCTCTTAGCTGCTTCTTTCATTTGTGCGCTCCTTGCTTGGGATACCCGGTTTAGGTGGACAGCCATGTCTTGCCAAGTTTTTGGTTGTGCCATTCTCTTTCCATTTTTGGATAATGGATTGAACAGTGCTTTGTGAGATATTTAGAGCTTGGGCTACTTTTTATTTCAGGATGATGTTTGATCCCTAATATTCTCAGACAAACCTCTGAAGCCATCACAGAACAGCTGTCATTATACTGAAAATAAATTACACTCAAATGGACTAAATTTACTAATTAGGTTTATTTATTCCATTTGTCTAAAGCTTACTAAATATTTTGGACTCCCATTATCTTGCTGTTAATCTCTCACGACCAATGAGGTAAATGTTTGTCATTGGTCGTGTTCCTACCTCATGCACTAAGCCCGCATCTTTTCCTGCATACATCAGCTGATCTGATCAGCCAACGTGTCCCTCTAACAGCAATGGGCAGAGTGGAGATCTGCCCACTGTTGTTAATGTTAATTAGTTAAATCATGCTGTCAAACGATGACAGTTCAATTTAACATGTACCAGCTGGGGGGCGGCATCATTCCCTGCTAACAACAGCAGCCCTGTAACATTATCGCAGGGCACCATTGGCTGGTCATGACAGCCAGAGGTCAGCTGATGACCCCTGTCACTGTAATGAAGGACTTCCTGTGAACGCTGGCTGAGCACCGGCGTTCACAGGAGATGATCATATGTGCTCTGTAGAGCACAAGCAATCGGACAGTGGCAGGATCAAGTCCCCTGAGGGTATTAGTAAATGCATTAAAAATTGAAAAAAAAGGTTTAAAAATATGAAGAAAACACAAAAGTTTAAATCGCCCCCCTTTTGACTCATTAAAAATGAAGCAATAAAGAAAAAAATATACACATATCGTATTTAGTTTTGCCACTTTCAATTGTCGATTATCAAAATTTATAATTTTTATGATTGGTAAATTGAGTAAAGAAAAAAAATTAAAAATGCTAGAATTACGATTTTTATGGTCGCTGCAGAGATGTAATATAACACAATAACAAGCAATGAAAACATCATTTGTACACCAAAATGGCATAATTGAATTAAAACATGAGATTGGGACGTAAAAAATAAGCCTTAAGACAGACACAGATCTCGAAAAATTAGATCTTTATGGGTCTGGAAAAATGGCGACTAATGTGCAAATTTTGGGGGGAACAAATTTCTGAATTGTTTTTAACCACTTAAATAATAAAAACATTCTATACATGTTTGGTATCTAGAAACTTGTACTAACCTGGGGAATCACTTTGTCAGCTCTATGTTACCATATATTGAACATGGTAAATAAAAAAAAAACAAAAAGCATTGTTGGATTGCACATTATTGCAGTTTCACCGCACTTGGAATTTTTTCCTGTTTTCTAGTTCACTATGTGGTAAAATGAATGATGTCATTCAAAAGTCCCACAAAACACAAGCCCCCATATATCTATATTGATGGAAAAATAAAAAGTCATGGTTCTTGGAAGAAGGGGAGGGAAAAACAGAAAATGAGAAATCACCTGGGGTGAAGGGGTTAAAATGACATATGTGCCTTTTTTTAAAATGTTTACATTTATGTTTCATTTTTTTTCTTTTGATGCATTTATATTAGAAAAAATAAAAACTTTAAAAAATATAGATATATATTGTATACTTACATTTTTAATCCATACAATATAAGATCGCTGATGTCAATGATCGAATGCGGAGGTTATACGTGGTATATGGGGTGTGATTGCCGCAGCCAAGAAAAGCAGAAGAAAAAACAGCATTATGGGAACATGATACTGGAAAACCTGGGTATGAAATGTTTGATTATATATTATTCCCTCCCCTATTTTAGCTGTATTGGTTGCTGTTGCACAGCAGTTTAGCAATGAAAATGTTCAGAGTTGCAAAAGAGGAAGTGGTTTTCTACAGGAATCGTGTTTATTTGATGAAAGAATTTAAAGGGAACCTGTCACCTGGATCTAAGCCCCTACACTATCACTACCTGTCCCTGCACCTTCCTAGCTGCTCTCTATCTATCCCTCTCTGAGCTAAATCCGCCCTATAAAACAGCAGAAAAATAATTTATAACTTACAGAAGTCCCTGAGGCTGGGGACTGAAAAGGCGGCCCCAGGCTCCATTCTGCCCCTCCTCGATGCAGCAGCACATGCCCCGCTGGGCGGCATTATTCTTTCTTCATCGCCGCCTCCTCCATTTGGAATCTCCCACCCGCTTTATACTGTAAGGTAGCGGTTAGGATCGGGACGACAGAAGGCAGTGACTCAGGTATTTGCTCACACAAAACACAGTTTAAAGGCACAGTTCAGTTATTCAGACCTCCAGGTTCTGGGGCGCAGCCGAGTACAACCTCATACAATCCCAACAGCTGATATAGAAGCTCTGTACCTTCCCCCGGGTAGGCTGTGTTAGGTCAGCACACAATCTTTCTCTCCTCACCGTCCGTTCATTAGCCTCATGAACGTCCACTCTGAGAGCTCCCAGGCTGTGTTAAATCTTCACACAGCCCTCTACACAGCAGCTCCTGCTGCTGTCCTGACACACTCCATCCCCTCCCCACAGCCCAGGGCAGCTCATATCATTTCCTATTTACCCGCACACCTGGGCATCAGTGCTTTCAATCAGCACTCCGCTCCAGCAGCAGCTAACCCTGTGTGTGCTGCTACCGAGCAGAAGATACAATCTCCCATATGCTGTGTCCCGGTCAGGGGACACATCGAGGTTGCATCACCACAACATGATAGGTATAAAGCAGGCAGGAGATTCCAAATGGAGGAGGCGGCGATGAAGAAAGAATAATGCCGCCCATCAGGGCGTGTGCTGCTGCATCGAGGAGGGGCAGAGTGGAGCCTGGGGCCGCCTTTTCAGTCCCCACCATCAGGGACTTCTGTAAGTTATAAGTTATTTTTCTGCTGTTTTATAGGGCTGATTTAGCTCAGAGAGAGGATAGATAGGGGACAGCTAGGAAGGTGCAGGGACAGGTAGTGATAGTGTAGGAGTTTAGATCGAGGTGACAGGTTCCCTTTAAGAAGTAACATTTATATAAGATGTGGAGATACCAGACTGGAATTCACTACTCCCAGGGTGTGCAGTAAAAGCCACTGGAACTGATATGTGTATACCTTTTAATGGCCAACTGATCAGATGGTAAGCAAAGCAAGCTTTGGAGACACTGGCCTCTCTATCAGGCTGATAAATCTGATTATCAGCCTAATGAAGAGGCCATAGTGTCTCAAAAGCTTGCTTTGCTTACCATCTACTATGAATTGAAAATGTTACTTTTGTTCAATTTGCAGTGGTGGAATATTCTTTATTATTTACAGTGAGTGGTTTGCTATCTGAGCACCAATTCCTACAGCTATGGAGTGATGCATACGACCACAATTTTGTAAACCACAGAAAAGTTATGAAATTGTGTTGTAGAAAATACTCTCTACTCCAACTCTCAAATTCCAGTAAATAATAAATTCTATGTGATATACTTTTTTTTTTAATATTGGAGCCTGTGGGTGACTGTATGCGTAGTTTACATCCACCATTTATAGACTGTCATGGCATCTGTTTAATGAGTAGAACAAGAAAAGCTATGAAGCATGTGAAATTCCGTACATGCCGCTAACCGGAATTGACGTCTGGACATTTATTTTGAGAATGTTCTCAGACACCAATCAATTCTTATGGAGCTTCATTCAGAGAACTTTGTCAGAACAAGGCTCCAGAGGTCACTGCCGGTCAGGGGTACATATCTGCGGAACATAACACAGACTGGGAGTGACCTCTGGAGCCTCATTCTGAGAACTTTCTCAAACGAAGCTCCATAGTAATTGATGATCATCATGGGACATTACTCTTTGGACCACATCAGAACTTACAGGATTTATTTTGAAGTATAAATTGGTGAATGAGGGCTTTTGGGGGAGTGGGGTTGTCTTCAAATAAACGTTCTTCCATGTGTCTGAGTCTTTTTTCACTCATATACGGGTTAGTAATGGAGGTATTTGATAGATGCCTATCCATTACTAACACCACAGTTTGATGACAGCTGACGATTCACAGATGACATCACCCCATTCACCATTACCGTGATTGATACCACACCATGGCGATCTCGAAGAGCCATGTAAAGTGCCAGAATTGGTACATCTAATGTAATATGCCACTAATGGGGTGACAGCAGGCTGGTATATTTAGGCAGGGAAGTGACAAATAACCATGGCCATTCCCACCCTGATAATACTAGCCCCTCCAGCTGTTTGTTTTACATTGACTAGGTACCCAAAAAAAATGGAATGGGATCCCCTCTATTTTGATAACCAGCCAAGGTAAAGCAGACAGCTGATGGTTGTAGCCCGCAGCTGTCTGCTTTATCTACACTGGTTATTAATAAATATTTGGGAGTCCACTTTTTTTTTTTTATTTATTCCATATACACACATTTTCAGGGCAATTTCTCTCACTTTGCTTCACTTTTCAGCCCTCTAGCCCTTACTATGACCATTTTACAGCCAATTTTCAGCTCAGAGGTTATTGTCCCATTGGGGTTTGTTTGGGTTCAGGTCAAGTCCGGGTGTCGCACAAAACTATTTTTTAAAGTCCAGCACAATCCGGCGAAACCAAACATCCACCAGTCCACTCATCACTAATAGTGAGCACACTACACAGCTAAAAGCAGGTGACTCGCCCACTCCCGGGGCTGTGGGGAACTCGGAATTGGGCTATGAGAGTTGTACTGGGGGGAGTCACAGAGGTCAAGACCAGGCTTTCATGACCATGGGGGAGTTAGTAGTACTGTCTGGCTGGGGATTAGAATCAGGGGTACATTGGATGGAGAGAAATTTTATAGGGGAATGGTTTGTGACGCCACCTATGGTTTTCGGTCAGTATGGACCGACGCTGCGGGTCAGACCTCCAGGGTCGTTGTTACGGTAGCCTGATGTTGTCACTCCCTGGGGGTGAAGCGGGAAACCCATGGCGAGTAACTGCATGGCTTTGTCAGCGGATTCACTGAACCTTTTAATTGTGCTGAGCAGCAGTGACTTCAAGCTGGAACACCTTCACAGTGTTGAATTGCCTGGTTTATCATGGCCACGGGCATTCTTCTACCAATCCGCTGCTGTCTGCAAGAACTGGGATGCTTGCTTGCAGACACTCATGTGCCTCTCGTTCATCTGGCCACTGCCAGTGCTACTTCTTTCCTTCTGTCAGGCCTCAGTGCAGTGCCCCGATCTAGCAGCCATGGGTTCTGTCTGGCGACGGCATGTCCCTAACCTAGTTCAGTACTTCTCGCGATGCGCGGTTGAGGCTCACTCTGGAGATGGTGGCCTCGGTCGGGGGTAGGCCTGCAGCTGCAAGCAACTCGGCCGGTTCCACTGGTTCTTGACCAACCCTCATCTGACTCTCTTGCTCTGCCATCTCCGCGTGCTCGTTTGCTCTTTGCTTCTCTGCCTGTTCCGTCTTCTACGCAATACGTGCCCGATCTTGTTCCCATGGTTCTGTCTGGGACGCAGGAACCATACCCCATGAAAACGCTATGTCAAGTACCTTCTTGCAAGACGGATCGCATCGGTTTGGGCCATCCAGCCCAGGAAAGATTCTGCCACGTTTTGAGTGTGTTCAGAACGCATGCGTCCTTGTACGTTACCAAACCAGCGGCTGCGTTCTCTGGTTTTTGACCAACCCCTCCATCTGAAACTCTCATTAGTCTCGGTCTGGGTGCCCAGGTTGCCTTTCTCTCCACCTGTGCCCCTGGGGTTCTCTCTCTGTGCTCGCCTGCACACTTGCTTCCACCTTCTTCACTCACTGACTTCTTACTTCCAACTCTCTTACTACCAACTAACTTCCCACTGTCTGTTCTTCCCCTGTTCCCTTGTTGACTGGGCCCTCCCCCCAGGTTTGCCCATGGTCCCCTGGGTCCTAGGGTGTGTGTTTTTGTTTGGTGGGGCCAAGGATCACCATACCATTTTCTTTTGGACTGAGATACCACACCTGGTATTAAGTGAAGTACCCCTTTGTGGCAACCAGATCGTGGGGCGCCACATTCCCCCTTGGAAAATTAGCTCATTCCCGAGCGACCCACAGGTTATAAAGATGTCACACAAAATTAACAAATTTTTTATATGTATGCACTGCATGTATAACAAGAAAATACACAATTATCTTAGCTTCCCTTGCGGGAGGTACGTGGCTTGAACATTGCAAAACAGACCTTACTTTACTATTAATAAAAAAATATAAACGATATAAATAAATTCACGCAAAAGAAAGAAATGTTTCAGTTGTAGGGTGTCAGGGTGTCCATATTGTCCCTTGATTAACAAGGCACCTTTCCTGGTCTGCAAAGTAAAAGTGCAATAATTCACGCAAAACCGTCTCTGATTGTGCTTTTTCAAATCTGTGGTTATCACTGTTAACCACGGGTACCTAACTGTTCATTCATACTACTTCACAACAACACACTGTTTGTATTCACTATCTATGTCTGTAAACCGGTAACTATCTACAACTAACACATACAACAGTTCTGATGCTATTCCATGAGGCGGCCTTTCTTGTACACCCATAAGGCATACCATCCTTTAGGTCCCATATGCCTCTAATAGCTCACGTTATCACCAGTGTATAGGTCCCTACCCGGGTGTCCCTTGGGAAGGTAAGACTCGAAGTTTCTGCAGCTCACAAAAATCTCTAGGTCAGCTCATTAATTAACTCTACCCGTTCACTAGGTGAAAGTACACCACTGTACCTCGGCGTCGCTCAGCCGGGTCTACCACTGGGCTCTTCGGGTTCTCTCATTCTCCTGAAGATTCTCCTCCTCCTGGGCCCACCATAACTCCTGGCGGTGTCGGTGCTCTTCCTCATCCCCGAGTTGACTCTGTCAGTATTAATGCTCCTCCTCGCTGTTATCGGCCTCGCTGCATACTTGGACCTTTTTCAGCCGGGCGGTCTCTCAGGCTCTGTTAACTCTTCCTGCCAGCGCACCCACTGGATCGCCTTAGTTTCAACTGCCACAGTGTCCTCAGGGCTCACAGTCTCCGGTGTTACAGCCCTCATCAGGGGCTCGGCCTCTAGTCTGATGGACTCTACAGGGAACTTGACCTCTGCCCTGGTGGGCTCAATTGGTGGTTCGGCCTCACCGGTGTTCTCTAGGTCTTTCCTGCAATGAGACTGGGGGCTTTAACACCCCAGATCCCTGGGCCAACTTGCTCAGCACTTCCTTCTTCCAGTACCTGAAAGCCTATCACTGAGTCCGGTTAAGCTGTACAGTCAAATCCTTCAACGTGGCCATCTAGAATTCCATATCCACTGGTAGCAGCAGATCGGTGCACCCCTTCTCATCTGTGGGAGCGCCTGCTCCTGCCCTTCTCAGCTACCAGGTTGTCGACACTACCGGATGCCTATCTTCTCCGACCTGTACACAGCACCGTCTGCTCATGCGCTCTCCTTCCCAACATCTTGCTTCTGCATCCCACCCTTCTTGTTGTCACTCACTTTTCTGGGTGGCGTCAGCGTGGTTTTAAGTAGGCCCCTTTGGTTTTCTGCTGGCACTTGAGGCTGGGCCTGCTCTTTTGCTCCTTCTGCTGGCCATCCCATGACGGAAGGGCCGGGCACGCCCCCGAGCCAGCACATGACATCAGTTCTCCGTGGTTGCCATTTTTGAACACAGCATACAGTCTCGTAAAAGTCTCTTTCAAGCACACAAAACCTCTTTCTCATCCTGGTCATGATGCCAGAAGTTGACTTCGCCCACTCCCGAGGCCGTGGCATACTCGGAACCGGGCTATGAGTTCTACTAGAGGGGGGTCACAGGGGTCAAGACCCGGCTTCCGTGATCTTGGGGGAGTCAGTAGTACTGTCGGGCAGGGGATCAGTTCAGGGGTATATTGGATGGGGATAAAGCTTATAGGGGAATTGTTCATGAAAGCACTAATGGTTTTTGCTCAATATGGACGACGCTGCGGGTCAGACCTCTGGGGTGGTTGGTGAGGCAGTCTGATGTTGTCGCTCCCCGTATGTGGTGAGGAAACCCCGTGGCAGATGTGTTTAATTGCAATGGCTTTGTCAGGCCGGATTCACGCTGGGCCTCTTTACATTGTCTGCAGAGGCAGTTGGCGCATCCGCAGGCGGGGAATAACACAGTCTAACACAATATTGGAATTTTGCACCTAGTTTACTCACTTCACTTGCAATTGGCCACTGGGTACTTCTCTCTACCAAGTCCTGTCTGCAAGGAATTGGGATAGCTTGCCCTGGACCCCTCATGTGCCTCTCCATTCTCTGGTCACTCTCCCAACTAGAGATAAGCGGTGTTCGACTCAAATTGTTCGCCAATCTCAAATTCGAGCTGTTATTGGCAATGTTCGAGTCATTCGTCGAATTAGAACAATTTGCTGTAAATTCAGCAGTTCGAGGTCAAGTTGATTTCAGTTCGATTTCAGTTCTGCAAGGTATATACATACATTGCGGAACTGAAATGAAGTCAAATCAAGGGTTGGAAAAAAAAAAAAAATCGATACTCACCTCTCTAATCCATCCAGCGACGCTCCAGCACTATATACCTGTCGGCGATGTGATCCCAGCAGCTTTTCCCGCAGGTCCTACAGATCCTCACTACTATTCACTACTAGTGAGGGCCTGTAGGACCTGCGGTGACGACATAATCTCGGCAGCGGTTTCCGGTCACATGACGAGTTAGCGCGAAAACTCGTCATTTGACCAGGAAACTCTGCCGGGATCACATCTCGACAGGTAGGCAGTGCTGGAAGCTTCGCTGGATGGATTAGAGAGGTGAGTATCGATTTTATTTTTTTTAACCCTTGATTGTACTTCATTTCAGTTCCGCAATGTATGTATATACATTGCGGAACTGAAATTGACCACCACCCTAGTGTTTTAGTGTGTTCGAGGGTGTTCCATGAACATTCGACGAACACACCTCCCATTCGACGAACCGAACCGAATCGAATTCGAACACTAGGGTGGTGGCTCATCTCTACTCCCAACGCTACTTCTTCGCCTCTCGTGTCAGCACCTCCAAACGCAGTGCCCTGATCTAGCAGCTACAGGCTCTGTCAGTGACCAGCCATGTCCCCTAAACCTAGCTCGGCTACCTTCTCAGTGGGTGCGTCGGGTTGCAGCTACCACTCCTGGAGATTGCGTGGCCTCCGGTTTGGTGGTTCGGGCACGCAGCGTCTGCACCACTCTCAGGGCTGGTTCCCTGGTTCTTGACCAACCCCTCCGTCTGACTTTCTTAGTCCCGGTCTGGGTGCCCAGGTTACCTTTCTCCCACTTGTGTCCCTGGGGCTCTCTCTCTGTGCTCGCCTGCACACTTTGCTTCCTCCTCCTTCACTCATGACTTTCTACTTCCAACTCTCTTACTACCAAATAACTTCCCACTGTCTGTTCTTCCCTTGTTCCCATGTTGAGTGGGCGCTCCCTCCGGTTCGCCCATAGTCCCCTGGTCCTAGGGTGTGTGGGTATGTTTGGTGGGGCCGAGGTTCACTAACCCATTTTCCATTTGGACTGAGATACCACACTGGTTATTGAGTGCAGTACCACTTTGTGGCGACCAGACCGGTGGGGCGCCACACAGACAACAATCATCTTGATAAAATCCACTGAATGCTGGGCAGCAGTCCAGTGATAGCATTCTTCATCTCAGTCAGGTTCAAATTAGAAAACTAAAAAAAAAAGAGTTTTTACCTCACCTGTCTAAAATACTATTAATCAATGTATGACTGTATAAAACAGTACTACATTAAGAATGGTTAATTGAATTGTAAAATTGTGAAAATAGATAATAACACCACGATAGATGGTCCATTCAACAAGTATACATTTTTCCTTAACTAACGTATTTTATTAATGATTATTTCTATGAAATTATGTCATAGTTTAAGTAGAATAGTGTCTATCATAGCGCAAATAATTGAGTAACTAAAGTAAAGGCCCTGTCACAGATAACGAGATCGCTAACGAGATCGCTGTTGCGTCACAGATTTTGTGACGCAACAGGGATCCATTAGCGATCTCGTTATGTGTGACACACACCAACGATCTGGCCCCTGTTGTGAGATCGCTGATCGTTACAACTGCTCTTGATCATTTCTACGTCATTGCGCTCCCGCTGGGAGTGCATACATCGTTGTGTATGACAGGGACAATGACCAATAATCTCAATGCTACACTATGGAGTGACAATTCCCAAGACCTCGGTATAATTCTGGGTCGCTAGTGCATCCTTTTTTCACATCACTGGTGAGATACCTGTTTGACATCTTACCAGCGATGTGAAAAATGACGCACCAGCGATCTCTGCACATCGTTATTGTTATCGGGATCGCTGGTGCGTCGTTGTGTGACTGGGCTTTAAGAAACAAAACCTGCAGACAATAAAATAGTACCATAGGACAAATAGGATAGCACTAATACAGTGCAAACCGCTATTTGCACGATTTCTGGTGAATTTTATTTGCACTGTGTCTAGACAGAGTGCAAATAGTAAAGTAAATCTGTCCATGTGCATTAGTTGGCTGTTGACTAAATGATGTTTTGTCTGATTGTTCATATGGGATGAAACTGAATGGGAGGAGACACAGATTAGATATTAGAAATAACTTTTTGATAGTGAGGGTGATCAACGAGTGGAATAGGCTGACTGATAGGTGGTGAGTTCTCCTTCAATGGAAGTCTTCAAAGAGAGGCTGGAGAGACATCTGTCTGGGATGATTTAGTGAATCCTGCTTTGAGCAGGAGTTGGACCAGATGACTCAGGAGGTCCCTTTCAACTCTACCATTTAATGAGTCTATGATCCGTGGCGCCTGGAAAGAGAATTACAGGTGGATATTATGTGACGTTAAAGCTTTGTATTCATGTATCCTACATAACAGGGTGGTAACAGCTATATCAATATCTGTTATCTAATAATTTTTTTAATTTGACCGCCTATTCAATTTGCAGGTACAAGGTTGCCCTATTGGCGCAAATTTCTCTCCTTCGCTGGCAAACTTGTATATGGCTGTGTGGGAGAGTTTATATGTACACAATGTTAACAATTCGTTTTTGGATCATGTGGTGTGGTGAGGGAGATACATTGATGATGTCATCGCTTTATGGGATGGCGTCTTGGATGTTGTCTCTCCTGCCCCATCGCAGGACTTTTTTCAGTACATTAATAACAATTTGTATAATATCTCTTTTACATCTCAGGTATATAATAATTCCGCGCCTTACCTGGATGTCACGCTTATTGGTTTCAAAGTTCTAAGAAGGACTATTGTGTACACGGACCCGCTCTGCTTACATTAAGGCAATCAGACAGTGTTCATCACAAGATTTTCCTTTTATTCCTCCTGTTTCAGAGCCAGTCCCGACTCCTTCCTCAGATAGATAATTCCGCGCCTTACCTGGATGTCACACTTATTGGTGACAAACAGAGGGGCATAATCCATACGGCGGCGCTATACAGAAAGGAGATTAGTGGTAATTCACTTCTACATGCGAACAGTTGTCACCCCCGGCATATTGATTGCAATTTGCCGGTTGGAGAGTTTATAAGAGCGAAAAGATCCTGTTCAACTGAGATGGCTTATCAGATTGAGAGGAAAAATATGGAAAACAGGTTCATGGCCCGGGGTTATAATATGGGAACGTTAAAACGTGCTTCTAAATTGGTGGAACAGAGAACTAGAAATGATTTGCTTATGTATGATCATTTGCGAGCAAAAAAGAAAATGGAGTATGATCCTATACCAACATTCTCTATGCCTTCTAGTATTGATTATACAGATATTGTAAAAATTTCACACAAGTTTATTCCCATTTTACATCAGGACCCAATACTGTCTAAAATACTTTCCAAAGGCTGCCGATTTGTCCCTCGCAGAGCAAACACAATAGCTAATATTATCTCACCTACAATGTTTATGGTACAAAATTAGGGATGGGCGAATCCTAAAATACTCGGAATCGCTAGACTCTAACGAGTCTGAGTCGGAAACTTGTTGCAAGTCTAGCGAGTCCAATGTTAATGAATGGGGAAGCGAGTATTGCAGCGATTCCTGTGCTGCTGGACCCTATAAGGGGTCTGGCAGCAAAGGGAAAACCTAAAATTCCCCATTTTATTCTTTAAAAGCCAGCGCAAAAAGCCACAGGCTTTTAAAGAATATTAAAAAATAGAAATTTTTTTAATAAAAACGGACTGCTGTCCTAACGAGTAGATTCGCCCATCCCTATACAGAATGCGACCAAACCGACTCAGTTAACTTATAAAGGTAATAACAAATGTGGGGCACGTTACTGTGGATTGTGCTGGTATATGATAAAAACTGGGGAATTCTCTAGTTGTAAAACAGGACGCAAATATAATATAAAATCTTATATAAATTGTAATAGTACTCATATCATCTACCTTGCGACCTGTACTCTATGCAAGATGAATTATGTGGGAAGTTCGATCAGGCCATTAAGAAAGAGGATTTCAGAGCATATTTCTGCTTCAAATCCGCAGTCAAAATCAGTGCACAGAAATGTATCAGGTCTTTCCAAACATTTTTTGGAGGTTCATGCAAGAGACATGTGGAGCCTTGAAATTATGGGTGTAGAGAGGATTTTTGTATCTGGTCGTGGCGGGGATCGTGAGCGTATGGTACGCTCAGGCGAATGTTATTGGATATTAATACTGGAGACACGTTCACCTGCTGGATTAAATGATAGAAATGACTTACCGTATATACTCGCGTATAAGCCGAGTTTTTCAGCCCAAAAATTGGGCTGAAAAGTCCCCCCCCTCGGCTTATACGCGAGTCACTGTATACTGTATACACTGTATACAGTATACAGTCACCCCCCCATCAGTATACAGGCCCCCCCCTTACTGCCGCAATCCTGTAAAAGAATACATTAGTATACTTATCCCTGCCGCTATCCCGCTGCCGCTGTCCCACCGCCGCCATCGCGCTCCTCCAGCTTCATCCGTCTTCCTCCGGTGGGCGCAGGCAATGATGTCATTGTCTGCGCGCCAGAGGAGGAAGCCGGAAGAAGCTGGATGAAGCCGGAGGAGTGCGATGGCGGTGGCGGGACAGCGGCAGGGATAAGTATACTAATGTATTCTTTTACAGGATTGCGGCAGTAAGGGGGGGGCTGTATACTGATGGGGGGGCCTGTATATACCACTGGGGCTGCTGCTGTATACTACCACTGGGGCTGCTGTATACTACCACTGGGGCTGCTGTATATACCTCTGGGGCTTCTGTATACTACCACTGGGGCTGCTGCTGTATATACCACTGGGGCTGCTGCTGTATATTACCACTGGGGCTGCTGCTGTATACTACCACTGGGGCTGCTGTATATACCTCTGGGGCTGCTGTATACTACCACTGGGGCTGCTGCTGTATATACCACTGGGGCTGCTGCTGTATATACCACACTGCTGGGGGCTGTATACTTGTGCTTGGGTCCACCCTCGGCTTATACACGAGTCAATATGTTTCCCCAGGTTTTGGGGGCAAAAGTTGGGGGGTCGGCTTATACACGGGTCGGCTTATACATGAGTATATACGGTATGTTATTTCTATTGATTTATAGAACTATTTGCTCCATTGTTCTCTGTCATTTCAGGCTTCAGATAAATGAAGATCATGATGTATAAGGGATATTGTGTGCATATACAATTTTTGCTAGTTCTTCTTGTATAAATATTTTATGTCTTCAATGGACTATTTAATCATCTTTATGTATCCATGGATATATAATGGCACTTTTAATAGTGCAAACTATTTAATACAGTACCTATGAGATATAATACATTTATTAAAGGAAATATATTATGCATGGTCGGTAATCAGATTTGTGAGCTTTGTCATTGACACTGCTTTCTTTAATTTTAACACCAAAGAGAAGAACGCTAGAAGGGTAATAAAAATACATGATAACACACAAGAGATTTATAAATACTGGAAAATATACATAAAAGTGCTAAATAGTAATACATGATCCATGATATAAAGTGCATGTGCAATGTATCAAGAGATCAGATCTAGGAAAAAGTACACATGAGATGAGTTGCGCAAAATTCACATTGACCTGTACTTGCGTTTTTTCCATCGGAAAGTCAATTCTCTGAGAAATTATTACTTGTGTATTTAATGTATCTTTTCTTCTCTATTATATAATTGATCACCCCATTGGGATAGTGTCAGCCCCCATGCATGTGTCGATAATGCATTCTTCATGGGGTCAACCCAGTCGTTAGAGTCCTGTACTTCCTGCAAAGTTATGTTCTCTGACATCAGACTGTTTGGGACATCTAAAAGAATGATTGTCAAGAGAAGAAAAGGTGAGCACTACGATGAGTCCTGGGTCATGCCAACAGTAAAGCATCCCGAGACCATTCATGTGTGCGGTTGCTTTTCATCCAAGTAGTCGCTCTCTCACAATTTTGCTAAGATCACTGCCATGAATAAAGAATCAGATCTAAACATCATCCATTGGTAACTTCTCCCAGCAATCCAGGAGCAATTTGGTGATGAATAAATAGTGATGGGCGAACCCAAACTGTGAAGTGGTAAAAATTTAGATGTAGTGATGATCCAACTTGTTCTCCTCTTGCGACATATTTCTTCAATTTCATGAATTAATGCATTATTACCACATGGGTGGTGTTGTTATGCAGCCTTTAAACGTTGCATTGTTTTTTGTTTTTAATGTTAGATGTCTATGAATAAGAATATGTCAGTGTGACCAATGGTGGGATTATATATATATATATGGAAGAACGCGTCACACGACCAGTAAGTACAATCATAATATTTATTAATAATGTGCTTTTTTTTTTTAACAGCCCCTAGACCTGAACTGTAACACGGGTTTCCCAGGTAATCCTGTGTTTGGGTTCCTGTGCACGAACACTAGGTGTTCCGTATAGATCCCAAACTTCACAGTTTGGGTTCGCCCATCACTATTTATTCATCACCAAATTGCTCCTGGACTGCTGGGAGAAGTTACCAATGGATGATGTTTAGATCTGATTCTTTATTCATGGCAGTGATCTTAGCAAAATTGTGAGAGAGCGGACTACTTGGATGAAAAGCAACCGCACACATGAATGGTCTCGGGATGCTTTACTGTTGGCATGACCCAGGACTCATCGTAGTGCTCACCTTTTCTTCTCTTGACAATCATTCTTTTAGATGTCCCAAACAGTCTGATGTCAGAGAACATAACTTTGCAGGAGGTACAGGACTCTAACGACTGGGTTGACCCCATGAAGAATGCATTATCGACACATGCATGGGGGCTGACACTATCCCAATGGGGTGATCAATTATATAATAGAGAAGAAAAGATACATTAAATACACAAGTAATAATTTCTCAGAGAATTGACTTTCCGATGGAAAAAACGCAAGTACAGGTCAATGTGAATTTTGCGCAACTCATCTCATGTGTACTTTTTCCTAGATCTGATCTCTTGATACATTGCACATGCACTTTATATCATGGATCATGTATTACTATTTAGCACTTTTATGTATATTTTCCAGTATTTATAAATCTCTTGTGTGTTATCATGTATTTTTATTACCCTTCTACCGTTCTTCTCTTTGGTGTTGCTGCTGTCTATCTCTGTGACTCATTCTTAATCTCGTCTTTCTATTTTGATACCAATAAGGTAATAATTGTATTTGATATGCAGTGGATTCTCATTTTATTTACATTGGATTAGTCTGATCCATAAATCGGACCAGAATAGAGCATACTGTGATTATTTCCATGCAGATGTTTGGTCCGTGTGAATATTTTCCCATGTGCATCGGCTCATTGACTATAAAGCGTACATGAGCTCTTAGTGAACACACTAACAGTACCTTAATGTGACTTTTTTTTCATCGCATTGTATTATACTCTACATCCCAATGCGATTATATGAGAAATCTTGGAATGACACGGACATTAAAACAGATGACGACTGATATTTTATAAATAGTATGAAAAACCCAGGTACTGAACGCATTATTGAAAAAAACATGTTAAAAACGGTAGAAAAAAGGTTCAAGTATTAAAAAGCTGAATTTATATAAAATTAATAGACAGAAAAAAACGTGTGTGTGAAGGAGGTAGCATTAGGCCACATTTAAAAGATGAGTAATTGGGACGGATTTTAAATGTGGTTTTCTAAACTAGAATTTGAGTTGATTCTCCATCAATAATCTACAAATATTCTCTGCTCTTACTCAGTTTATGTTGGTTATTCTTGGGGAAACGTACCAAATTTGCACCAAATCAGTGCCAGACCAGCGGATATGGGCTCATGCAGACAAGGGCTGTGGAGTCGGAGTCAGTGCCCATTTTGGTGGAGTCGGAGTCGGCAGAGTGAATTGTGGACATGAAGTTATGTATGTGGTCACACTGTTAGGGTGTCCCACGGCCTATTGGAGGTACACCACATATTCTAGATGCAATTGTCGAATGGACTATGCTTGATCCTTATCAGCTTTAATGACCTAGCTTGTTCAGTGTATATATATCGACATCTTTGCGATGCATTATGGCCTATTTACTGTGTGACATTTAATTGATGTTTTATTTGTTTGTCCTACAGTTTACAATATATATCTGTATTCATCTTGTTTGATTCTTTATTACTTAATAATAAGAATTTTGAAAAGAAAAGAAAAGAAAATGGACCGACTCCAATTCCTAAAATATATAATACATTGGGTACAGTAGTTCAATGCAGAATGTGCTGAATATTATAATTATGAATTATTATTATGTTCTATTTAAATATCTTGATTACAGTAGTATGATAATGATCAAAGCCTGATGTTCCCATTGCACTACAATAAATGTATCACTTAAAATTGAGCCGTGTATGAAGGAGTCGAGTCGTGGAGTTGTAGTCGGAGTTGGATTCAGTCGGAGTCAGGGAAATTTAGGAGTCATGGTGGGTTTACACGTCCCGATATCGGTGTCCAACTCCGACCCAACTCCGACCAAAAGTCACGTGGTTCGTGAGTTGGAGCCGATATCGTTCCTGCGTTGTCCGGTCTGAACATCTGATACGATGGCAAACCGATATCGGGGGTCGAATGAGCGTGCTATTCAACCGCCCGATATCGGATGCCAGTTGTAGCCGCATCGTCCCGTCTGACAGCCCAACTCCGATGTGTACTGCCACGTCACCCATTCACTCCCATGTTAAATGGTCGTTCCTGGGTTGGGGGGCGTACACATCGTCGGGACGTTGTATCCCGATATCGGGCTGTCTAAACCGGCGATGCGATGCAGGGAAAAGCGCGCTCAAAAAGCGCGCTCCCGCGTCGTTGCTACGATATCGGGCCAATATCGGGACGTGTAAACCCACCATTAGAGTTGGAGCCGTTGGTTTGGCTTAGGCTAGGGTCACACATGCGGCATGTATTTTAAATCCTGATCCAGTTTTGAGCTTTCAAAAAGCTCAAAACCGGATCAGGAAACGCTCCCCATAGGAGCCCATTATGGTAACCGGATTGCACATACATGCTCCGGATCTGCAGCCTGCGCGAAAAATCATGCAGGCTGCAGTTTTCGGAGCGCTTCTGTGATCCGCAATGTGGTAACCGCATTGCTCAGGATGTGTAATCCAGAGCAATGCGGTTACCGTCTACTCTGTTCATCCCTGCTGTGCTGATCCGGTCCTCGGCTGTCTGGGTCCTCCCGGACAGAACCGGACTGGATCATGCCGCAGTGTGAAGCAGCCCAAACGCAGCAAAACCTTCCTGTGGGCATATACCCTAATAGAAACAGATCAGCAATTCTGTATTTGACATTCACTCCTACGTTTGGCTACAAATCCTGAGGTAAAAAACTCTGTGAATACCGAACGTGTGCACATGTTTCTATTATACTTTTCCTCTGATTGTTCCACTACTGGTTTTTGGCTACAAATACTGAGGTAAAAAAAATGTACCAAATACTCAGTGTGTTCACGTGTTTATATAATACTTTTCCTCTGATTGCTCCACTCCTGGTTTTGGCAACAAATACTGAGGTAAGAAACTCGCCAAATACTGAGGTAAAAAACTCACCAAATACTGAGTAAAAAAACTCACCAAATAGTCAACATGTGCATATGGAAGACTGCAGTTAGGCCCCTATACTTAGGTGAGAGGCACATTTTCCCTTTTGCTTTTTCCATGTGATGATGCATATCAGAGTGGCAGTAACGTTGAGGGGTTATATATATGTGATAACAAACCTAGCAATATATCGCTATTCTGTATTGCTTTGGATAATTGTAAGGGTTAACTTCCTCAGACCAATACATTGGCCTTATTTGTACACTTATGTATGATCCCTGTGTGAGATTGACCAATATCTGTCTTGTTTATACTTAAGATAAATAAATAAATCTTGTAATACGTGAACTCCATTGTGCGATGGATGATTTAAAACATGTGCATGTGGCCTTAAATCTGTAAAATTTGCACCAAAAAGGTGTTTTTCGCCAATAGAAATTGGCATGCTGAAAAAATCCAAGAAAAGTCCCATTTCTGTGTGAATCATCCACTTTGCTAATAAAGTAAAATACTGCAGATGCATAAAAACTGCACGAAAATCTAACGTGTGACCTAAGTCCAGGAATCTAACAAGTGTACGTATATACTCATAATGTACATCAAATGCAATCTGACTTGTATACATCACAATAAGAGTAACAATAGTAAAACATCCATAATAATCACATTATGTGGAAGCAATGAAATATTTCCTTAAAATATTTTACTAGCATTTAGCAGACAAGAGTGTATGTATAGGTAGCAAGCTGGGATTTGTAGTGCCCGGGAAGCTACATAGTTGCAGGTCGCACGTTGGTTTCACAATGTTTTCAGAAATACTAAAACAAAACAGTTGCAGACGAGCTATGTGCTTACCGGGCTCAGGGTGCCTTCTTTGATGGGGTTGTAATATGCTTTGTGGTTTGCTTCCCTCTATCTGTTATCATGATTGAAGAGGACCAGATAGTTTTTAACTCATCGCCACCTTAAGTGGAAATTTTCTTTTTCTTTAAAAAAGTAAAATGTCATGTATGTAGAAACTGCAAAGCGTGCAATGTGGATTACACAAGTGAACGAGACATTAATGGGCAAGTGGTTGAAGGGAGGCTGTAGCAGGAACTGGGAGGTACAAAACACTCTCACTTCATGAGAAATTAAAATTTGTCATGAAGTTACTTTGAATAGAGCTGTGAATTGAGTTCACTGTTTTAACCCCTTAACATTGTTTTCTTAGTGCAAACAGTGATCACTTATGTTATCACTGAGGTCCTACTGCCAAGAATCTATTGATCCTTGGAATGAAGAGGGCACAGCACCTGTCAAACTGTAGTTCACTCACAGTTGTTCCCCGGACAGAGTAGGTCCTGTCCACCTGCTCTGCAAGAAAGCAGAAGCCCATATAATTTGCACAGAGCTGTGTTGCAGTTCCTTGCACAAGTGAACAGAATGTACGCTACATTGAAAAACTCAAAAAAAGTGAAATATGCTCTTCTCATTCTTTGGACCCTCCTAGAAGGTTAGACGCAGCATATTAAAGGGATTGTTCGCTACCTTGACCAGGACTGTGGAGTCGGAGTTGAAATCTTGGAGTCGGGATCAGAGTCAGTGTCCATTTTGGTGAAATCAGATTTAGGGAAATTGAGGAGTTAAGAGTCAGCCCTTTTTTAAGTGAAATAATCCTCCATCTAAAATAAAAATAACAGATATTCACCGCCCGCATTGGCACCACTCCAGCAATGTTGGCAGTGGGTCTGCCGAGGTTCGCATGTCCTTATTATGTCACATGTCCCCTGTAGCCAATTAGCAGCCACTATTGGTCTGCTGCACTCTCACTTCTTCCACCTGAGTGTAGCAGCACAATATAACAGCCACTGATTGGCTGCACTGCTTGTGTGGCATAAAAATTACATTCACAATCCAGCAGACCCTATGGTGCCATTGCTGGAATAGCCTCGCCGTGGGAGGTGAGTATTCATTACTTTTTATTTTCAAAGGAGGACCACTTCTGCAAGGGGAGTATACCCTTGTGGTCATGTAGAGCAGATGCACTGCACTACTCTCCAGCTCAGCAACTTGCCATAATGCTATTTGAACTGGAGAATACTTGAGTGCCTTAGGGTACCTTTACACGCGGCTACATTTCTAGGGTGGCTACAGGTAACTTACTGGTTGCAGTGAAATCATGGAGACAAGGTTCTATCTTGTTGCTGTGTACAAATGGAATAATCTCTCCATGATTTCACTGCAACCAGTAAGTTACCTGTAGCCACCCTAGAAATGTAGCCGCGTGTAAAGGTACCCTCAGGGTACCGTCACACGGGGAGATATCGCTGGCGATGTCGCCGAGATCTTCCTGTTCAGGCGATGTTGAAGCGACATCGCCTGTGCGTCGCCGCGTGTAACAGGGCGACTGAACGGCGATAAATCTCTGTTTCTGAGTTCAGAGATTTCCCAACAGTGTCGGGAAATCAGGCGATGTTGCTTGAGCAATCCGTATGCCTACTGCCGTGTGACACGGCGATAGCAATGGCACAGGCGATGTCTGTGTTCAGGCGATCCATTCTGTATGCCACATTGACGGTGAGGTGGTGCTGTGTGACACGGCGATCTGAAAAGCACACATCGCTTCAAGGTTGTTTCAGGCGATTCCGGAATCGCCTGATCGCCCTGGGTTGCCGGCGATATTGCTACGTGTGACGTCTCACGAGCGATGCAGAAGCGATGTGCGCGTTCATGAGATCGCCGCAATATCGCCGGCGATATCTCCCCGTGTGACTGTACCTTTAGGGTGGAGGCACACTATCATGCATCAAAAACGCCACGTTTTTGATGCATGACAGTGATGCGAGTGCTGTGCGTGTTTGTGGGTGTGTATGGTGCGAGTATGGTGCGTATGGTGAGTTTGGCTGGCTGTATGTATGTTAGTGTGCTGTGATTGTGAGGTGTGAGTGCGTGTGTGCTGCGTGATTGTGATGCTGTCCACGGTCCTGAAGGACCGCAGACAGCATTTTTCGGGAATAGAAACTTGCTGGCTGTCAAAGCCGGCAAGTTTAAATTTCCCGCTTTGTGGGTACAGTAAGCTATCATCTTGTACCACTGTGACAGCAGCGGTACCAGATGTTTAGCTAAGACAATGATAATTGTAGTAAACTAATGTATTCTGGGGTTATTTTACTGATTAACCCCATCAGCATCCTCTGCACCGCATGTGTACGCAGAGGATGCTGAAGCTCTAAACCCAGTGCTGAAGGGGTTAATATGCAGCTGGTGTAGCGACACCATGTATGTGGAGAGTGTCCTCACTCTCTGCAGACATGGTGTCATTACACCATGTGTGTGAAGGGGTTAATTTTTAAGTATAATGGGTTAAAAGAACTGTCGGATTTATAACTTCAGAGAAAAAGCCGGCTTTATGTTACTGTCTCTGGGGAGCTGTGGCTTCAGCACCATGAGAGGGATCTGCCTCCCTACACCACTATACATTCACCCCCGAGGAAGCAAGTGTGTGAAACACGTGTTGGGGTAACATGTAAGGATCCTTTCTCTTTCAGGGATTTCCCAGTAATACTTGTACTTTTGTAATGTTGTCCTACTCTTATCCTGTAATAGGGAAATGCAAAGTAAGTTGTGAATATGCAGATAATCTGTGGTTTGAGTAAGCTATGATCTCTACCCACTTGGGAGCTGGCTGAGATGGTAATCCTCCAGCATCCTTATAATAATGTATTTGATAATGTGAACATAGGGGTAATGATAATAGAACCCACAGTGAAACCTGCACTCTTTTGAAAGCACTTTGTATCCCATTGTATGGATTTGTTTCAAAGTTTCATGTAATTTATGGATGTACACACATTGCTAATATGGAACTGTAAGGGGAATATCCTCATTTTCTACTGTATGAATCACATGTCTTTGATGTATGACTAATAAATTATTTGCATAAGATAGTCAAGTGTTCTCCAGTTCAAATTGTTGTTTGAGTATGCTAACATACCCCAGAGGGTTGATATTTCTCAACTGGGGTTTAGTACTATTGTGAGTTATATATGGATCTTGTACTAATTGCCATAATGCAAGCATCAGTCCAATAGTTTACCAACTTGATGGCTCCTGGTTTGTTGGTAGGGTGCCCAGGACTGAGGGAGCAGTTCCAGTTTACATTTATTGACGGAGATGACTTACAACAGCGCTAGAAGGAAGAGACTATGACCGTAAGGTACCCAGGATGGCGCACAGCACGCTGGCTAAAGAACAGGTTGTAGAGTCCACAGCAGCCAAACTAGAATAATATACAAGGGTGACAGGGGCTCCCCATTGCACACTCACAGGGACGCTCATCCGGTTAGGTAACTGAGGGAATGGTGGTTGGGGTAAACAGCAAGGAGGCATTACACAATTTAATAGTATCCCTCCTCCAGTGGCAGTTGAGAGAGGCTCTGATAGAAACCCTTGGGATACAGACAACAACAAGTCCAAATACTGCACTAGCAGATATGTACAGTTAGGGCCAGAAATATTTGGACAGTGACACAAGTTTTGTTATTTTAGTTGTTTACAAAAACATGTTCAGAAATACAATTATATATATAATATGGGCTGAAAGTGCACACTCCCAGCTGCAATATGAGAGTTTCCACATCCAAATCGGAGAAAGGGTTTAGGAATCATAGCTCTGTAATGCATAGCCTCCTCTTTTTCAAGGGACCAAAAGTAATTGGACAATGGACTCTAAGGGCTGCAATTAACTCTGAAGGCGTCTCCCTCATTAACCTGTAATCAATGAAGTAGTTAAAAGGTCAGGGGTGGATTCCAGGTGTGTGGTTTTGCATTTGGAAGCTGTTGCTGTGACCAGACAACATGCGGTCAAAGGAACTCTCAATTGAGGTGAAGCAGAACATCCTGAGGCTGAAAAAAAAGAAAAAATCCATCAGAGAGATAGCAGACATGCTTGGAGTAGCAAAATCATCAGTTGGGTACATTCTGAGAAAAAAGGAATTGACTGGTGAGCTTGGGAACTCTAAAAGGCCTGGGCGTCCACGATGACAACAGTGGTGGATGATCGCCGCATACTTTATTTGGTGAAGAAGAACCCGTTCACAACATCAACTGAAGTCCAGAACACTCTCAGTGAAGTAGGTGTATCTGTCTCTAAGTCAACAGTAAAGAGAATACTCTATGACCCATGACAGTAAATACAAAGGGTTCACATCTAGATGCAAACCATTCATCAATTCCAAAAATAGACAGGCCAGAGTTAAATTTGCTGAAAAACACCTCAAGAAGCCAGCTCAGTTCTGGAAAAGTATTCTATGGACAGATGAGACAAAGATCAACCTGTATCAGAATAATGGGAAGAAAAAAGTTTGGAGAAGAAAGGGAACGGCACATGATCCAAGGCACACCACATCCTCTGTAAAACATGGTGGAGGCAACGTGATGGCATGGGCATGCATGGCTTTCAATGGCACTGTGTCACTTGTGTTTATTGATGACATAACAGCAGACAAGAGTAGCCGGATGAATTCTGAAGTGTACCGGGATATACTTTCAGCCCAGATTCAGTCAAATGCTGCAAAGTTGATTGGACGGCGCTTCATAGTACAGATGGACAATGACCCCAAGCATACAGCCAAAGCTACCCAGGAGTTCATGAGTGCAAAAAAGTGGAACTTCTGCAATGGCCAAGTCAATCACCAGATCTTAACCCAATTGAGCATGCATTTCACTTGCTCAAATCCAGACTTAAGACGGAAAGACCCACAAACAAGCAAGACCTGAAGGCTGCGGCTGTAAAGGCCTGGCAAAGCATTAAGAAGGAGGAAACCCAGCGTTTGGTGATGTCCATGGGTTCCAGACTTAAGGCAGTGATTGCCTCCAAAGGATTCGCAACAAAATATTGAAATAAAAATATTTTGTTTGGGTTATGGTTATTTGTCCAATTACTTTTGACCTCCTAAAATGTGGAGTGTTTGTAAAGAAATGTGTACAATTCCTACATTTTCTATCAGATATTTTTGTTCAACCCTTCAAATTAAACGTTACAATCTGCACTTGAATTCTGTTGTAGAGGTTTCATTTCAAATCCAATGTGGTGGCATGCAGAGCCCAACTCGCGAAAATTGTGTCACTGTCCAAATATTTCTGGCCCTAACTGTATACTCAGCCATTAATGGCTGAAGCTCTGTCTTTGATGTCCTTAGCAAGTTGGATGACTTATGGAATATATTAGCCTGCATGAAGGATGATATGCAAAATTCTAATTAACAAATGGGTAAGTGGAGAGGAGAGTGGGTGCTGTGGAGGACCAAGTACCATACATGCAGAAAGATCTTAAAGTAAATAAGCAAAATATAGCATGCTTCTCAACAAATCGATGACCTAAGAATATGTTAAGATGATATAACCTCATATTGTGGAGAAAAGCGTAGGTGCGCGGTCTGGTTACATACTTTTCAGAACTGAGGGGGGCTTCAGGGGTTGCTGAGCAAAGATGAAAGAGGTCTCATTCCACCGAACACATCATCACTGGTGATGAGCGAGTACGCTTGTAACTACTCGATACTCGCATGAGTATCACTGTACTCGGGCTACCGCGCGAGTACCGAGTAATCTCGCGATACTCGTGCTGTGCTCGTGGTCCTCATCCCTGCATGTTGGCGCTCTTTAGAGAGCCAGCCCACATGCAGGGATTGGCTGGCAGACCACTGCAATGCCACAGCCCTGTTAGTTGTGGAATTGCAGTGATTGGCTGGCCGCACAGCGTGACCGAGTCTTTATAAGACCCGACCGCGCTGTGCTCTGCACACAGCGATCCAGACAGTCAGTGCAGGGAGAGTGTCTGCCTGAAATCACGAGTTTCAGCAAACTGGTGACCACAACAGTCCTTCTCAGGACTAATCTAGGTGGATATAGGCAGGCAGGGAGGGTATAGCCAGGTCGGAGTACAGGCTTTCTAGTGATCACAACAGTCCTTCTCAAGACTATTGTAGCTGTAGGCAGGCAGGCAGGGTATATAGCAATTCCTAGTGACAGTATACCAGCCTTCATCATATCTGGGGCTGGTGTACACAGTCTAAAAAGTCTGATAGTGTCAGACTTCTCACTAATTCTCGCTCCTAAAAAGCTGTTAGGTTCTTAGTGCGTGCATTTAAAAACCGCAAGTGTGTGCCCGTCAGTGGCAGCGTACGGGTGCACTTTTGTGTGTTTTGCACAAACTAGGATATAACGCACGAGTAAGTGAATATCAGTAGAGCATGTAACTACTATCTCGCTCCTAAAACTGTGCAGCATGCTTAACTGTGTCGTGCGGTGCACTTTGTTTGCACAACTAATGCACAATGGTGTAGCTCGTCGGTCGACTTAATCTCTAATTGTCGCTAAAAACCTGGTAGCAATAGCTATAATCTGATTGTCCAGGTAAAACCCGTCTGTTGGGACGCCTTCATTTAGCTGTGTACCGTCAGCACAGCATTGAAAATGCGCAAGGGTGTTGGCAAGGGACAAGGAGGTGGAGTGATGGTGGTGCAGGCAGAGGCCGAGGTCATGTGCAAGCACTAATTTCGCCACAACAAAGGGCCACATCTACTCGCTCGCACGTCCCTGTCCCAAATTCTTGGGGACCGCAGCAGTACACCGCTCTTCAACCCAGACCAGTGTCAACAGGTTGTTACTTGGATAGCGGATAATGCTTCCAGTCAGATTGGCACCACCACAAACACCCTGTCTTCCACACGGTCAAGTGTCAGTAGCCGTGATACTGCACCGCACATTCCACAACTTCATCCTCCTTCCTACCACCAGGACGAGTTCACGTCCACGGACATTACTGATCCCACACTTGGACACTCTGAAGAGCTGTTCACGTATCGATTCGCACATTCTGGCCTCTCACCAGCTCCTGTTGAAGTGGGTCATGAGGAGAGCGTATGTACCGATGCCGAAATATTTGAGCAGCCACGGTCTCACGAAGGCAATGGTGGGAACGTGTCTCAACAAGGGGTGGAAATGATGAGACACGATTGCCAAGAAGTCAGGAGTAGGAGCAGGGTGCGGAAGAGGAAGACGACGTGGTGGATGATCCAGTAACTGACCCAACCTGGCAGGAGGAGATGCAGAGCGAGGACAGCAGTGCACAGGGGGAGGGAGGCTTAGCATCACAACAGGCAGTAAAAAGCAGGGTGGTGGCCCCAGGCAGAAGTCAGGCAACCGTTCCCCGGAACAACAACACGACACAAGGTGCCTGTACAAATGTTAGGTCTTCCCGAGTCTGGCAGTTTTTTAAGTTGGCTCCAGATAATTCTAAAAAGGCCATTTGCAACACCTGCCATGCCAGCATCAGCAGGGGTACCAAAACTAGCAGCCTGACCACCACCAGCATGATCAGACACATGTCAGCCAAGCACCCGACTTTGTGGGATGTACAACAGAGTCGAGGAGCAGTGCTTGCTGATGTCACTGCTACGTCTTCGGGTGGTGTGCGTGCGAGCCAATCCCCTGTCGATGCTGCATGCAAACAAGCCTCCTGCCCTGCACCTGTAGTTGCCCACGCACAAATAATAATAATAATAATAATAATAAAACTTTATTTGTATAACGCCAACATATTCCGCAGCGCTTTACAGTACAATGGTACATATAAGAAAAAATATACGGTACAGAAAGGTAATGCAGAACAGTAGTTACATACAATAAACATAGAATCAACTCAGGAAATACAATAAAAAGGCAAAAAATTAAGGTGACCCTGCTCAAAGGAGCTTACAATCTAAGACGGGATGGGAACACAAAGTACAGGGGCTTATAACAATGAATATCTTAGTTAGGTGACTACTGTTAGGGAGAAGGATAGGCCGCCCTGAAGAGGTGTGTTTTTAGGGAGCGTCTGAAGCTATGCAAGTTGTGGATGGTCCTAATTTCTTGGGGTAGAGTATTCCAGAGGCTTGGTGCAGCTCGAGAGAAGTCTTGGAGTCGGGAATGGGAGGTTCGGATTAATGCTGATGTTAGTCTGAGGTCACGTTCAGAACGAAGGGGACGGGTGGGGTGGTAGACAGAGATGAAGGTGGAGAGGTAAGGAGGTGCCGCACCATGAATAGCTTTGTGGTTGACAACAAGCAATTTGAATTTGATCCTATAGTGAACGGGTAGCCAATGTAGTGACTGGCACAGAGCAGAAACATCTGAGTAACGGTTTGCTAGATAGGTGATCCTGGCTGCTGCATTGAGGATAGACTGGGAGGGGAAAGCTTACTGTGGGGGAGGCCAACTAATAAAGAATTACAGTAGTCAAGGCGGGAATGAATCAGGGCCACGGTGAGGGTTTTAGTTGTTTCCATGGTGAGAAAGGTGCGGATTCTAGAGATATTTTGTCAGGTGCAAGCGACAGGAGCGGGTGAGAGATTGTATATATGGGGTGAAAGAGAGATCAGTGTCCATCAAAACACCGAGACAGCGAGCCTGCTGACTAGGCGTTATTGTGGTGCCGTACACCAAGAGAGAGATGTCAGATTTAGGGAGGTTGGCAGAGGGTGGGAGCAGAAGTAGTTCAGTTTTGGAAAGGTTGAGTTTCAGAGAGAGAGCGGACATGATATTGGAGACTGCTGTTAGACAGTCATTGGTGTTCTTTATTAGAGCGGGAGTAAGGTCAGGGGCTGAAGTGTATAATTGTGTGTCATCAGCATAGAGATGGTACTGAAAGCCAAATCTGCTGATGGTCTGTCCAATTGGGGCTGTATAGAGAGAGAAGAGGAGAGGGCCAAGGACTGAGCCCTGAGGGACCCCAAGAGGAAGAGGGGAGGAAGTGGAGCCAGAGAATGATACACTGAAAGAGCGGTCAGAAAGATAGGAAGAGAACCAGGAGAGAGCCGTGTCCTTGATGCCAATGGAGTGCAGCATAGAGAGTAGGAGATGGTGGTCAATAGTGTCAAAAGCCGCAGAGAGGTCAAGAAGGATAAGCAGAGAGTGGTCACTATTACGTTTTGCTGACAGAAGGTCATTGGTCACTTTGATGAGGGCAGTTTCTGTAGAGTGTAAGGGGCGGAAGCCAGACTGCAATGGTTCTAAAAGAGAGTGAGTGGCGAGGTAATGGGTGAGGCGGGTGTAGACCAGGCGCTCCAGGAGTTTTGAGATGAAGGGGAGGTTGGAGACAGGTCTGTAGTTATTTGTGCAGGATGGGTCAAGGGATGTTTTCTTTAGTAGTGGAGTAATAATAGAGTTTTTGAAGGAGGAGGGGAAGATGCCAGTGGAGAGGGAGAGATTGAAGATTGTGGTTAGGTGAGTGGTGACCACTGGAGAGAGGGTCTGTAGTAGGTGTGAGGGAATGGGGTCAGAGGTGCATGTAGTGGGACGTGAGGACGAGAGGAGCCTGGAGACTTCTTCTTCTGTGGCTGGGTCAAAAATGGACAGTGAGCCAGAGGGGATGTGGGGACAGATGGGAGTAGAAACACTTGAAGGTTGGGAGCTGATTTCCTGACGGATGTTTTCTATTTTCTCTGTGAAGTAAGAGGCCAGATCATCAGCACAGAGGTCAGTGATAGGAGCCTGCACTTTCGGACTGAGGAGAGAGTGAAAGGTGTCAAAAAGTCTCTTTGAGTTGTTGGCTAGTGAGGAGATCAGGGTGGTGAAGTAGGTCTGTTTGGCGAGGTGAAGGGCAGAGTTGTAGGTTTTTAGCATGAATTTACAATGGATAAAGTCTCCTGGTGAGCGAGTTTTCCTCCATAGGCGTTCGGCACTCCTCGAGCATCGCTGGAGGATTCGAGTTTGTGATGTGTGCCAAGGCTGTTTTACTCTGTGTTTGGAGGTTCTGAGGGTGAGGGGCGCTACTTGGTCCAGGGTACTTTTGAGAGTCTCATTGTAGTAATTCACAGCCAGATTGGGGCAGGAGAAGGAGGAGATAGGGGACAGTGATGAGAGAAGAGAGTCTGTGAGTGTATGAGGGTTGATGGCCTGTACATTTCTGAATGTGTGATAGGTCGGACTATGCTGTGATGGGCGAGGGTTTGTGAGTATGAAGGAGAGAATGTTGTGATCAGAGAGAGAAGGAGATGAGTTGTCTTAGGAGGATGTAGAGCAGAGTTGGGTAAAGACCAGGTCAAGGGTGTCACCATCCTTTTGTGTCTTAGAGGTTGAGAGCTGCGAGAGGCCAAGAGAAGTGGTTAGAGATAGGAGCTGGGATGCAGATGTGGAGTTGGGGCTGTTTATGGGGATGTTAAAGTCTCCCAGGATGAGGGTTGGTAATTCTAAAGACATGAAGTGCGGCAGCCACGCGGAGAAGTGGTCGAGGAAGTTGGTGGGTGACCCTGGGGGGCGATATACCACCGGTACTCTGAGGGGGAGGGGACGGAACAGCCTAATGGTGTGAACCTCAAAAGAAGGGAATGAGAGTGATGGAGTAGGGGGGATGACCTGGAAAGTACATTGTGGGGACAGGAGTAGGCCAACTCCACCACCTTGTCTGTTTCCAGGTCTCGGGGAATGAGAGAAGTGTAGACCGCCATAGGAGATAGCAGCAGGGGAGGTCGTGTCTGAGTCCTGGATCCAGGTTTCAGTAAGGGCCAAAAGGTTAAGAGAGTTAGTGAGAAAGTAGTTGTGGATAAAGGGAAGTTTGTTGCATGCGGACCGTGTATTCCAGAGGGCACATTTAAAGAGGGAGATGAAGGTGTGCAGGTAATGGTAATAAGGTTACTGGGATTTCTGTGTGAGGCTTGGGGGGGGGTTGAAGTTGGAAGAGGGTGGACCAGGATTGGGAGAAATATCGCCTGACATAAGCAGTAATAGAAAGAGAAGGAGGGAGTAATGTTTGGCTCTATGACATTGTTTTTGTTAATGCAAGACCCTGGAATATGAGGGGCTTAGATTATTGAGTAGGGTGAAGAGAGTATGGGAGCAGGACATAGTAAAGGGAAGTAAAGAGGGGCTGATGTGGATAAAGGGTGATGGAAGGGGAATTGGGTGGTAAAAAAGGATGAGTAATGCACATAGATATAAAAGCATTGAACTGAATGACATTTTGATGCAATGGGCTGAGTAAAGTACTGAAGGGTAGTAGATGGGTAGAGTTGTTACCTTCTGGTTACCTCTGGCTTATCTCTGGTCTATCTCTGCCGTCCACTTAGAAATGCCACTTTGAAATGGCACAGATGCCAAGGCACAGAATGCCTTACCCCATGCTACTTAAAGCTCTTGTGAGCAACAGACAATGTACCAGGTATGTGGAGGGGAGGGGTCAGAGGAGAAGGATACATCACGCCAGGGGATAATTAACAAATTACTGCTAAGAGGAAAGTTTGGGTCAGGATCACAATCATCAATAACACCATCATCAAGCACATCCTTGTCCCAGCGCAGCGTTCTGTTATCCATGCATGAAACTTTTGAACGCAGGCGCAAATACGCTGCCAACGCCCCACATGCCACAGTTCTAAATGCTAACATTTCGCGACTGCTTGCGCTGGAAATGCTGCCTTTTAGGCTGGTGGAGACGGAAGCATTCCGCGACCTGATGGTGGCAGCTGTCCCACGTTACTTGGTCCCCAGCCGCCACTATTTCTCCCGGTGTGCCATCCCCGCATTACATAACCACGTGTCACAAAACATCACACGTGCCCTGAACAACGCTGTTTCAGCCAAAGTCCACCTAACCACAGACACGTGGACAAGTGCTTGTGGGCAAGGCCAGTACACCTCAGTGACGGCACACTGGATTAATATTGTGGAAGCTGGGACCCAGTCTCAGCGAGGGACAGAACACGTCCTTCCCACACCAAGGATTGCAGGCCCTACCTCAGTCCGGGTTTCACCCACACTCTATAGCTCCGGAATATCATGCTCCTCAGCCTCCTCCTCCTGCGCATCCTCATCCACTTTACCCTCCACACCAGTCCCAAGCTGGAAGCACTGCAGCACTGCCTCGGCGCAGCGGCAACAGGCTGTGCTGAAGCTAATATGCATAGGTGACAAACCCCACAATGCAGAAGAGGTGTGGACAGCTCTGAAGCAGCAGGCAGATCAATGGCTCACACCTCTGAACCTAAAGCCAGGAAAGGTTGTGTGCGACAATGGCCGGAACCTGGTGGCGGCTTTGAGGCGAGGCCAGCTGACACATGTTCCAAGCGTGGCCCATATGCTCAACCTCGTGGTTCAGCGGTTTCTAAAATCATACCCAGAGCTGTCTGACAAGCTCGTAAAAGTTCGCCGCCTGTCTGCACATTTTCGAAAGTCACCTACTGCTTCAGCCGGCCTTGCCAGCTTTCAGCGGCGTTTGCAGCTTCCGGCTCACAGACTGGTGTGTGATGTCCCCACGCATTGGAATTCAACTCTGCACATGTTGGTCAGGATTTGTGAACAGAAGAGGGCAGTTGTTGAGCACCTGCATCACCTAAGCCGTCAGGAAATGGGTCAAACTCCACACATAACACCTGAGGAGTGGAGATGGATGTCCGACCTATGTACCGTCCTCCAAAACTTTGAGGACTCCACTAAGATGGTGAGCGGTGATGACGCCATTATTAGCATCACCATACCGCTTCTCTGCTTTCTAAAACGGTCTCTGCTCAAAAACAAACATGATGCATTGCAGGCGGAGAGCGATGAGTTGAAGCAAGAAACAGTAGTGGGTGTGGGTGATAACACACAGCCCAGCCTCATCTCATCACAACGTGCAGTGGAGGACTACGACGAGGAGGAGGAGGATGAAGACATGGAGCAACTCTCCGGCCAGATTGAGGATATGACATGCACATCCGTCATACCCTCGATTCAGCGTGGCTGTCCAGAGGACAGGGGACATGAGGAGGAGGAGGAGGACAGCGTGTTCAGTCATCGTGTTGGTCAGGACACTGAAGTGATGGCTGTTAAGAGTCTGGCGCACATGGCTGACTTTATGGTAAGCTGCCTGGCTCGTGACCCTCGCGTTAAGAACATCTTGGCCGACAATCATTACTGGTTGGTAACACTGTTAGACCCATGCTACAAGGAGAACTTTATGTCTCTTATTCCTGAGGCGGAGAGGTCAGCCAAAATGCAGCAGTTCCAGAAGGCCATAGTCGCAGAAGTAGGCAAAGCATTCCCCTCACAAAACGCTAGCGGCATAGCTCAGGAATCGGTGGACAACCAAGGCGTACGGCCGAGAGGGGCACAAGTCCAATCCGCCAGAGGTAGGGGAACAGTCTTTAAGATGTGGGACAGTTTTCTCAGCCCCTCACGTACCACAGCCCCTGTGGCGGGGTAGTGCCACAAGAAATGGTAAGTTTGCCCAGATGCTGAAGAAGTACCTTGCAGATCAAACAACTGTACTCCGACATTCCTCTGTGCCTTACAATTATTGGGTATCCAAGCTGGACATGTGGCATGAATTGGCTCTCTACGCCTTGGAAGTCCTGGCCTGCCCTGCCGCTAGCGTTTTGTCAGAGCGTGTTTTTAGTGCAGCAGGTGGAATCATTACTGATAAACGCACCCGCCTGTCAACTGAAAATGCTGACAGACTGACTCTGATCAAGGTGAAAAAGGGTTGGATTGGGCCAGACTTCACCACACCACCAGCAAATGACAACTGAATTAAAATTTTGTTATGTGAATTTGCCATGTACCTCCACTCACCCATGGGTACACACTTCTGGACTTTGGCTAATCGCTGGACTGCTCCTTCTTCTCCTCATGCGCCACCATGATGACCGTTACAAAAGTTAGGCCGTTGTTTCATGTATACCCCCAGTGGTAAATTTTTTCGCCCATTCTTTCAGAATGGGCATTACAACGACAGGAGACACGCTCCTTTGCAATGGGAACAATGTTTACAGGCCCTCATGCACGTCTCTATCCAGGGACAATGTGGAGCCTCCCAATTTTTGGCTGCCCTGGCAAAGGGCTATACTACAATACACCCACTTCCTTACAATGGGCACTTCAGGTTTACAGGCCCTCATGCACGTCTCTATCCAGAGACAATGTGGAGCCTCCCAAATTTTGGCTGCCCTGGCAAAGGGCTATACTACAATACACCCACTTCCTTACAATGGGCACTTCAGGTTTACAGGCCCTCATGCACGTCTCTATCCAGGGGCATTGGTGAACCTCCCAATTTTGGACTGCCCTGGCAAAGGAAAATACTACAATAGACCCACTTCCTCAAAATGGGCACATTATGTCAAGAGGCCTTCATGTACGTCTCTTCTCAGGGACATCGGAGTGCCACACAATATTTTAACGTAAAATATTTCATGCAATCACAAAAAGTAACATACACCAGCCCTATCTCACTATTTGGTATGTGCCCTTAACATTTCCGCCATGAAAATTCTTCTTGGTGTCATTTTGGAAGGTTTTTTGGTGAGTCCGTAAAAATGGCGTAAAACTCGAACAACATTGTTCACAGCTGTGACTTTTGAATGAGAAATGCTTACAGGGGTCTTCCCCATGCTGTTGCCATGTCATTTGAGCACTCTTCTGAGACTTTTGTGACATTTTTAGGGTTTCTACATGCTACCGGGGGTCAATTCATAAAAATACTCGGGTCTCCCATAAGATACCATTGGGCTCGGTGCCGGGCCGAGTACACGAGTATCTTGGGATGCTCGGCCAGAGCATCGAGCACCCGAGCATTTTGGTACTCGCTGATCACTAATCATCACATACAAACAGTCCTTCACCAATTTCAAAACCACTCTCACTGCTGCAAAAGAAACCTACTTCTTGTCTTTTATAGCTTCTCAGTCTCACAACCCTAAACAGCTTTTTAACTCTCTCTTTCATCCCCCAGGGCCTCCACCCTCTCCTCTCCTCTCAGCTGATGATTTTTCCTCATTCTTCTAGCAGAAGATTGATAACATCAGAGTAAGCTTTGGCCCACAGTCCCCACAGCCCCTCCTCAAAACTACTTGGCCATCTTCCTCCAAAACCAACTTCTCTTTACTCTCCTAATCACATCTCACTACCTGTATACTTGACCCACTCCCATCCCATCTAATCCCAGACCTCATGACAGTCTTAGTCCCGACCCTAATCCACCTCTTCAACCTATCAGTAACAACTGGTGTCTTACTCTCATCCTTTAACCATGCATCTGTGGTGCCCTGCTCACGCAGGTAGCCACAGACTTCCCTAATGCACAGCTGGGTTTCCAGCAGGTACCTACTATATGCAACACCTTCCACCCCGACACAGTAGGGGGAGCTGCATTCACTTTAGGTGAGGTCCCCTATAAATACTGTTGCTGGGGGAGGAGTTAGTCAGAGTGTGCAGATGCTAGGAGAGCTGCGAAGACGTCCTGGTGGTCGGTGCCGCTGTTAGGCCCGAACCAGTGACCTGGAGTGGCCCTTCTGCTGTCCAGCCTAGGGAGTGAGGAACCGGTGAAGGTTAATACACAGATGTACCGGACTCTGGGGATCTACACCTGTAGGATTACTTCAAGACTACAGAAAACCCCGTCACACCCTGGATACTTCAGTCACCCGGTCCCCCTGCGTAACCAGAGAGAGGGAACCAGACAGGAGGAAAGAGAGTAGAGACCAGAGGAAGTAAGGAGGCCAGTCTGGCTGCAAGCAGAAAGGGCTTCAGGAACCGGAGAGAAACAAACGAGGCCTTATACCACTTGCTGTGGGAGATCACTGTGCACCTGGTCACCCGACGAGTCCTGCTATACCACCAGTAAAAGGTAACAGAGACTTTCTACAGTGTGTAAGTGTGTGTGTGTGCATCATTCCTCTCCGCTCCCGGTGCCCCTTATAGACTGTTCCATCATTCCCTATCCCGACTTAAAGTTCCACTCCAAGCTGCCCCTTTACACTACGCTGCCCCGGAGAACCAGCTCCGCCTGTAGGGAGCTCTGCCATCTCAGCCGCATTACCATCCACCTCCGGAGGACTGTGGCGGCGCTGGTGACCCATCGCCAGGTACTACAGGTGGCGTCACATGACAAACTCTAATCCCGTGTACATACACCCCTTATTGAAGTGTCACCCAGGCCATGGTTCAGGCGCTGCCACCCGTGACATCCCCGTGAAAGCACCCACCGAGCCTGATACCCGAGTACCCCTGGGCCTGGGGCTTGACACATCGATCACAAATATACTCAAAAAACTCTCTTTTGACTCATCCTCTGTGTCTAGTTATCACCCCATATCACTTCTTCCCTATGCCTTAAAATAACTAGAACAGCATGTCCATCTTGAACTGTCCTCCCACCTCTCCTCCTGCTCCCACTTTGACCGGTTACACTCTTGTTTTTTGACCGAACCATTCCACTCAAACTGCTCTAACTAAATTCACCACTGACCTATTGACTGCCAAAGCCAAGTGACACTACACTGTCGTCCTCCTTGGACCTGTCCTCTGCCTTTGACACTGTGGACTATTCCCTCAAACTACAGATTCTATCATCTCTTGGTATCATAGACTTGGCCCTCTCTTGGATCTCTTCATATCTAACTGATCAAACTTTCAACATTTCCCACTCTCACATCACCTCTTCATCTTGCTTAGTATATGTTGGTGTACTCCAAGGTTCAGTTTTTGGACCCCTGCTCTTCTGCATCTGGTGCACCCCAGGGTATGGGAATTCGGGTATCTGGGCCCTCTGCTGCGGTTGGGATGTCACTTGTTGCCGGCCCAGACCCGTGGCCCTGGTGGTCAGCTTTAAAAAAGGGGTAGTTGAAATGGGAATAAAGTTCAAGTTCACGTGACGCCACCTGTGGTATCTGGTGGCTACACCAGCGCTGCGTGGGCCCTCCAGGGATGATAGATGGGCAGCTAGGTGTTGAAGCTTCATACAGGCGGAGCTAGATCCCTGGGGTGTTTGATCATGATGATCAGTGATGGAGCAGGGATTTGGCCAGGCTGTTTAATAACAAGTCTCTATCGATGGCAGGGGCGTGAGAAAGGAACCGACACACACACCACTGGTTGTTTCTTTACCTTTTACTGGTGCAATTGCAGGTAAATGTCAAGGGCACTGCCGGGTGTTCAGGAAGCACTTCAGGATCTCCATAGAGAGTGGGCATAAGGCCTCCTTATCTCTTTTCCCGTGTGTGTGAAGCACCTGCCCCGTGTGAAACTTGGCTGGCCTCCTCGACTCTCCTATCACCTGTGCTGTCGCTGGGAAACCCTCGATGGACTACCGCTATTCCTCTCTCCGCGGTGCCTGGCTCCCTGGTTGGTGACTGCACAGATGCCCGGGAACTGAAGTCTCCACGGTAGACCAGTATTCTCTACTGGGCCAGGTGCTCTCGAGTAGACTCGGACTCCGGTATCAGGGGTGATGTTTGGAGTGAATCTAATGATGGCTCCTAGGTCCCCACTTTACTCTCTCTTCTCTCCTCACCTTCTAACCCCACTCTTGGGCCATGCAGGACTACTTTGAAGGCTGTTTAGGGTCACTGGCACGGGCCTAGCACGGCACTGACCACCAGGACGTCTTCAAAGCTCTTGTAGTGTCTGTACACTCTAACTAACTCCGCCCCGAGCACCAGTATTTATAGGGGATCTTGCGTAAGGGCAACAAGTTGGGCTCCTCTTACTGTGCAGGGATGGAAGGTGTTGCTTGTGTCTGTGCACCCACTGTGGATATCCATACATGCTGTAGGTGAGTCTGTGGGTACCTGTGCGAGCAGGGCGCCACATTCCCACCTAGTTAAGGTCAGTACTCCTGGACTGAGAAACAGTCAACTCCACTCACCCCTCTTTTAATGTTGTGTACTTGGGGCGACCTATTTTGGCCTACCCTCCACCCTTCTGTGCACTACTATTTATATTTATTTATAAGAAAAGATGGCACTCACCATTGATAAAAGGTTTCTTTAATCCATTTCTTTCATAGAAAGTGTAGGTTACATACGTTTAAGTGGTTGGGAGGGAGGTGCGGGGAGGACGACGGGCGCACGTTTCGCCTAGTTAGGCTTCCACGGGTCCAATGATTCTGTGTAGGAAAGAGCCCCTCCTTATACTGGGAGTGAGCTTGATACATCACACAGTGGGGTGTGTTTGTGAATGCACAGGTGATACAATAAATAGTTTAACAAAACAACGAAATATGCAACAGTATATCAGATATAAAGTATTAACAAATGAATTCATATAAATCTCTATTTACAAATATATTGCAATTGCAACCAGCAAAGAAAATGATTTCCAATGATATTTATTATATATAACTGCATCTTAAATGTTCGCCACTAGATGGCAGTAGGAATAAAATGGTATATTACTTTGTCTAAAGAAGATTTTCTGATGGGATTATCAGGTGTGTTAAAGTACTCATAGATTATGTGCAATATGTGAGTATATAAAATAAAAATTATATGTATGAATATGTTGTTTTTGTTAAACTATTTATTGTATCACCTGTGCATTCACAAACACACCCCATTGTGTGATGTATCAAGCTCACTCCCAGGATAAGGAGGGGTTCTTTCCTACACAGAATCATTGGACCCGTGGAAGTCTAACCAGGCGAAACGTGCGCCCGTCGTCCTCCCCGCACCTCCCTCCCCACCACTTAAACGTATGTAACCTACACTTTCTATGAAAGAAATGGATTAAAGAAACCTTCTATCAATGGTGAGTGCCGTATTTTCTTCTAAATATTTGACTAAAGCTCTGCTCAGACTTGTGCAACACCTAACTGTAGGGAGCTGAGACCAGACTAAAATTAAATCCAGTCCTCTAGTGCCCAGATTCTTCCCTTTTGATTACTATTTACATTTGCTTACATTTTTACAAGGGTTACTATTTACGTGTTACTTCTCTTGGTGTTATATCACATTTATTGTACCCAATCTCCATGCCTGAATGGGGGTTTCTCACATGTGCTATGACTTGATCTACACACGACGGGTGTGGCTATCTCAGGTGATGTGTCTGGAGAATGCAATGTGGGTAAATCAGGTAAGCGTCTGCGTGGCCTTAGGGTACCTTTACACGCCGCTACGGCAGGATGGATGCATCCCGCTACTTCACGTGCACGAGCACGCTCAAACGGTTACAAACGCTCAACGCATCATCTTTACACGCCGCCATAAGGTGCGCTACGCTACGTGACATCTATAGCTAGATACATCGCCGGGTGTCTCAAGTAGCCATCTGTAGCTCATTTACACACCGCTATAACCAGCTACTATGGGCGTACCTGGTGCAGCAGGGCCAGCACATAGGCATGCCACAATTGTGGATTACGAGCCGTCCGTACGCTGATAGGACAAAGCAATAACATCCGATTGGCAGCAACGCAGGAGGCTGAGTAATACAGCAACGCTCGAGCGATTGTGTAGTGTGACCGTCAGCTCCTTAAATATGCCTCCCTATGCATGCGACTACCAATCGTCATGCAGCAGCTTCCACCAATGATCGCACATGGGCGCGGTAACACGAGCCAGGGTCACGCCTTAGCTACATTGCAGCTACCTCGCAGGGTGTCCAGAGTTCCCTTCCGTAACGTCTTTACACGCCGATGCATCTTGCTACCATCGGCTTTGTAGCTCTCTGTTTTCGAGCAGAGGTCGTAAACAGATGTATCTGTTGCCGGCTGATCGTCACGTCTTCAGACGCCGCTACGACGGGCTATATTGGCGCTACAACTACATTTGTAGCCTGTAGTGGGATGCATCCATCCTGTCGTAGCGCGTGTAAAGGTACCCTTAGTCTCACTACAGGACTAGCAGGTTGCACCGATTGCAGGATCCTCTGGTTCTCTGACAACGGGTGTCTCTTTCTGACTTCTAGGAATGGTTTCTTGAGACTGGTAGAATTTGATGATTGGAATTATTACTGCTCCTTCATGTTGAGGCCAATCTTCTGGAAAGTCTCCAAGTATTGTGGATATGACTTTTTCTTTGGGTTCTAGACATGGAGTTTGGGGTTCACAGGATTCAGTTTTTTCTACTGGAAGGTCTTGAAAGTCTTAGGTCTTCCATGCTTCTGGGCACTTTTAAAATGATCTCTGGAAACTGTTTGTGTAGTTTTTCCTCCATTTTTACTGATGAGGCAAACTTTGGTGTTATTGAAGGTTGATTCCAAAACAGTGTAGGGTTCTCTTTCCCATTGATCATCTAATTTATGTCTTCTCCGTTTTCTTTTTAAGACAATACTTCCGGGTAGTATTGGTTCTGCTGGTGCACTTTTGTTGAAGTTCTTCTCTTGTCTTTGTCTGGATTTTTCAAGACAGTCTTCAACGCAAGCTTGGGCTTGTCTATACTGTAGTAGATGGTTAGTGTTCCAGTCTGAGTTAGAAGTATCTGCCTTGGGTTCAACGACTCCTAATTACAAATCTTTGGGTAGTCTTCCTGTATGTGCTCTCATAAGATAGGCAGGTGTACAGTTTGTAGAGCTCACTGGGATGTGATTGTACATGTCTACCAGATCAGACAGTTTTTCTGGCCATTGGTTTCTCTCTATAAGGCGGCCGTCACACGCGCAGATATCTTTAGCGATATTGTAAGCGATCACGTGCACGCGCAATCGCTTACAATATCGCTCACATCGCTGGTGAGATGTCACACAGACAGACTCACCAGCGATGTGGATCCGCGATCTCGCTGGTAACTATGGTACACATCGGTTACTAGGCGCCGCGCGTCGCTTATTACCCGACGTGTACCATAGTTACCATCCCCCAGCATAGGCTCTGCTGCTGGAGATCGTTCATCGTGGTGTTATACACCACGATGAAGGAGATCGTGAAATTGACATCGCTAGATCTGAGAACCGGACCTCAGATCAGCGATGTCACGATCAAGCGATTTAACATCGTAAATCGCTTGATTACATGCAACGATTTTAAGCCCGATATCGCTTAAGCGATCAAAAAGGAGATCGCTTAAACGATATCTGGCAAGATATCTGTGCGTGTGACGGCCGCCAAAGAGGTAGTATCTTGAGCATGTCTATTACAATGTTATTCATCTTCTCACATAACCCATTGGATTGAGGAATATATGTTACAGTTCTTATCTTCTTACAACCATAAAGATGACAAAACTCTTGGAAGATTTCAGCTTCAAATGCTGAACCTCTATCCGTTAAGACTTGTTCTGGGTAGCCTAAGGGCCCCTTTACACGCCGCCACTGCGTGGTAGCAACTGCCTGGCAATGGGGATAATTATGCCTGTTGCCATGAAATTGCTACGAAATGGCCGCGTGTAAATAGGGAAATGTCCTCCGGAGTCCTGCAGTTGACTCAGATACCTGTTGCTGAGCCGTGCTCAAAAAACGAAGGCAACACAAAGGCACAATTGCCATGGTAGTGACGTCTAAACGGGGCACAGGCATGGAATTTGTGTCGCCTAGTGATCTCCCGGTGTGCCACAGCGTGCTGATACCGCGCCCCATCAGCGATCATTGGTGGGGGCTACTGTGTAACCATTGCTGTCCCTTCACAGGGCGCCATATTTAAAGAGCTGTCCATTCAAAATACACATTTGCAATTGCGTCATGTATTAGCCAGCCTTCCTGTGCAGGCTGGCCAATCATGAAGCTATTGCGTTGTCCAATCAGCATATTAGCGTCACAGAATAAACAACTCTGTCACGCCTATGTACTTGCGGCGCAAAAGATGTACGCCCATATTCCTATGTGGATAGCGGTGTGTGAAGCAGCGAAGGTATTCCACAGGAAGTTATCCGCAGGTATTGTCGGAACTTCCGGGCAGCAAAGATACCTTCAGTTGACAACGCAATGGCGGCGTGTACATGCAGCATCAGCGATCGGTATCCACCGTCAAAAACGTGCGCGTGAGGTAAATACCTGTTGCTAAGCACAGAGGCGGCATGTAAAGGTACCTTAATGGCCTACAGAAGACATTTTGGAAGGTTTTTTGCGGCGGTTGCAGCTGTGAGATCTTTTACGGGTGCGACCATCAGGAATCTGGAGTAGTGGTCCACTATTGTCAAAGCATAAGTGTAGCCTTTCCTTCTTGGAGTCAATTTCACATGGTCCAACTCTACAATTTGGAGTGGTTGCGTTGTTACAATGGATTGGAGTGGTGCTCTTTGACTCTCCTGGTCTTTTCTGCGCAGGCTACATAGTCCACAGTCTTTACATCATCTTTCTATGGATCCTCTTATACTAAGCCAGTAGAATCTGTCTTTGAGCAACATTTCTAGCTTTTTCCACCCGAAGTGTCCAATTTGGTTGTGGTAGGCATTTAGTACCATTTGGATTTCTGTTCGGGGTACTACGATCTGCCAGACCATTTCATGAGTTCTGAGGTTGATATATCTTTTACAGAGCTTTTCCTGGTTAATGAACAATTTACTTCTTTCGTTCCACAGGTGTTTAGCTTCTGGTGGAGGATTTGGAGGTAGTTTTGTGGACTCCTGAGTTATCTGTCCTTTTACTAAACTGATAGCCGGGTCACTATCTTGAAATTCCTTCCAACCAAAGTGTGGTAACAGGTTCACTACTTTCTCAGGAAATTCTTTTTGGGATTGTTGACACTGGGACATCCTCAACTGATGGAAGGCGGGTAGCTCCATCTCTTCCAGCTCATCCTCGTCTGCTCCCATATCTGCTAAGTGAGGCATCATGGATAAGGCATCTGCATTGCCGTTGTTATGACCAGCCCAGTACTTGTTGGTAAACTGGAAATTGGATAATCTGGCCATCCATCTCTGTTCCATGGCACCCAAGTTTGGAGTTTCCAGGTGGGTCAAGGGATTATTTTCCGTTAAGTCAGTACACTTGTTAGATTCCAGGTAATGTTTAAATCTTTCCGTGACGGCCCAGACCAAAGCCAGGAACTCCAACTTGAATTTGCTGTAATTGTCAGGGTTCCTTTCTGTAGGGCGAAGCTTCCTACTAGCATGGGCAAAAATGGTTCTGGGAGAGTACAGCTCCTAACACCACATTACTGGCATCAGTGTACAACAGGAATGGTAGGTTGTAGTTGGGGTAAATCTTACCACAGCAGATTCTGGTCAGACGACCATTGCACTCAGTGCTGTATGCAGCTCTGCCCAGGTTTTAACTGAAGGCTTTGTGAATGCAAGACACCAGCCCCAATCACTAACGACCTCCATTCACACAGAGGGAGTGACTACTGGTTGTCCTGCACACACAATGGGCTCCATATAGGGCGCAGTTCACACAGGCTTGCACAGTGTATGCCCAGCCTCTTACATTAACCCCCATCTCAGTAGGCGGGCTGTTACGGCATTCAACACCGTTACCTGCGACAGAACAAACGCACCCATACGGCCCAGCTGCACACAGCAACAAAAAGAGTGCAAGAAAAGACCCCACAATTTGATATAGTTTAAAACTAACTAAATTTCCATAATGTCAGTTTTCTGTCATTTTTGGTTTTTCTTGCACTCTTTTTGTTGCTGTGTGCAGCTGGGCCGTATGGGTGCGTTTGTTCTGTCGCAGGTAACGGTGTTGAATGCCGTAACAGCCCGCCTACTGAGATGGGGGTTAATGTAAGAGGCTGGGCATACACTGTGCAAGCCTGTGTGAACTGCGCCCTATATGGAGCCCATTGTGTGTGCAGGACAACCAGTAGTCACTCCCTCTGTGTGAATGGAGGTCGTTAGTGATTGGGGCTGGTGTCTTGCATTCACAAAGCCTTCAGTTAAAACTGGGCAGAGCTGCATACAGCACTGAGTGCAATGGTCGTCTGACCAGAATCTGCTGTGGTAAGATTTATTTTCTATTTTGTCCTTTGCTCACTTGAGATAAAAATTTAGTGGATAGGACTTGTGATCCGTGGGGAGCCGTGTAGGGGCTCACAAGCTTACGTGTTTTGGACCAAAAGACAAACCAAGACCCCACAATTTGATATAGTTTAAAACTAACTAAATTTCCATAATGTCAGTTTTCTGTCATTTTTGGTTTTTCTTGCACTCTTTTTGTTGCTGTGTGCAGCTGGGCCGTATGGGTGCGTTTGTTCTGTCGCAGGTAACGGTGTTGAATGCCGTAACAGCCCGCCTACTGAGATGGGGGTTAATGTAAGAGGCTGGGCATACACTGTGCAAGCCTGTGTGAACTGCGCCCTATATGGAGCCCATTGTGTGTGCAGGACAACCAGTAGTCACTCCCTCTGTGTGAATGGAGGTCGTTAGTGATTGGGCTGGTGTCTTGCATTCACAAAGCCTTCAGTTAAAACCTGGGCAGAGCTGCATACAGCACTGAGTGCAATGGTCGTCTGACCAGAATCTGCTGTGGTAATTTATTTTCTATTTTGTCCTTTGCTCACTTGAGATAAAAATTTAGTGGATAGGACTTGTGATCCGTGGGGAGCCGTGTAGGGGCTCACAAGCTTACGTGTTTTGGACCAAAAGACAAACCAAGACCCCACAATTTGATATAGTTTAAAACTAACTAAATTTCCATAATGTCAGTTTTCTGTCATTTTGGTTTTTCTTGCACTCTTTTTGTTGCTGTGTGCAGCTGGGCCGTATGGGTGCGTTTGTTCTGTCGCAGGTAACGGTGTTGAATGCCGTAACAGCCCGCCTACTGAGATGGGGGTTAATGTAAGAGGCTGGGCATACACTGTGCAAGCCTGTGTGAACTGCGCCCTATATGGAGCCCATTGTGTGTGCAGGACAACCAGTAGTCACTCCCTCTGTGTGAATGGAGGTCGTTAGTGATTGGGGCTGGTGTCTTGCATTCACAAAGCCTTCAGTTAAAACCTGGGCAGAGCTGCATACAGCACTGAGTGCAATGGTCGTCTGACCAGAATCTGCTGTGGTAAGATTTATTTTCTATTTTGTCCTTTGCTCACTTGAGATAAAAATTTAGTGGATAGGACTTGTGATCCGTGGGGAGCCGTGTAGGGGCTCACAAGCTTACGTGTTTTGGACCAAAAGACAAACCAAGACCCCACAATTTGATATAGTTTGTAGTTGGGGTAAGCCAGGATCTGTTCACCTGTCAGGGCTTCTTCCATCTGCTGGAACGGCTCTTCCTATTCCTTTCCCCACTCTGAGGAAGGATCTCTGGCCTTTCTTCGGTTGGCCTGCTAGGAGGTTTTGCAGGGGAGCAGCATTCTTTGTGTACTCCTTGATGAATCTCCTGTAGTATCCCACCAATCCCAGGAACTGACGTACCTCCTTGAGGGTCTTTGGTTTTTGCCATTCCTTGATGACAGTGACCTTGTCTGGATCTGGGGACACTCCTTCTGAACTGACTATGTGTTCCAGGTACTGAACCTTCAGCTTTAACAAGTGGCATTTGAATGGTTTTAGCTTCATCCCGTATTTGGACAAAGTTTCAAATACCTCTGCTAGATGGTTTACGTGTTCTTCATAGGATTTAGAATACACGATAACATCATCTAGGTAAAGCAGTACCATTTCAAAGTTCTTATGCCCCAGGCAACACTCCATCAGCCTCTGGAATGTTCTGGGTGCATTACATAGTCCAAAGGGCATGCTGTTGAATTCACATAGGCCCATAGGCGTGGCAAATGCCGTCTTCTCACGGTCTTCTTCTGCAACGGAGACCTGCCAATACCCACTAGTTAGATCTAGGGTTGAAAAGTAATTAGCAGACTTCAATGCAGCTAGTGACTCCTCAATGCGTGGCAACGGGTAAGCATCTTTGTGTGTTATGCGATTTATTTGCCTGTAATCTACACACATTCTCATGCTGCCATCCTTCTTTCTGACTAGGACTAGTGGAGCTGTCCAGGGACTACAACTATCTCTTATGACCCCTGCGTACTTCATGTCCTGCAACATCTCTTTGGCTATTTGATAGTGTGCAGTGCAATAGGCCTGCATTGCTCTTTGATTGGTGAATGTGTACCTGTGGGGATATGATGGTGTACCCTTTAATCCTACCAAAGTCAAGTGGATGCTTACTGAATACGTGTTCAAATTACTGGACTACCCGGGAGACACCTTGCTTTTTATGCATGGGAGTGGAATCAGTTCTTACATGGAGCTGCTGACACCAGTCCTCTAGCTGCCCATTAGCGTTGTTATCCCCTGCCTCTTTGGGTAGAGGTAAGGGTCCTACTGCTTGGATCTCGTTGTTATGCACAGTGTACAGCTTAGCAAAGGTGGAATACCTGGGTAGTTTGAACTCTTGACTGACACAATTTAAGATGCGAACTGGTACTCTTCCATTGTGTACATCGACTACCCCCTGACTGTCAAGCGTGTAGGCCTGTGCTCTGAGCTGATGGGCTCCACTACCGCCTGATAGTCCTGCCCTCTTAGACCTATAGCTGCTCGACACCAAATCATCATTTCACTCATTGGAGGTATTACAATAGAATATGGGTCTGTTACCCGTGCGGTACCAATTTCACCACCTGTAAGTTTTACCTGTTGCTGTTGCAGGAGGGCTCTCATCTCTCTCTGAAGAACCTTCTTCTGCCTAGGTTTGGCAGTGTCCACAATCTGTTGAAGCAAGAACAACACTTCACCCATGTAATTGCTAACAACATTTGTACCAAGAATAATGTAAGGATCTTGGTTAGTGGGATTTTCTGCTACCACAATAATCCCCTGGTCTTGTATTTGCACCCTCCCCACCTTTATGGGTACTTCTCTAACCCCCACTATAGTAAGTGGTTCACCATTAGAAGCATAAATATTGAGGTTCACAACGGGTGGCTTAAGATCATTATGTGACCAGAATTTCTTATAAAGGATATCAGGGACAGTGGTCACTTGTGACCCGGTGTCCAATAAAGCAGGTGTCGAGATGCCATGACAGGAATGGTCGCTGTCCAATGTAGGTATTGTCAAGCCCATTATGGGATGGGGTACTCAGTACCGGACGGGGTACTCGGTACCGGACCGGGTCTGCTACTGGGGATGTCACGGATGGTCCTGGTCCGGACCGTGTCCCTGGCCTGACAGTGAAAAAGAGGATATTTACAGGGGATAATGTCAGTCGTGATGCCACCCACAGTGTGTGGCCAGTAGTGGGGCCACCGCTGCCGCAGAACCTCCGGGATGATGTAATGGCAGCTAGGATGGAATAGTTCTCCGTGGGCAGAACTGGGTTCCCCGGGGCAGTGATGATAGTCTATTGTGTAAGGTATGGTGCAGGCCTGTGCTGCGTGCAATGCACTTACTGTCCTGAAGCTGCAGAAATCCTCCTTCAGTGTTGGAGCTGACAAGCTGTGGCTCTCCAGGCGGGGATCTTCTGCAGACCTGTGTGGAGGGAATCATGTGCAGGCAGACACATGCGAGGGAGTCGGAGTCAGGGTTCACCGTGTTTACTGCTCAAACTTTTCAGTTACAGCTCACAGTTCCAGTTACAGTTCACAAAACAAGTCTTACACGGGTACTACTTTCCCCTTCGGGTTCCTTTACTCCCTGCAGCCAGGTTGTTCCTTCTATGACCCCTCACTCTGTCTCTCTGTCCTTTCCAGGCTTTTGATTCTCTCGCTCTTGTTCACTTAGTGTGTGTGACTCAGGACAGTATGGCGGTGGCTCGGACCCCTGTGGGCCCTCCGGGTTGCCACTGAGCTGCCTTTCCTTTGGGGTAGGGACCCTAACGTGTAGCTGAGGTCCCCCGTCGGTTGTCTGGGGATGCCGGGTGAATCAACAGTCCCCTCTAGAGCCGACACTCTACTCTTAGCCTAGCCTCCAATAGTCCGCGGTGGTGAGGCTCTACCAGGCTCTCTCTGACCGTGTCTTCGGGTTCAATAGGAGGGCTACTCCGCCTGCAGTCTGCTATCTCAGCCGTGGTTCTTAAACCCGGTATCACTGGCCCTCTCGTCCCTCACACTCCTGGGGTGCTGACTCCGGATGGGCTTTCTCTCTGTGGCTCACACTGGCTCTCCAGATTCTGCGCTCCTTCCACCCCACTCTTCCAGGACATGTGCTTCTTTCTGTACTGCTCAGCCTACACCGGCCTACTGACTCCTTTCTCCTCCCCCTGATCTACCCTCTGTCACCTGACTTACGTGTTGCCCCACCCACTGTCTCTAACCCCCTAAGCCTGCCTAGAGTTCCCAGGCTCCGGGTTGGGTGCTGCTTTCTACTGCTACGTGGGTTGTGTGGGCTGTGAGGGTGTTGGTGTTCAACTGTCTTTCCTACCTTCCTGGCTGCAGTTCCCTTTGTGGCCTCCTGGACGCAGGGGCGCCACAGTATCATACCAGTCGGCTGGGCCCTGTTGATCTACTCCTGAGGTTCGGCCCCGGCCCACAGGGTCTTCTCGATTAAAGGACAATTAGATAGAAGCACATTCTTGGGTCAGCCTCATTACAGTCCTCAAAAACAACTTTTAGTTTATCGAAGATTAAAGCTACCGATCACTGTTCAGCGGTGGACCAGGTTTCAGCCTCTCTTTCTGCTGTACCAGTTAACTGTCCCAATACAACAGCTGCGCGCTGCTTGTCAATCATTGCATACATGTCCAACACGCTGCCGATATTTCTTTTGAAGGTGGACAAGGTATCAGGGCGGACGTCATACTGGGGTAACCACTTAGCACGCGGGATATACGGTAGCAAGATCGGCATGATCGGGGCTACAGCGCCCGGTGGGTCGGCGGCTCTACTGGTTGCAGCCATGGTGGCTTCGGGGTGTTTCTCGGGGTCAGGTAATGTGCTGTCATCGTCGATGGATGAGGCAGACATTTTCGGGGCCCCCTAGTGAATCACAGCCAGTCTTTAAACAGTTAAACAGTTTTTGAACCCCATAGGCAAGGGGTTAAGCGTTCGGGAATTTCTGGATTAGGCCACTGCGCTTCGGAAGTGTTCGGCAGAGCAAGGGGTGGGTTTTTGTTCCACGCTCTGCAAGCCATCACGCTCCTTTTGTTCCCGCTCTGTAGTGCAGTAATGGCGGCTCAGTTTAAAGGTACCTTCACACCCGGCAACTGTTCTAGGAATTTCACTGGCAACTTACTGGTTGCAGTGAAATCCTGGACACATTGTTCTATCTTGTTGCTGTGTACAAATAGAACAATGTGTCCATGATTTCACTGCAACCAGTAAGTTGCCAGTGAAATTCCTAGAAAAGTTGCCGTGTGTAAAGGTACCTTAACAATCACAAATTACAGTCTTAAACACGGCACACAGTACCTGGTAGCATCGGGCACGGGATCCTGTTTGTGATGCCAGGAAAGGTATGACGCACTCCAAGGTATGGGGACTCGGGTATCTGGGCCCTCTGCTGCGGTTGGAATGTCACTGGTGGCTGGCCCAGACCCCTGGCCCTGGGGTAGTTGAAATGGGAATAAAGTTCAAGTTCACGTGACGCCACCCGTGGTATCTGGTTACTGCACCAGCGCTGCGTGGGGCCTCCAGGGATGATGGATGGGCAGCTAGGTGTTGAAGCTCCCCACAGGTGGAGCTGAATCCCTGGGGAGTTTGGTTATATAGATGATGAGGGATGGAGCAGGGATTCGACCAGGCTGTTTAATAACGGGACAGTCCTATGAAGCAGAGGCGGGAAAGGACCGACACACACACCATGGTTGTTTCTTTACCTTTTACTGGTGGAATTGCAGGTAAACGTCAAGGGCACTGCCAGGTGTTCAGGAAGCACTTCAGGACCTCCACAGTGAGTAGGTATAAGGCCTCCTTGTCTCTTTTCCTTTTGTGTGAAGCCCCTGTCCCATGTGAAACTTGGCTGGCCTCCTCTGCTCTCCTATCACCTGTGCTGTCACTGGGAAACTCTCGATGGACTACCGCTATTCCTCTCTCCGCAGTACCTGGCTCCCTGGTTGGTGACTGCACAGATGCCCGGGAGACTGAAGTCTCCACGGTAGACCTGTATTCTCTACTCGGCCAGGTGCTCTCCAGTAGACTCGGACTCCGGTGTCCAGGGTGCTGTTTGGAGTGAACTATGCGGCGCCCCGCACCGAGTGCGTCACAGGAGGGTATTGCAGCCTCAAATGCAGCAGAAATATTCTCTGACCCAGCAGTCATGTGGTTAACTCAGAGATCCATACCCTGCATACATCACTTAGCATAGAGGGCCAATCAAGGTCCTGGTGGGCGGAGTGCAAAGGTAGTGTGTAATGGAAAGTCTAGAACAGTTGGAGTTCGAGGGCTGAAGGAGTAACAGCAACCTAGAAGACCCTCTGCAGAATCCCAGCTCTGCAACCTAGGAGAGGGGGCTCGCACAGTCCCGTGCAGCCTCCTGGCCATCTTCTACTGGCCATCTCCCTACCGTCACCACGGTTGAGCACCATTACTCCCGGTGCATTACCAACCGGACTACGGGCGTCAAAATGCGGGCTCAAAATCATCCCGTGCCCATCTACAGCCGGTTTGCTGGTACCGAAGCTAGCAGCAGTTCATCTCTGCTATGCGAACCAGAAGAGTGGAGGAGCCGCTTTACAGGAGCACCCCACCACTGCCAAATCCAGTCGTCTAACCAGCGGTGTACCCACCAAGGGACCCAAGGCTCCCCAAAGCATTCGGAACGTATACCCCGGATAGGGCATTCAAGCAGCCTCCCTGTACCCGACCTGGTATTCCTGGGCGACAACTGCAACCTACTTAGTTAGAATGGAGGAACACCGCGGATCTCTGAGGGACACCTATCACTGCTGAGTCCACCCGGTCTGCTACCCACTAACTGTATGCCATGTATTGCCTGCTGGTTACAGTAAAGCACCCGTTACAGAGACTTACAGTGTCCGTGCTTTCTTATGAACTGTCTGTCCGCACAACATTTTCAGCAGCTCCAGTCTCCGGGTATCATCGCTTAGCCTGTGGGGAGAGTTCTATCTTGCTGCATTCCATCCCCCGGAGGCCCCGCAGCGTCGGTAAGACTTACCGAAATCACACATAGGTGGCGTCACGACAAATTAACCCTTTAATCTGTTCCCACAAGACGTCTTCAGCTTTTTGATCTGCACTCAACCGGGCCCCACTACCGGCAGGCGCGGTCCACCCGTGACAAGGAGGAAGAAGCTACTGCCTGTCTAAACCGGAGTCCCGGCCACGGTGAGTCACCTAACGATGCCTCCTCGGTCCCCACTTTACTCTCTCTTCTCTCCTCGCTTTCCGACCCCACTCTACTTCGAAGGCTGTTCAGGGTCACTGGCACGAGCCTAGCATAGCACCGACCACCAGGATGTCTTCACAGCTCTTGTAGCGTCTTACACACTCTAACTACGCCCCCAGCACCAGTATTTGTAGGGGATCTTACCTAAGGGTGACAATTGGGCTCCCCCTACTGTGCTGGGGTGGAAGGTGTTGCTTGTGTCTGTGTACCCACTGTGGAAATCCATCCGTGCTGTATGTGAGTCTGTGGTTACCTGTGTAAGCAGTGCGCCACACATCTACACTGGGACAGCTCATAGAGTCCCACAGCTTTCAGGATCACCTCTATGCAGATGACAAGAAGATCTACCTCTCTGGACCTTATATTACCTCCTTACTAACCAGAATCAAACAATGTCTATCCGCTATTTCATTCTTTCTCTGCTAGATTTCTGAAACTCAGTATGGACAAAATGGAATTCATCATTTTTCCTCTAATGATTAAGGAAGTTGTGTCTTCCGAAACGCGTCTAGCGCCTAGCTAGCACGCTGAATGATTTTATAAATTTCATTTAACAATAAAGAACAAAATTTTATGAAGACAAGCACCGGTGGTTTTCCACTTTACATTGTTTCCTGGGCAGTTGCCAAAGCTGCCACACCAGGTGCAGGAATCCAGGAGGATATGGGCGGTGGAGCGGCCTTTTCCCTTTCCCTTTCCCAGTGAATGCATCATTTTTCCTCTACCTCACTCCAACCCTCGACAAACCAATCTATCAAAGTAAATGTCTACTCACTCTCACCAGCCCAGCATGCTTGCTAACTTGAGATAATCCTATCATAATGTTTAGGGAGAGTGACTCGATTCTATGAAGAGCTAGGGATCATCAAGCACTATCCATCAATGGCTCCAATATAAATATGTCCGTATATTCAGACTTCTCAGATGTTACTTTAGTGACCTACTATGACCCAATTTGCCTCCATAGCATGAAAGCACTATCTTTGAAAAAGTCACCCCATCCTTAAATAGCATTGTTTTGTAGTAACTTGTGTGCTTATAGAGGCCCTCAGACAGCTGTGAGAATTTATTAGCAGTGAGAAACAAAATCAGCATGTCAACATGAGTTGATACTTATGAGTTGATGGGTGCTAGTTTTTGAGTAAAGAAAGATTCCTATGCAACAGAGACTTTTTAATTTTTTTTCATGTTTTATAATACTCATGGATAATATGATTTCAATTTACTCAAAACTAGATTTTTGAATAAATAGATAATTGTAAAAATGTTTTAGTAGTGCAACATTATGTCCCTTCATAGAGTTAAAGGGACTCTGTCAGGTAATTTTTCAGTATGATACTTATAGTACCCTTGAATAGTGCTGAGGCAGACCATTCAGAGTATGTAAAAATCAATAATGTATTCTTTGTAGTTCTCTTGCAATAAGCATCTGCACACTGAGCAGGCAGCTGTGAAAGTAATTGACCTGACTCATAAGAGTCACAGAATCTACATTTTATTTAAATATTCATGCCTATCCAAGCTGGTATTCTGTCCCTTCCCTCTGCTGAAGTTAGAATGAATATCAGGCTTCTGCAAGCTGCTGGGGAAGGGGTTGAGGGGGGGGGGTTGTGCTACAACTCTTGTAGTGACATCACTAGCCTGTGCTGCCTGTAAGACATTTCTGTTTATATGAACATTTATTTTCCTGCATTCATGTAATGTGTATATCTGCTGCACAAATGATCAAATGTTCATATAAACACAAAGAAATAGCTCAGATACACACATGCGTCAGATACACACAATGAAGATGTCAGATGTGCCTCTGCTAAGAGAACACACCTCCCCCCCCCTCCTTTCTCCTCTATCTGCAATGAGTCCCTGCACCTAGAGAGGCAACAACACACAGCATACAGACACAGAGGAGCGCAGGGTAGTGCAGTGATGCATGAATATTCAATCCTTTGGGAGTTGGTCAGCAGAGAAGCAAGTGATCACTCACTGTGATGTACAGATAAAATGAATCTTTTATATTGAAGTTTACATAGGATAGGAGGGAAGCATACATAATAGAAATACATGAATAGAGAGAGTTTATAGAGGGGATTAGAAAATTATATCATTTACATATGGATTTTTGACTTGACAGATTCCCTTTAAACCATGCGCAATTCTTATATCAAGACGGAAAATCCACAAAGACTCCTTAGTCTCCAAATCACCTCCTTTTTTGAATTTCTTCATTTGTTCAATCACATATATTTTAAGGGAAGATTTATTTCAGTTATGTTGGTTAATGAAAAGACATATTTTTCGTGATATTATTATTACATGTTGATGTTCCCTAATGTGTTTCTTCAGTTGACGTGTGATACTGCCCACAAACATTAATCTGCATGTGGTGCACTCAGTAATGTAAACTACATATGTGGAACCGTAGTTGCTAAAAGAATTAATATGAAATATTGTTTGCTCATCTTGGTCATGATATGTTTTGCATTGTAATGTGTATAATCATTTCTTACAATGATTTTATCTGCATCTGTAAAAATGTTGATTGTGAGCCAATTTGTTTTATTTTTGGAATGTTTCATGTCCAAAAAACTGGGTGCCTGGGTGCATATTTAGACACCACTCTGCAACCATTTTGTTGGATTTGTGCTATATTTACATCTTCTTTTAATATTGATAAACTCCTATGAAATTTTTTTTTTAATTTTGGAAAACTGGTTATTGAATTGAAGCATTGGTTAATTGCATTATATTTTTAGTGTGCTTACATTGGTTTTATCAGATTATACTTTAAGAGATTCTTAGTGGCTGGGTCAAACGTGGCCTGACATTAAGAATCTCGGGCTTAATACCAGCTTGTATAACAAAGCTGGTATTAACCCTTTTATTACCCAGTGTGCCACCGCCACCAGGGCCGCTGGAAGAGCGGGGTTCAGCGCCAGAGGATGGCGCTTCAATGAACGCGCCATCTTCTGGGGCGGCTGCGGGCTGCAATTTGCAGCGGGGGGTGCCCAGAAAGCTTGGGCATCCCTGCGCTGCGGATTCCAGCCCCCAGCTGCTTAGCTGTACCTGGCTAGACATAAAAATTGCGCGGAGCCCCACGCATTTTTTTTTTATTATTTCATGAAATTCATGAAATAATTAAAAAAAAATGCGTGGGGCTCCGCGCAATTTCTATGTCTAGTCAGGTACAGCTAAGCAGCTGGGGGCTGCAATCCGAAGCACAGGGATGCCCAAGCTTTCTGGGCACCCCCCGCTGCAAATTGCAGCCCGCAGCCGCCCCAGAAGATGGCGCGTTCATTGAAGCGCCATCCTCTGGCGCTGAACCCCGTTCTTCCAGCGGCCCTGGTGGCGGTGGCACGCTGGGTAATAAAGAGGTTAGGGCTAGCTTTGTATTATCAGCTGGCCCTAAGCCCGAAATTTATGGCGGTCACGCCAATATTAGACATGACCGCCATGAAATTCTATTAAATTGTTTTAAAAAAAACACAACACAGAGAAAAATTTTTATTAGAAATAAAAAAAAAAGCCATTAGGGACTCCATCTTTAATTAAAAAAATCCTCTTCCGTCCGACGTAGTCCAAAACGCGATGTCCTCTCTGCTCATCCCCTGTGCATAGATATAGATGTCTATGCACAGGGAATGAGCAGACTGAGAACAATCTCAGCTCTGCTACATCAGGCAGCAGGCGGGCTCTAGGACCCTGGAGCTGCGGCAGCCAGCACACAGAGCAGACAGGACTCTTATCTGTGCGAGTTTCCCAGCGATTACTTGCACAGTAAACGAGTCCACTGCAAATCAATGGCAAAATTAGGATTGTTTCAGGCTGAAGCTTCCGAGACACATCTGTGATTTGTAAATCGCACACTACTCGCTATTACTCACTTCCCCATTCATTAACATTGGACTCGCTAGACTCGCAACGAGTAGCGAGTCCCGGGCTCGGACTCGCTAGAGTCAAGCGATTCCGAGTAATTTAGGATTCGCCCATCACTATTTAGCACATGTTAATTCACCTACAGAGATGGCCTAAATGGTATGTTTGGGATGATAGCTCTCAGCATGCAAAATGGTATTTCCAGCAGAAAATATTTTGTGAATAGAGATATGCACGTTTGTATGGTTAATATCCTTTAATTTTAAGTCTAAAGTTTCAATAGCTCAGTTTTCATGATTGGAAATGAATTGCAAGTTAAAAAGATTATTATTTAGATACTGAAAAGATGCATAGTGAGTTCATCGCAGTCCCAAATGATGAGCAAATCATCAATATACCTCCTGTACCATTTAATATTGTTAACAAACAGATTGTTCACATTGTAGATATAAGACTCATTCCACCACTTCCTCAGCAGTTATTGGGTGATCTCTCCTCGTGCTGACGTCATTCTTCCTTCTGCATTTGTGCTGAGCATTATTTATGAAGAAATTACATATTTAATTTTTTTTTTTAATAAAGTTGCAATTTTTGTACTATTAATTCTTATGCTGTGAAAACAAATAGTCATACCACTAGAATAATTAATAAGTAACAATTTCTTCATTTCGACTTTACCTCAGCATAATATTTAAAACTTTTTTTGTTATAAATTTAAAAGGTTTACAAAATCAGCAGCAATGTTTCATTCTTCCAACAAAATTTACAAAACCTATTTTTTAAGGGACCACTTCACATTTAAAGATACTTTTATTGTTTAGACATTAAAAAATGACCAAAAGTGATCTCATTTAAAGTCTGCACCCTTTAAGGTGTTCAGAACTACATTTAGAAATGTGTTAACCTTTCAGGTGCTTCACAGGAATGAAAACAGAACTGGATTAAAAATATGAAAAATCAGTTAATTGCCATGTTGTTTTAAACCTATTTTTTTTACTTTCACAAGGGACACAGGGGAAAACGGACCATGCATTTTGTATAGCGACTCAGAAAAGAAACACGGCACTCACCATAGGACGAGTCTTCAAAACTTTTTATTCCATGCGATTCGGCATAGATGATACGCAGGGAGGAGAGGGGGTGCTGAGACTTGGTGACGGTTCCCCGTTTCGCAGCGGGACTCGCTGCTTCTACGGACCAAACTAGTCTGGCGTCTGACGTCACATCCGAGGTTTTGAAGCCCCAGACGAGTCCGCCCACGCCAGCTCACAATGTACCGTATATACTCGCGTATAAGCCGAGTTTTTCAGCCCAAAAATTGGGCTGAAAAGTACCCCCCTCGGCTTATACGCGTGTCAGTGCTGTATACCGATGTATACATCGGTACATACTAATGTATACATCGGTATACAGCAGCCCCCGCATCCCCAGTAATGCAGGGCCCCCCAGCGTCTCTCCGGTCACCTGTAAAGGAAACTATACTTATCACAGTGCTGTGTCCGCGCCCGCTCGCACCCGCTCTCAGCTGCCGACCGCGATCCTCCATCTTGCGTCTTCTTTCTGTTTCTGTGCTCGTCGCGGGCAATGACGTCATTCCCTGCGACGAGCACAGGAAACAGGAAGAAAGAAGACGCAAGCTGGAGGATCGCGGTCGGCAGCTGAGAGCGGGTGCGAGCGGGCGCGGACAGAGCACTGTGATAAGTATAGTTTCCTTTACAGGTGACCGGAGAGACGCTGGGGGGGCCCTGCATTACTGGGGCTGCCTGTATACTACCGCTGGGGCTGCTATATACCTCTGGGGCCCTGTATACTACCACTGGGGCTGTATATACTACCACTGGGGCTGTATAAACCACTGGGGCTGTATATACTGCTGGGGCCCTGTATATACTACCACTGGGGCTGTATATACTACCACTGGGGCTGTATATACCTCTGGGGCTGTATAAACCACTGGGGCTGTATATACTGCTGGGGCCCTGTATACTACCACTGGGGCTATATATATACTACCACTGGGGCTGTATATACTACCACTGGGGCTGTATATACCTCTGGGGCCCTGTATACTACCACTGGGGCTGTATATACTACCACTGGGGCTGTATAAACCACTGGGGCTGTATATACTGCTGGGGCCCTGTATACTACCACTGGGGCTATATATATACTACCACTGGGGCTGTATATACTACCACTGGGGCTGTATATACCTCTGGGGCCCTGTATACTACCACTGGGGCTGTATAAACCACTGGGGCTGTATATACTGCTGGGGCCCTGTATACTACCACTGGGGCTGTATATACTACCACTGGGGCTGTATATACTACTAGGGCTGCGTCTATACTACCACTGGGGCTGTATATACCACTGGGGCTGTATATACTACTGGGGCTGCGTGTATACTACCACTGGGGCTGCTGTATCTACCTCTGGGACTGGTGTATACCACACTGCTGGGGGCTGTATACTTGTGCTAGGGTCCACCCTCGGCTTATACACGAGTCAATAGATTTTCCCAGGTTTTGGGGGCAAAAGTAGGGGGGTCGGCTTATACACGGGTCGGCTTATACACGAGTATATACGGTAATCAAAGTGCTCTATATGTGAAACATGAATTAAAAACTACATATCATGCAATCAAATGTGTACGCTAGAGAACATTTAGAAAATATTAACATTATACTTTTAGATCTTTAAAACAATCAAGTACTATATGGAGTAATGAGCGGCAAGAAAAAAGGAAGATTAATGATATTCAACTTTTTCAAAAATGACAATCGCATCAATGTTAAGGTATCTAGGACAGTAACACACTATTAAGTGCATTATCAAAGATGAAGAAAAAGGAAAAAACGGTGGAAAACCTAGTGGAGCGACCAAAGGACCAAGGGGCAGCTAGAGGGATAGAAAGACAGGCATATAAAAAACGAAGAAGTAAAAAGAACAGGAGGAAGAGGTAAAAAAGGTAAAAAAGGAGAAATAGCAGATAACTACCAGTATGGTAGAAAATACATATTACATAATTAAGCAAACCCGATACTCGGCACTAAAACCGGGCAAGCATAACAGTAACACATATTCAAAATATATATATAGAAATGCATGTGAAGTAAAGGGCAGCATAAGTAGGACTATAGGCACCGAATAAAGTTAAATGCAACCTACAACAAAGAGACACATAAAAACCAAGGCCCCAATGTGTAAACTTACAAAAAAGGGGAGAAATAATTTCTCTCATTTAAACCCAAGGCTTCACATGCTCCAGTGTCATTAATCCACCTACTTTCAGATTGTAGCAATTTTTATGTAATTCCCCCCCTAAAGGGGAAGCCACCACTTGTTCTATACCTGCAAAGCTTAGTGTATTCACGTCACCATTATGTATCTCTCGTATATGCTGGATAAGCCTAGGACAGCCTATCCCTGTTCTGATAGAATTTTGATGTTCCCTGAAGCGGACATACAGTTCCCTGATGGTTTTCCCTATATAGAATTTATTGCAGGTACACCAAACTACGTAGACCACCCACTTCGTTTTACAACTAATGTAAGACTTTACTAGATGTTCTTTCCCTCCAATATTAATGGGGTTGTCAATTTTATGGAACTTACAAAAATTACAATTCCTACAGCGAAAATTACCCTTCGGGCGTGATTTGTCTAGCCAAGTTACCTTCTTTTTATTACTACTAGGGTCCCACCGATTCCTAACCAGAAGATCCGACAAGTTATTACATCTTCGGTATGTTACCAGAGGGGGTCCTATATTTTTGGAATTGAGGTCCTTGTCTTTGGTTATAATGGGCCAACATTTCCTGATTGCATTTGCAATAACATTATACATCGGGCCAAATTTGAAAGTGAATGCAAACCTCTTAACTTCTTCAGCTTGTCTCTTCGGTACTACAATTTTTCTCTCATCTTGAGAGAGTTTCGCATGCGCTCTCAAACGGGCCTCCTGTATGATCTTTTTAGGGTACCCTCTTTGTACAAACCTTTCTTCCAATTTGGAGTATTGTGTCTCTCTAATAATAGAACTGTTATTCATTCTCTGCACCCTGAGAAATTGGCTGTAGGGCAGACCTTTTTTCGTATGGTAAGGGTGTGCACTTTCAAAGTGCAACAGCGAATTAGTACTAGTGGGTTTTCTGAAAAGGGATCTCACTATTGAGCCATTCTGAATCTGAATTTTAACATCCAGGAAATCTAGTTCCTGGTCTCCGAACACCGAAGTAAACAGCATATTAAATGCGTTGGTGTTATTTAAGAACTGCACAAAATTAGAAAACTCAAGTTCAGTGCCATCCCAAATCAGAAACACGTCGTCCACATACCTAGCATATACTTTGATATGTTTTAAAAAAGGGTTAGAGGAAGCGTAGACAACATTGTCCTCAAAATGGGCCATAAACAAATTTGCTAGAGTGCAAGAGACTGAAGTGCCCATAGCAGTACCCTCTACTTGTTTGTACCAGGTACTACCAAAGGCGAAGGCATTATGTGTTAATATAAAGGTCAGTGCATCAGAGATAAATGAGACAAGCCCCTCACTCTGTCCACTGACACTCAATATTTTTTCAATAACAGACACTGCCAACTTCTGAGGTATCCTAGTGTACAGACTTTCAACGTCAATGGAAGCCAATCTGTACCCCTCCTGCCATTCAACTTGATCAAGGATGGTAACAAACGCAGTTGAGTCTCTAATATACGAGGGAACTTTCCCAAGCAAAGGTCTCAACAGCCAGTCACAATACTTAGAAAGAGGCTCGGTTAGTGAACCCACCCCGGACACAATAGGGCGACTGGGGGGGTTCACCAACCGTTTGTGTACTTTTGGGAGAGCATAAATATAAGGTTTCCGTGGATACTCGGTGTATAATTTTTCTGCTTGTTTTTTCGTAATATTCCCTCTCTCTACGTGCCTGCGTAACAAAGTTCTAAGTTCGGAGTTATACCTCAAGGTAGGGTCAGATCCTAATTTTTCATATGTAGTTCTAACACTCAATTGTGCGTCTAATTCTTGCTGATATTCAGCTTTATTCCAACAGACCACCCCCACTCCCTTATCTGCCTTCTTCACTAATACATCCTCCCAACTTTTTATCTCTGCTATTGCACGTATCTCACCTTCTGACAGGTTAGTATTAGGTTTAGGATATAATACGGCCTTGACCTCCCTACATACCATCTCCCCGAACAAGTCAATATTGTTGCCCGGGGAGATAGGAGGGCAGAAGGTAGACTTAACTCCTCCCATGAACACAGAGTCTTTCTCCGTTTCTTCCATGGGTTCGTCAAACCACATAGGGTCGAGATCCATCATGTCAGTGATTACATCTTTTACTTCACATGCATTTCTATATATATATTTTGAATATGTGTTACTGTTATGCTTGCCCGGTTTTAGTGCCGAGTATCGGGTTTGCTTAATTATGTAATATGTATTTTCTACCATACTGGTAGTTATCTGCTCTTTCTCCTTTTTTACCTTTTTTAACTCTTCCTCCTGTTCTTTTTACTTCTTCGTTTTTTATATGCCTGTCTTTCTATCCCTCTAGCTGCCCCTTGGTCCTTTGGTCGCTCCACTAGGTTTTCCACCGTTTTTCCTTTTTCTTCGTCTTTGATAATGCACTTAATAGTGTGTTACTGTCCTAGATACCTTAACATTGATGCGATTGTCATTTTTGAAAAAGTTGAATATCATTAATCTTCCTTTTTTCTTGCCGCTCATTACTCCATATAGTACTTGATTGTTTTAAAGATCTAAAAGTATAATGTTAATATTTTCTAAATGTTCTCTAGCGTACACATTTGATTGTATGATATGTAGTTTTTAATTCATGTTTCACATATAGAGCACTTTGATTACATTGTGAGCTGGCGTGGGCGGACTCGTCTGGGGCTTCAAAACCTCGGATGTGACGTCAGACGCCAGACTAGTTTGGTCCGTAGAAGCAGCGAGTCCCGCTGCGAAACGGGGAACCGTCACCAAGTCTCAGCAGCCCCTCTCCTTCCTGCGTATCATCTATGCCGAATCGCATGGAATAAAAAGTTTTGAAGACTCGTCCTATGGTGAGTGCCGTGTTTCTTTTCTGAATCGCTATACTTGACTGTTGGCTCATACGCACACGTGCAGCGCTGTGTATAGGAATCACACACTCGGAGGGTTATATCAGCGAGTTTACAGACGATTGTGCCCGACCCTTCTATATTTGTCTGGACCATGCATTTTGTTTTGCAATTTCTCCTGAGTACAGTGATACACCATATGTGGTCAAAAACTAGTGTTTGGGCACATGACAGGGCACGAAATGGAAGGGGTATTTGCATTCTTGAGCACAATTTTGACAGTAATTGACTGCGGACACCATGTTGCATTTGCTTGGCACCAGATGGTCTAACACAGAAAAAACCTTCCACAATTTGCCCCATTTTAGAAACTACACCCCTTAAGGAATTCATCTAGTCATGTGTTGACCATCTCAAACTTTTTTCTGCCTGTTTCCACCAAAGGCCCCTTACATGTCAAAGCAACACAAGACCTCCCTACAGTGATGTCATTCTGTAAATTACCTCACTCAAGGATTCATGTATGGGTGTTGTGAGCATCTAGAACCTACAGGTGCTTCACAGAACTTTATAACATTGGGTTGTGAAAAAAAATAAAAAATTCCCAAAAAATGTTGCTTTAGACTCAATTTTTTATTTTTTTTTTCACAAGAGTAAAAGAAGATAATGGAACACAAAATGCACAATTTCTCCTGACTACATTGAATTGTTATAAGTGGTCAGACATTTTGACTGGGATAGAATGCAGATGCCATGTCACATTTAAAGAGCCTCTGAGATGCCAACACAGGAAAAACACCCCACAAGTATGCCCATTTTAGAAACTACACCTATTGAGGTTTTCACCTTCAGGTGAGTCACAATCTAATATATAACGCTGAGTGTAAGCATGTATGTGTGTGTATGTATCATAGCCCCACCCATTCCACATAGCCCCGCTCACTCCATATAGCCTTGCCCCCTCTACTTAGCCCTGCCCTGGGACAATGTGGAGGGGTGGAGCTATGAAGGGATGGAGATATACGTAGGAGTGGGAAGGAGCTATATGGAGTGGGCAGGGCTATGTGGAGTGGGTAGGGCTATGTGTAAGGGTGGAGCTATGAACTATATATGGGCATTAGGCATGGGCAATGTCGGGCTTTACAGCTAGTACTGTATAAAATTGAAACACCCACATTGTTCAATCATTAACCTTACTCATAGTAATAGGAAAAGCATTGTGAAGTCACATATGCAAGTTTGACCAAAGTTATAAAAAGGATGCAGAAAATTTCAGACAGAATACAAAATTTATTAAGAATAAATATAAAACAAGTGGCACATAAAAGGACAAACCCACATAAACAAGCGTCCAAAGGAGAAGGGGAAACCCCAACTGCACCCTGCAAAATCTGTTGAAGAAGTATCAGGTATATGAAATTCCTTAAAAAAAAAAAATTCGCAACTAAATGATTGTGACAACAAGGAATATTATTACATCAGATCAATCCACTGTGTTATTTGACATGGAAGTAGTCCAGATGACGAACAGTGTAAAGCATACACCGATGCCTAGCACACATTGTACCGCTTTATTCAGGACAAAAACCAACACACAAAGGAAAGTGCAGATGGAAAGCACTGGCACTTATAGCAGTTACTGAAAGTCATTTAAAAACCCACTACCTTAATTTATAGAGACAAATATAGTAAATTGACTAAATTGACTTAACGAACAACAATATAGTACATGCCAAATGTTTGGACACACCTTCTCATTCAAAGAGTTTTCTTTATTTTCCTGACTATAAAAATTGTAGATTCACACTGAAGGCATCAAAACTATGAATTAACACACCCCCACACCATCACACCTCCATGCTTCACAGCGTCGCACAAAGACACGGTGGTTGGAACTCTCCTGAGGAAGCTGCCAAGTGCAGCTGAACACGTGGGGCCCCACCACCCAGGTTGCAGCATCTAAATTGGGTATGATCCATTGTATATGATGTTTGCCTAGTCAGGAAATATGTAAACACCATTGAATTGTTTGGTATCTCTAGATTCAGATTGGAGGGAACATGTTTGTTTTGAGACAGATTGTGGTGAAATATCCCTTACATTGTTGGCACTCATTGGCCATTTAGATGTGTTATGGCTTACTATATGCAACTGGTATGATGGGACCTACTTGGTTTTAAGTGTTTTTAACATATGTGTTGTTTGCCTATTTTGTTACCAATAAAATTGTTGTTGTGATCAAGGGTGTGCAATTGTTTTCTGCATGATCTTTTTTTTTTTTTTTTCTTTTCTTGTGTCATCACTCTCTATCTGAAACTCAACCTTTCCAAAACTGAACTTCTTCTAATCCCGCCCTCCATTAAACTCCCTAAATCTGACATCTCACTCTCGGTGTGCAGCACACGTTAACGTCTAGGCAGCAGACTCGCTGTCTGGGTGTTATGTTTGCCACTGATCTCTCCTTCACCTCCTATACACAATCTCTCACACATTCTTGTCGCGTGAGAAACATTTCTAGAGTCCGCCCCGTTCTCATTATGGAAACAACAAAAACCCTCACTGTTGCCCTGATCCATTCCCACCTTGATTACTGCAATTCTCTATTAATTGGGCTACCCCCCATCACTAGACTTTAAACCCTCCAGTCCATCCTTAATGCAGCAGCCAGGATCACCCATCTGGGAATTGTTACACAGAAGCCTCCGCTCTATGCGATTCACTGCACTGACTGGCTATACACTACAGGATCCAAATCAAATTGCTTGTTCTCACTCACAAAGCTCTTCATAGTGCAGCACCTTCTTACATCTCATCCCTCATCTCTGTCTATCACCCTACCCGTTCTCTACGTTCTACAAATGACCTTCGATAAACATCTTCATTAATCCAAACCTCCCATTCCCGGCTCCAAGAATTCTCCCGAGCTGCACCAATTCTCTGGAATGCTCTACCCCAAGAAATTAGGACTATCCACAACTTGCGTAGCTTCAGGTGCTCCCTAAAAAAACATCTTTTTAAGGTGCTCCCAAAAAAAACATCTTTTTAAGGCAACCTATCATGCTCCTTAATAGAAGTCCTTTATACTGTATATGACCCATTCACTAGTTCTCTGGACATATATCTCCTTCAAGCTCCACCAAACTCAAAAGCTGTACACAGATTGGCTGGTGACCATTGATGTAATTTTTTTTTATCCCCCACTTCTAGGGATGAGCGAGTATACTCACTACTATTCGGTATTCGCCGAATAGTAGCGGTATTCGGGCTACTCGCTACTCTCCAAGTACTTATGTGTACTCGGGAGTAGCGAGTAGTCCTAATACTTTCGCAGTGTATCTATAGATACACTGCGAAAGTAGCCTAAAGTGATTAAAAGTTGTTAAAATTAATAAACTTACATACTCACCTTCCGACACCTGCACTGGGATCGGCAGAGAAGACATTCGATCGCTGGACAAGGACCTTTCACTACCAGCCAATCAGATGGCCGGTAGCGATCTGGCCAATCAGATGGCGCCACGTCACAACCACGTGATCGCTAGCAGCCACCTGATTGGCCAATTTGCAAGGTCCTAGATGTACTATCAGGACCTTGCAAACTGGCCAATCAGGTGGCCACTAGCGATGACCCAGTTGTGATGTGGCGCCATTTGATTGGCCACATCGCTACCAGCCATCTGATTGGCTGGTAGTGAAAGGTCCTTGTCCAGCAATCGGATGTCTTCTCTGCTGGTCCCGGTGCAGGCGTCGGACAGGTGAGTATGTAAGTTTATTATTTTTAACAACTTTTACTCACTTTTAGGCTACTTTAGCAGTGTATCTATAGATACACTGCGAAAGTATTCGTACTCGCTATACTCGCAATGAGTAGCGAGTACCGCTACCTACTCGTTGCGAGTAAAGCGAGCACGAATATTAAGGTACTCGCTCATCCCTACCCACTTCCTCAAGATGCCTGGACCATCATTGTAATAAACCCCTGTACTTTGTGTAACCCCCATCTCATTGTAGGTTGTTAGCTCTTTTAAGTAGGGTCACCTTAATTTTGCTTTAATTATTGTATTGTATTTTTTACATTGTTTTCCTGCTTTAATTAGTGTATTGTATTTTTACATTGTTTCTCTTATTTAATTATTGTATTTTTTTTTATAATTGTTACTTATGACTTTTGGATATGAACTACTGAATTGTAAAGTGCTGGGGAATATGTTGGCCCTATATAAATAAAGATTATTATTATTATTCTTATTATTATTATTATTAAATCAAACAAAAAACAAATATTCATCTGTCCAAACAACGTGGCCCTGAAATTGATAACTGATTGGAATGCCTATTAATTTCTTTGAGAATTCTGACCACCTCCTCACTGACAGCAGCAGTTACAGGACCCTGTTGTTGACATAGATGGCAGCAGGCTCTTGGTGTTCTGAGTATACAAACAGAGGGGTGGGGGCACCAAAGAGCAAATTTGCACAGGGCACAACTGAGCCTAAAGCCGTCCATGTGTGTTGGTCTTTGTCCTGGATACACCGGCACAATGTGTGCTAGGCATCGGTGTGCGCTTCACACTGTTTGTCAGCTGGACTACTTCCATGATAACAGTGGATTGATCTGAATTAATAATATTCCTTGCTCTGTCACCAAGATTTAGTTGCTGATTTATTATATTTTTTTAAAGGCATTCCATATACCTGATACTTTATCAAACAGAATTTGTAGGGTGCAGTTGGGGCTTTCCCTCCTCTTTTGAGCTGGAGGTTGCTTGTTTATGTGGGTTTGTTCTTTTTTGTGCCACTTGTTTTATATTTATTCTAAATAAAGCTTTTTTTTATCTGGAATTTTCCACATCCTTTTTCTGACTTCGGTCGGACTTTGCATTTGAGCATTAAATTGAGCTAGGAAAATGAAAAATTATCTTTTTTTCCATACAATGTTGCTTTACAACAAGTTCTTAATTTTCAAACGGGCTAAAAGGAACAACACAGGTTGTTGTGCAATTACATTTGAGTATACCAATACCCTATATGTAGTCTGGACATAATGTAAATACCGTGTTTCCCCGAAAATAAGACACCGTCTTATATTAATTTTTGGTCCCAAAGATGCGCCATGTCTTATTTTCAGGGGCTGTCTTATTTTCCCATCCCACTGCAGCCTCCCATCATCCAACTGCAGTCTCCCATCAACACATTTCACCCTCCCTCATCATCACATTTCAGCCTCCCATCATCCCACTGCAGGCTCCCATCATCCCCATTACCCCATTGCAGCCTCCCATCATCCCCAGTACCCCATTGCAGCCTCCCATCGTCCCAGTACCCCATTGCAGCCTCCCATCATCCCTATTACCCCATTGCAGCCTCCCATTTCCCATTGCAGCCTCCCAGTACCATACGGTAGTGTACCTGCAAAAAAAAACAAAAAACACACACACAAATCCATACCGTACACACACACACAAACCCATACCGTACACACACACACAAACCCATAGCCACACACAAGCTGCTTCTTACCAGTTCTTTATCACTCCTCTGTGGTATTCTCCTGCTACAGTGGTAAGCGAATCACAGTCCAGGATCCATGCGCCAATCACAGCGCAGGAACCGTGAGCCAATCACAGCCCAGGTACCGCAAGCCAATCAGTGGCCATGCACTGATGTCAGCTGGCCTCGGATTGGCTCGCGGTTCTTGGGCTGTGATTGGCTCACGGTTCCTGCACTGTGATTGGCGCAGGGCTCCTGGACGGTGATCGGCACACAGCTCCGGAGTGGTGATTGCCACTCGGCTCCTGGGCTGTGAGCGGCACAGCTGCTGGGCCAATTTTTAAAAATATACATGTACGGCAGCTGAATGCAGCGGCGGGCATCGGATGGGCCAAAGCTGCATGCCCCGTTCTTGTGATCGGTGGCATGCTGATGAGACAAAAAACAGGTATGCCTTATTTTCGGGGGGGGGGGTGCCTTATATTTGTGGGCACATTGAACCCCTTAGCATGCCTTACTTTCGGGGGGCGCCTTATTTTCGGGGAAACACGGTAGTAAATAATACACCAGAGAAAAGTCATTTATTTGAACAAAAATACATATCTAATTTCCATTTTTATTACTCCCATATAACCCTCCACGATTCTCGGTGACATCCTCTCATGGCAGGACTGGAAACTGATTTCCAGCTACCGCCATGAGTGGAGTGACATCACTGGTTCAACTAAGTTCAGCTACAACTCTCAACTGAGATGACTTTTTACATGTCAGCTTGTCCCAGTGTGACCTGAAACAAATTAGTTTCCAGTCTCACTGTGAGTGGAATGACGTCAGTCAGGTTCACCTCAGGTCATCTAGATTCTAGAGCATTGAAGCCGAGCTCAGATCTCATGTAAACTTTTCTGTTGGACCCAAAACTAAGTGGGGTGAGGCGGGAAAGGTCACCTGAGTTCAGAGCTGTAGCTGAACTCAGGTGAACTTGACTGTGATGTCACACTGCTCACAGGAAATTGGTTAGTTTACAGTCCCACCTCGAGAGAACATCGCCGAAGATCATGGAGGGTTAAGTGGAAGTAATAAAAATGGGAATGAGGTATGAGTTTGTGTTTTTTGTTCGAATAAAATTATTTTTCTTTGTGTTGTGTACTGTATTATGTACTATTTAATAGAGATTCATAATGGCAGGGTCTAACATTGGCCTAACATTGTGAACCTCAGGCTTAATGTCAGCTGGCAATATTCAGCTGGCGTTATCTCTTTAGTACCCAGTCTGCCACTGACACAGGGCAGCTGGAAGAGTTGGGTATAATTTCAGAAAATGGCGCTACTATGCATGCGCCATATACTGGGGCAACTGTGGGCTGCAATTCATAGCAGGGAGGACGCAGAACACTTGGGCTTCCCCACGCTGAGGATTCCAGCCCTCACCTGCCTACTTTTTTCCTGCCTAGCAACTAAAAATATGGTGAAGCGCAAGCCAATTTTTTTCAATAATTTTTTTTACAGTAATCTGATGTCAGTTTGGATGCCATACTGGCAACTAATCACAGATGCCAGCAGAGAGGGTAGGTGGGGATAAATCTGAGGTTAACCAATCAAGAGGGAGAAAGCAGCAACGTTCATGAATGGGCCTGGAACTCCGGAAGCATGGCAACAGCTGCGCTGAAGCTTGGTAAGTAATACTTTATGAAGCTAATTCCTGTATGAAAACAGTGAGGCTCAACTGTAAAACTGTTTGAGCTGTTTGGCAGCTTTTGGGCCTCTTTCAAAGCGTTTTCTATGCCCTTGATTTTGTGACGCCCCACCGGTCTGGACGCTACGAGGGGTACTGCACCCAAGCCGGGGTGTGGGATTCCTGTAGTCGGGAGATGGTAGATATGGGATCCTCAGCAAATGCACACACCCTAGTTAGGGACGTGGGTGGACCCGCTGTAGGTAAGACCCAGTCCAAGGGAGGAGAATAGGGTAGAGAAGTGTAGGTGGGTGGTAGAAGGACAGTTTAGTTGAGTTTGAGTTGCAGTTTGGAGTGGAACAGAGAACAACAAGAATGTAGAGCACAGAAAGCAAGAAGTCGAATCGAGTGAGGAGGAGGAGAGATAGAGAAGCAGTGTGAAACTGAGAAGCAGGGGACTTGAGTAGCTGATACTCGTGCTGGGAATGAAAAGGAAGGAACTCTAGGTGCACCAGACCAATCCGGGACTGATGATACCAGACAGAGGGGTTTTGTCTAGAGACAGGGACTAGACCTCAACACGGCATGGGAGTCCAATACCCAAACCATTGAACCAGTGGCCACGAGCTTCATAGCAGTTGTGGCTCACACCTGGCGCATCCCCTGAGAAAGCAGCCTGACAAGGGTCCTGGGACAAGGTGCCGGTCGCCCACTTAGACCCGTGGCTGCCGGATCAGGGCTCTGTACGCAGAGGTGCTAATAGGAGCACTGGGAAACAGGATCAGAGAGAGGCAAAGACAGGCACACCATTGAGGATCTCATACTTGCCACCCCGATCTCTTAAAGACTACACATGCCTAAGCTTATCTGAGAGAGTGTAACATCTTACCTGTTGAAACTTGAAGCTTGCTGTGAGTAAACCCGGTACAGAGTTGCAGAACTGTGTGAGACTGTGTTATTTCCGTGGCAACCGGCTGTGAAGGTGACTGAGAAAGGTAACGAGGCCTAACGTTAACCCCCTACCTGCCAGAGACTACAAATAACTCCATCTGCAAAACGTAATATGTAAATAAATAGACAAAATCTTTATACTTATCTGATCACTCACCTCTCTTGTCCTTCCACTCCTCTTCGTCCCCCGTCTAGGTCTTGAGATGTCTGATTGTGATGAAATCCTGACATTAGTCACTCTGGTCAGGACTTACAGCTTTGATGGAGGATAGGAGGGTCCTGTGCATGCGCTGAACGACAGGGCACTCAACAACGTTACCTTTCCTATGGTTGTACAAAACCCTCTCAGGAATTTCAGCAATGGCAGATGAGATCTAAAGATGCATGAGGACTGGATGGGCAATGTGGAGGATCAAAGTGGTGAGTACAAGATTCCTTTTATCTGTCACCGTCATTTTGCTGTATTCTTGCAAAAGTGAATTACCAAAAATCAGCCTCTTGGTGATTGTGTAGTTTTGCTAAATTACAGAGGACCTGTCACCCCCACCCCCATTAGAATCTAAGTCCAGCACTGAATGCATGTCTGCTGCATTCAGGCAAGGGGTCCCCCATGGCTCTGTGGGGCTGCTGCCCTGATATATAGGCTTATAAAAGCTTACAGTAAAAATCTATGGAGGCAGGCCCTTGTGATTCAAGCACCTCGTCCACGGGGGCATTTCACACCCCTGCGCCTCAGTGCTGCCCATGCGTTCGCCGCCTCGCTCATGCTATTCATGAAATCCTCGCTCTGCGAGTCCTTGTGGTGTTTATGCAAGCGCAGAGCGAGGTTGAGGTGCATGCCCCGCCTCCCGCTATGACGTCCTCTCATTTCCCCGCCCTGCTCCATAGCACAACACAGAGCAGGGTGGGGAAATGAGAGGACGTCATAGCGGGAGGCGGGGCATGCACCTCAACCTCACTCTGCACTTGCATCAACACCACAAGGACATACAGCACAAGGATTTCATGAATAGCATGAGCGAGGCGGCGAGGACATGAGCAGCACTGAGGCGCAGGGGGCGTGAAATACCCCTGTGGAAGAGGTGCTTGAATCACAAGGGCTCGCCTCCATGGATTTTTACTGTAGGTTTTTATAAGCCTATATATCTGGGTAGCAGTCCCACAGAGCCATGGAGGAACCCTTGCCTGAATGCAGCAGACATGCTGCATTCAGTGCTGGACTTAGATTCTAATCCATGGGGGAAGTGACAGGTCCTCTTTAAAGTACAATTCAATTTTATTCAGCTTTTATTGCTCTACTCTAGCTACACTATAGGTTTTCCTATATTCCTTACCACACAATTTCCGTCCACCAAACAGTTTTTGACAGGTTTTATTATTCCCCACCTTTCTTCTTTCATTTATCGGTGATCATTATCAAAAGGATGGAGCATCTCATATATTTCATATATGAGCGGTGGCTTGTTTAATAGATGAACATTATGTATTTCATGATGATTATTTGATATCCTCTGTTGGACAATATACAATAGGATAATATTGTTTGGTTGGTGGGAGAATGTACTTGTCTGATAATCAAAGTCTGAAAGTTAAAATTTTGGCAGCATGGGACTTGTGCTATATTCCAATTAGTGACAGTACCGGTAGTAACAACATTATTTTGTCTATGCCCTGGCCCCACTCTTCCATTTTCCTTTGCTGTCACTATGTATATACAGCACCAATGTACTGATATATAGCCAACGGAAAGGATGTGATAAGTCCATATGTAACAAACAGACTCATCCAAGTTGGTATATATTCAATACCAGATGTGGGCATCGATGCTATTGCATCGGGAGAGCAGTGACATCACCATGGGGGTGGGCTGTGTAGCACTGGGACGGTGGCTGCCTCCCCCCTGTGCAGTCTCTCCTCTGTCTGCTTTCTCTCCCCCTCTGTAAAATCTCCCAATGTATGCAAATAAATGTATTTCTTTTGTTAAAAACATATTTCTGTGTGTTTTTTTAATAATAAAGTATTTCATTTTCTGGTAAAAGATGTGTAGGGCTTCGCTGTATTTTCTCTTGACAGCGCAGGTAAACCAAGCAGCTACTGGCTGACAACCCCTGCTGACTGGTTTTACCTTCATTGGAAATGAAAAATACAGGGGAGACTCATTTTTTTTTAGTTATAATAAATAACTAAAAAAAAATTGGTGTTGTCTTTGCTGTATTTTTTTATTGCCAGCCATGGCAATCCAGATGGCTGGGGGCTGAAATTTTCCATGGTCCCCAAGGGGCTTAACGAGAAGCTAAGTTACACCCCTTTTCTATAAAAAGTGTTATTTTTCTGTGCAATAATCTTCAGGCAGTATTATAACTACATGTGTTAGGTGCTTTTCCCTTCCATACATGATTTTAATTTTTTTTGTATATTTTAGTTTTTCTTTAGGAGAACTTGATAACATGAGATGTTTATACTGCTATGATCACCTGAATAACAAGAGAACAAAAGTCCTCAAAAAGCCTTGATATGGGCCGAAAATGGGATCATTATTGGAATTGAAGGAAAGTGAAGGGCAAATTGTGTATATTCAGGGGTATAGAACCCAGTAGAGGGTGGGAACACAACAACAAAAAGGAGACCCAACACCAAATTCTAGTTTAGTCTAGTTCAGTTTTGAGTGGAGAAGGAGAATAGCAAGAAAGAAAGTGTTGAAAACCGTCAGCCAAGCTGTCAGAGAGAGCAGACTGAGAGAACCATCATTTTTATTTTTCATTGACTGTAAACACTCTTTTCAGCGACCACCAGGGCCACAGGAACGAGCACAGGCCCCAGTGACATCCCCAGTAAATCAATGGCCGTAACCTGGTACCCCAAGGCCCTGGGGCAGGTCAAAGGAAGGAAGAGGGGTCCCAAAATAGCTGGAGACTGAGCAAGATTCTGAAGATGCCCTGCAGAGCCAGAATAGGAGCAAAATACTCAAGGAAGGCCTGGATGACAGACTGGAGCTTAAATGAGCAGGAAGGCAGGAAACACATGGACATGATGAGTGATGCTATTTTGGATAAGGGTAAGGAGATACAGTAGGTAACCTGGAAAAGCTGGAATCCTTAGATTGTGAGTCCCAATGCGGACAGTGTTGTAAATGTATATAAAGCGCTGAGGAATTAATAGTCCTATATAAGCGAATAAATATTTTTTGTATATTCTCAAGGTATAATTTGCATTTTATACCAATGAATTAAATGTTCTGCTCAGAAGCACAATCCTATCAATCAGAATAATGAGATATGAAGACAAAACTGATAAAATTCCATGTATTATTTAGTCTTTAAGTCTCCTAAATTTCCCTTAGTAATGAGTATCATGACTAGTGCTCAGAAGGCGCAAGGAATTTCTGATCTGGATCCTAACCTATAAATAATCTTCATCTGCAGAGGTGCTGGAAGGAGTTTTAATTGACAGTAGCATATGTTATGTAAGATCAGATCATGACTATACACCAGCTGAACAGGACACAGACCACTGTAACTTTCCTCTGGGTAAGACTTTTACTTACGGTAGTACTAAATTTGTATTTTAGAAAATCTCTTAGCAGGACTGTAACATTAAGATGATTTGTATTACGTAGTTGTAACAATTACATAACAATTTAAGTTTGTTTTTTTTTTCAAAATAATTTTAATTCTACAGACCCTTAATAATGCTGGTCCTACATTCTGTATACTCATTGCTTATACTGGTGCCTCTGTGCATTTTGGCTGAGGATGACCCACCACTGCCCCAAAAGAATCCTTGTGCTAACTGGATGGGGGGAGCACCGGGATATCCTGGACACAATGGACTTCCTGGAAGAGATGGCAGAGACGGGAATGATGGAGTGAAGGGAGAAAGAGGAGAACCAGGTTAGTGGTTGGCTATTACAGACAAGACCATCCAGTTTACTTATGAGGGGTTTTGCATGGACTCCCAACAAAATCTTAATATTTTTGAATATGTGAAACTGAATGAGAATATCCGCTGATATTTCTGTTGTGTTCCACCTGAGCAGAAAATGGCTGTACAAAATGCCTAATTTCACAGAAATCTTGCAACATTTATTGGACACTGATTGAAGTGGTAATCTAAGGCCATGTTCACAGTGCATTTTTGATCGTTTTTTTTTTCTGCTGCGTTTTTGTTGAATTTTCCAGCAAAACTGGATCCGTTTATAAAAAAATGTAAATTCCGTTTTTGATCCATTTTTATGCTGCGTTTTTCTTCTATTACAATGGAAAAAATGGAGGAGAAAAAACGGATCACTAATTGACATGCTCATTTTTTTCTCTGGATGCGTTTCGTGCCCCAAAAACTGACCAGTAAAAAATGAAATGTCAAAAACGCATTTATAAAAACTCATTGACTTTGCTGGGCATCACAGAAAGGGATCCGTCTTCCATGCAAAAACGGATCACAAAAAACGGATCAAAAACACACAGTGTGAACATAGCCTTAAATGTCTCCTTATCACTGTGCTGAAGCCTCAAATCAGACATCAGAAGAGTCTGTTCCATGGATCAGGAGGGCATTGTCTGGCTGATTGACATACCGGGACTGATTCATGAAAGCTTTTATGCCAGAGAAAGAGACAGAGCAATGCTGATGGGAGGTGATAGAGAGAGCGCTATCTTCCTGGCCATGTCCTGCCCTGGAACAGCTCATTTACGTAAAGTGATCATAGATTATCTACTAAAAGGCATCTGATATGAGGCATACAGGTATGACTTCGTAAAGCAGTCTGTAACCTGTATGCCCATATTAACACGGTAGAAAGATCAAATGTGGTGACAGATTCCCTTTAATGGGATTGAAATCTGGTGAGTTTCCTGGCTATGGACACAAAATACCAATGTTCACCATGGGAGAGAAGACGCACTTGAAGGATGTTTATGACTCGCCCAACCCCGGGACCATGGGGTACTCAGAACTGGGCTAACAGTTCTGCCAGGGAAGTCACAGGGGTTGAGACTCAGCTTCCGAGTCCTCGGGAGAGTCGGTACACTCACCGGTGTAACTAAGTATCATGGCGCCTGGAGCAAAGATCCATGTCAGCGCTCCCCCCCAGAGTAGGTGAGGAGCGGGTGAGGGGGGGTGTGCTGTCAGTTTTCAGCCCCGACGCCCCTGTAGCCTTGGATGAGGACGGGGGGGGGATGCTGTCAGTTTTCAGCCCCGACGCCCCCGTAGCCTTGGATGAGGACCTGGGGGGGGGTCGCCGGCACCCCCCCTGAGTTGCGCCCGGGGCAAAAGGTCCGGCTGCACCCCCCTAGATACACCCCTGGGTACACTGGCTGGCTGGGGGTCAGGTTGTGGGATGTGTTGGATGGGAATAAAGTTTACCATCTTCGGGTCTCGGTCAGCATGGACCGACGCTGTGGTTCAGACCTCCAAGGGTTGTCGGTATGGCATCCTGATGTTGTCGCTCCCCATAGGTGGAGCAGTACCCCGGAGCAGATATGTTTAGTTGAAAGAGTGTGTAAGTCCATGGTTGTGCTGGGCCTCTATGTCTCGTGTGTGGCGGCAGTCGGCGGCCCTGCAGCTGGGAGAATAAATCAGTCTCACACAGCGTTGGAATTCTGTAGCTGATTTACTCACTGAGGTTGCAACTTGCCACCGGGCGCTTCTCTCTACCAAGTCCAGTCTGGCCTGTCCACAAGGAACAGGGATAGCTTGCCCAGGACCGCTTCGTGTGCCTCTCCGTTCTCTGGTCACTCTCCCAGCGCTACTTCTTCACCTCTCCTGTCAGTGCCTCTGCACGCAGTGCCCCGATCTAGCATCCAAAGGTCCTCTTGGATGACTGGTACCTGTCTCCAGACCCTAGTTCGGCTGCCTTCTCAGCGGGTGCGTCAGGTTGCGGCAACCACTCTTGTAGACTGCGTAGCTTCCGGTTCAGTGGGTCGGGCACACAACATCCGCGTCACGTTCAGGGCTGGGTCCCTGCTTCTTGACCAACATCACTGTCCGACTATCTTAGTCTGGATCTGGGCACCCAGGCTATTCTCACTCCACCTGTGCCCCTGGAGTTCTCTCTGTTCTTGCCTGCACACTTGGCTTCAGCTTGCTCCTCGCTTACTCACTCCTACTCACTCGCTTATTCACTAACTAACTAACTCCCCACCATCTGTTCTTCCCATGTTCCCTTTTTGACTGGGCCCTCTCCCATGGGTTCACCCATGGTCCCCTGGGTCCTAGGATGTGTGGGTGTGTTTGGTGGGGACCTGAGTTCACCATCCCGTTTCCTTTAGGACTGAGACACCACACTGATTCATTGAGTGCAGTACCCATTTATGGCGACCAGACTGGTGGGGCGCCACATTTAGATAGCATTCTTTATTCATGCCAATGTTTTTAGGCAAAACTGTGCGTGCACACTCACTCAGCAGTCAATTTCTTAATTATATTCTGGCATTTTACCAATGGCAAATTAAAAAATATAACCAATATAGCTTACACTTCCTTATTCCCCACACTCAAAAAAAAGTGTTTGTCAAAGTAGGCAGACTCATACCTTACAAAAACAGGGATAGAAACATACATTTTGGCAAGTACCCAGTAATCATACCCATACTGAAGCCTCTTAGTGTTCTCACTACCAATACCCATTTCCTGAATTATAATTTGTAAATATGGTATTATTCCCACAGGGAGTTCCCCCAGTTTGCCCGCACATGGAAAATATGTTTCCCCACAGTGCCCCCATCACAGTATGATGCCCCTATAATTTCAACCTCACCAGTGGTCTAACTTGAAGCTCATGGGTCCTGATGCAAAACCTTCAATGGGTGCCCAATTTTTGCAAATCTTTATTAGCAATAGTCTTTTTCTATAGGCCAAAAAGCATTTTGAGGCCCCCTAAGCTCCAGGGCCCAGGTACGATTGCAACCCCTGCACCTATTGTAGTTACGTCCCTGCCACTCACACATTATTATGCTGTCACAGTGACCATCAACACAGTATGCCTCCCACAGTCCCAACACAAGTAGATACCCGCACAGCATGGTGCCCCTTATGTGCCCCCTACATGATATGATGTTGTCATAATTCCCCACACATAGCATGATGACAATTTCCCCACACAATATCACAGCCCACACAGTATGATTAACAACACACAGTATCGTGGCCCCAATCAGTATGATGGCCCCCACTGCTCCTCAATAAGTATGGTATACCTGCAGTCTACTACACAATATGATGCCTCAATACACCCCCATATGCTGTATCATAACAACCAATCATGACCTTAATAGTCCCTCAATCAGCATGTAGGAAAAGCTACTTTGCCTCAGAGCAGAACACCAAAAGAATAGTAAGCCCCCACATATATTAACTGGGAAACAAGAGAAGGAAAAACAAACACAGGCAGAGTAAAAGGTTTAGCAAAAGAGGCCAAACTAGCTATATAGGAAAGACAGGATAGAATACTATTGCGGTCAGTATAAAACACTATAAAAAAAACACCAATAGCAGATAGTGACTCAGGGTAATTTTTGCACTAAGACTCGATGCCCTCTATATGTGCTATAAATCAAATGCCAGCAGAACTGGAAATAACAGATACTAGTGAATGGTAAAATTCCTAGGAAGAAAACTTCCTATCTGAGAGCAGATAAACAAATATACAGACTAAATAGCAAACACACAACTCAGAATAACACAAAACATAAGCAGAACCTTAAGCACACAAAAGTGTGCCACAAAATATCAAAAAAACATCCACTTAGCTTGCAAATAATTCCACAGAGAGGAAGAAACCAAAGAGATGTGAACTCCTCCAGGAACCAAAGACAGCTGGCAAGGATTGATCCACTTCAAACCCTTAAATGCTCCAAGAACCAGATTGCAATCACATGTGAAACTCACACAGTCAGCTGCATCACCCCAATAACAACCACCAGAGGGAGTTCCAACGAATTCACAACAATAGCCATTCCCAAAAAGCATCAGGTTCCCCATAGTTCCCCACAAGTTCGGACATTAAAAAAAGAATAAAATTACTCACTGGTTCCTGTTCCCTTGACGCACTTCTCCACTCTGTCCAGAATGTAAACTGAGATCCCACACAGCAGGTCTAATGATATAATTGAACCTGCTGTGTTGAGACTCAAACATTCAGGAAGAATGGTAGAGAAAGGAGCCAACAGCTCCCTGTTACATTCATTTATTCAACGCTATCTGCATCCAGGTTATGTGGGTAATACTGAAATTGTGACAATGGGGGTGTGAGGCTTGATACTTGACCCCCCAACTCAAAAACCCCATAGTGGTCACATTGTCTGCAAGTGTGGGTAGTACATTGCTGAATATTAACAATTTAATCACTAAGTTTAAAGAAAAAGATTTGCATTATCCTGGTCATGATGGCTTCCATAAACTCCCCCTCCCCCACGCAAAGTATCTTCGCCCCCACAGCCCCTGATTTACAGTATCATGGCCTTCACAGACCTTACACACAGTATAATGACTTGTACAGACGCCCACTCAGTCTGATGCGGTACACAATATGATGGCCCACAACACACTCACACAGTATCATAGACCCCGTCACATTGTGGATGTTAGTAAATGCCAGTCAACCAGGTTTGAGGTTGGTAGACACTGAACTGAAGTAAAAATCTCTTTGCCCAACTCTAATTGATGCCATATTTTGGCTGTTATAACTTCTGATTTTCTATTATAGCCTAAATATATTTAAGTTTTATGTATTAAAGGGAACCTGTTACTAATTATATGGTTGGTGTATAGCAGTTTGTGGAAATACTCATGAAAATTCTATTAATATTCACAGGTGTTAAAGGTCAGAAGGGAGAAGTTGGAGAACTAGGACTTCCAGGACCTTCAGGTCCACATGGCTTTCCAGGTCCCAAAGGCCAAACTGGCGAGAGTCCTTTTCTGCACCGTTCAGCCTTTAGTATGGGGCTAACAACTAGAGTTACAACACCAAATGTCCCTATACGCTTCACTAAGGTATTTTATAATGAACAACGCCATTATGATGACACAACAGGAAAGTTCACCTGCCATGTAAAGGGCCTTTATTTATTCTCCTACCATCTCACCGTCTACATGAAGGATGTCAAGATTGGATTATACAAAAATAACAAACCTATCATGTTCACTTTTGACCAGTTTCAGACAAATAATGTAGATCAGGCCTCTGGTTCTGTCCTACTGGCCTTAGATGTTGGAGATGTAGTTTGTCTGCAGATTTTCGGGGAGGATTATGGTGGCATCTATGGAGATAATCTTAATGACTCCTCATTCTCTGGAATCCTTTTGTATCCAAGCTCCGAAGACATGTAACCCCATTATCACCCAATAAAATGACTTACTGTGAAAAGTTATATTTTATCCTATGAAAAATTCAATTGCATAGTTATCCAGTGTACAAAATGTCTGTTGGTTGAGGAGCTTGTAACCAGACCTTTCCATCAGACTCCTCCAATTGAAAAATCCTGTACATGGGAAAGCAGTTGTTCTATTTTGGGAGGATGATGGATAGGTCTGAGCACGTTTCTCTGTCAACTGCAATTTGAGAACACAAGGTCTGTGCAGTGTGTGAGGTTGACTGCACTAAAAAGCACAGGCGAAAACCTGTATTACATATATATTAAGTAAGTGGGATGCTAAAAGTGGTGGATATCCGATGTGTGGAAACACAATATAAGGCATGGTCAGCGAACGTGAAGATGCTCTATGATGCTTCTACATCTACACAAACGTTTCTGGATCCATGTAGGTTAGTCTATATTTAGGAAACCGGTTCACCCTTATGGGTAGTTGGGGGTATGTCCACACTTCAACTATATATGTGTTCTTATAATACAGTAGAATATAATGATGGAACAAGAATCTGACAGATCCTTAAGGTACTGACACACGCAGCGATATGGCTTCCATATCGCTGGCGATTTGACGTGAGCATGCACGTTGCGGGCACTTTTTTTCACATTGCCGTGGATCTGTAACACGTAGAGATTTTGCGTGCCATCTCCGGCGATCCTGCGCTCCGGAAATTGCCTGGCGAAGACCGGAAGCAATTTCCCTTTTCCACATCGCCGCATCACACGCCACCATCGTAGCAGCGATGTGGCCATACTGTTTTGATAGGGGCGTGCTAGAGTGTGTTTCACCGCGCCCCTATCATTGCGATTGGTGGACAGAACTGCGTTCCCATTGGTCAGCCTTGCATGAAGGCACGTATCATCTAATAAGGTGCCTCAGGACACGGCCAGCCAATCGGAACGCAGTATCACTCACCAATCGCTGCAGATGCAGCGCAAAAAAAAAACACATCCAAGCATACCCACGGGATTTAATTCCGGATCGCTGTGTACGTCGCTATCGCCCTGTCACAAGCCAGGATGTGCTCATATCGCCTGGTGGTTATCGCCTGATTTCACTGCGCTGCAGGGCAATCAGGCGATGGTCCACCAGCAATTTATCACCGTTAAATCGCCCTGTCTCACGCCACTACGCACCGGCGATGTCGCTTCCACATCGCCGAAAAAAGCGAATTCACAGTGATATGGCCGGCGATATCGCCATGTGTGACGATACCTTTACTCCACCATTCTATCTAGGTAAATACTGCAAGACCTGCAAGGACATATTTCATTCTCAGGTCATGTGAATGGGCAGTGGAGAACAGATTGTTAGCAGAGGAGCTTTGATGTGACAGAGGAGGGACACTTTGGGGACTTAATACTGTATGTGGGGGGACTGAGGCAGCATCATTCTGTGTGGATAAACAAATATACAGACTAAATAGCAAACACACAACTCAGAATAATACATGTGAGGGCATCATACTGTGTGGGGGGAATGTCGTCATCATTATACTCCATGTGAGGAGCTTCAAACCATGTGGAGAGACTGTGGGGGAGGCATCATACTGATTTGGTGAAACTATAATTTGGTAGTATCATGCTGTGTGTAGGGGGGAACTGTGTGGTCATAATACTGTGTGGGGGAAATGAACTATGGGGGAGTGTGACACCCCTGAGTCTGGTCACCACAAAATGGTATTGCTTTATTGTTTATGTAATGCCATGTCCAATGGGATTGGGGTCCCTGCTGGATGTCTGAAGTGAAGACACACACTGCCTGATCTCTAACCATTAAGCTGAGCACTGAAGGCCTGGATTGGGCTATGACTCAGCCTCTGGTTAGAGGGAAGGGATAGTTAGTGTAGTAGAACAGAGCACGCGAAGGAGAGGTACAATGAGGAGGCAGCAGGAGCTGCTCTAAAGGGACCAGCTGCAAGCAGGGGACCAGTCCCTAGGTCATCCAGGCTTATTGGGTCTGGTGGCAGAACTGAATGCTGTTTGAGTTTCAAGCTCACCAGCATCTTAAGTGTAGCACTCAGGGGCATAAGCAGCACATAGTATCAGGGAACTGATACCCAAAAATACCCACAGGATTTGCACTACCAGCCTGGTAGGAGGTAGCCCACAGCAACCAAGAGGGAGTACTGGACATCTAAATACATAAAAAAATTAAGAAGAACCTTCGCCTTAACCTTAGCACTGTCAGTGAATCCTATCCTCCTCTCTGTATCTGCCGCAGCCCACCCACTCTATGTCAGTGCTGTGATTTCTCCTTCACAGAGGGGATGTTGCGGCAGATATAGAGAAGAGGATCAGCTTCACTGACCGCATGGGCACAGGGGAGGGAGATGAACACACATCGCATTGCACACTGTTCTCATCTCCTTCTCTGCCACAGTGTGCCAAATCTGCTGCTCAGTGAAGGAAAGGAGTGTGCACAGTGCCATCAGTGATCATCTCCTTCACACAGCTACCTATATGGACCAGTGTAGCAGAGGAGAAGATGCCCGCTATGTGCAGTGCGGTTGAGTTTACATAGGTGAATCGGGGTGGGTAGTCGTATTGGGGACTGGGGGGCGGGCTTGTTGGAGTCTGGGGTGGCCCGGGCAGGCTGGAGACTGGGAGTGTGGGCCTGTAGGAGTCTTGGGCATGCTTGTAGGAGAGTGGGTGTAAAGGGAAGCTGAGCCACTTCTTCAGACACTGAAGGCTGTTATCTAGGTAACAATGCATAATGCTGACAGGGTGTAAAATGACAAACTGTCAGCATTTTACAGCCTAGATACATGTACAAATTATACAAAAAGCCCAGACAACCCTTTTAAAGCAGCTTAAAGTGTAACCGTCATTTACATTTTTATTTAACAATAATGTAGAGAAAGTGATTATAATAAACTTTCAAATGTACTTCAGAAGTGAAATCTAGAAGAAAACCAGAAACTTTTCAGAAGATGTCCCCACTAGATCATTTCTAAATTTGATATATGCTGGTTGTCAGGGACATCTATCTGTATTTGCTCCACACAATGAATACCTCCATATAAGATTGGGGGCATACACAGCGTGCTACAGCTTATCAGCGTATCTGCAGTTTACCTCATCAGACTGTCTGCAGGGCACACAGCTCCTGTGATCTTATCTGACTCCTCTCCATTTACATCAGCTATGCTTCATGTTAGAAGCAGATGGCCTCCACACAGCTCCTCAGCTGATTGCACAGAGCAGAGCGATGTGAATGGAGAGTTGTCAGATAAGATCACAGGATCTGTGTGCTGAAAGCCTGAACTCAGCACTGATCCTGCCTGAGGTAACCTGAGATTCTGATCAGCTGTATTGTGAAACTGTGCAGGCTCTGCCCCCCTTATATGGCCGTATTCAATGTGTGGAGCTGAATACGGATTTCCCTGACAACCAGCATATATCAGGTTTAGAGACAGCCTAGTCAGGACATCTTCTGGAAGGTTTTTGAAAGGTTTTCTTTCAGATTTCAGTTATGAAGTATATTTGAAAGTTTAATATAATCATTTGCTTTACATCATTATTATTAAATAAAAATTTAAACAGCAGTTACACTTTAATTATCTTTTTCTGAGACAAATTGAAAGTTTCCTTGGCTGTGTATTCAGCATCATTGTCTTGCTGAAATGTCCACCCTCATTTCATCTCTATCATACTGGTAGATGACAGCAGATTTTTATCAAGAATATTTAGATATATTTGTTCATTCATCCTTCCTTCGATTGTGTTTACCAGTGCCATCGACTGAAAAACCGCCCCACACGATGATGTTCCCACCTCCAAATTTCACTATTGGTATGGTTTTTGGTGGGATATGCTGTGTCTTTTTTACCTTATGTATTAGATGTACCCTGCTGGGTGTTGAGGGGAGAGCAGTGCACATGATGGCAGAGTGGAGACTCAAGATGGTGAGAAGAAGCCTTCCATTTGGTGATATATTTTCCTTATTTGAAGATAGGACACCGTCGGTGGCAGCAGATAATGGCTCTGATGGAGAAAGAAGTAAGGCCTACTAATCTCACCCCGCAGGCTTCCCGCATTTCCATATTGATCCCACCACACAGGATGCCCCCTTTTCCAAACTGATCTCACCCTTCGGGCTGCCCCTTTTTCCATAATGATCCCACGCTGCAGGATGCCCCATCTTCTATACTGATCTCACCCTGCAAGCTGACCCCTTTTCTATACTGATCTTACCCCGCAAACTGCTCTCTTTTCCATGCTGCTCCCACCATGCAGATCGGCCCCTTTTCCATACTGATCCCAACCCATGATGGCCCCATTTTCTTATTAATATAACCCCAGGCGCTTACCCCTTTTCCATAATATATCGACACCATGCAGCACCCAATTGCATACTGCGTGCAACTTGCAGACTGCCCCCCTGCTTCATACTCATCCTACCCCATTCCGCCCTCTTTTCCATGCTGATCCCACAGCCCTTGCTGCTCTCTTTTTCATGCTAATATCACGCACCATACTTTCCCCTTTTTATGCCGATACCACACCCCATGCTTCCCCCTTTTGTCATGCAGATCGCACACCTCATGCTGCCCCTTTTTCATAATAATAATTATATTTATTCATTTATATAGCACTATTAATTCCATAGCACTTTACATACATCAGTAATGCTGTCTCTCTTGGAGCTCACAATCTAAACATCCTATCAGTATGTCTTTACAATGTGGGAGGAAACCGGAGTGCCCAGAGGAAACCCACGCAAACACGGGGAGAACATATAAACACTCCTTGCAGATGTTGTCCTTTGTGTCCTTGGTGGGAATTGAACCCAGGACCTTGGGACCTCACTGCTGCAAAGTCTAACCACTTGAGCCACCATGAGATCCCATCCCAGGCTGCCATCAGTATATTTGGCTCAATGAGCACTTACTTGCTCCTTCAGCAACCTCTCCTCTTCTATGGCGCTCTGCACAGAAGCCGGCAGCATGATGAGGTAAACTCATTGTGCTTCTGTGACATCAGAAGCGAGGTTGCACTGTAGCACATTGAGTTAGGTGGCTACTTGGAACTCCACTTAACCTAGAAGTGCTAGTGCCCACAGAGAATTATTTGTATTAGAGTCTTAAAGACAAATGGAGTTAGGGACACTGCAGATGCCGTGGACTTCCCCTTCACAAAGACTCTGGTTTTCATATAAAGTCTGAAGGAGTAGGGAAGATTTTAAAAAATGTATTTTTGACCATGGTGCTGCACCCCAAAATCCACCACCCTAGGCACTGGACCTATGGTGCCTAGGGGTAAATACAGCCCTGCCTTTAATATCTTTGAAAGTTGTTCTGGGCTCTTTTGTATCATCCGTCTCTTCAATCTGTTAGCAATTTTCCTCTTGTGCCTCTTCCAGGGAGGTTAACTACAGTCCCATGATCCTTAGCCTTATTATTAATATGTGTATCTGGAATAACAGATGGCCTTTACCTTTAATATGTGTGTCTATTATTTGCTATCTAGTCTCCTGAGGCAACTCTCTCCTTAGCTTTCTTTGTTCCATGATACCAAACAGCACAGTGACTACTTTTCACACATTAAATAGGAAGACTGACTAATTTACAATTGTTTTATAGGAAAGACACCTGTGATCCTATTTACAGGACACTCCTTAGTGTCATATATCCCTATGGTGAAATTATTTTCAGTCTTTTTAAGGGGTAGCATTATTTTGTCCGGGCCATTTTCATGTTTCTCTTGTCATTTGAGCCACAATTTAAAACCAATGTCTGATTTTCATTAGTTGATTTTCAGTCAATTTAGATAGAAAAATACTTTTGTCCATTTCAAGTTATTTCAGTGACCATCATTTTTCTTTCACTAAGAGTACTCTCACACGGACATGTAAAAATCTGGTCCATTTCCGCTCTTGAAAAGTTAAGGTAAATATACCTTACTAGATGGCGGCCCGATTCTAAAGAATCGGGTAGTCTAGAATCCATATATAGTTTATTTGTTAAAAATTACGGATAATACAATTAATCCATAATATCTATCCATAAACTATGCATAGTTGTAGGATGAATATCATTTTTGGACAACTGAATTATTATATTGTAGGGCTCTTGGTACACCAACTGGTTAATACTTGATACTCAGTAAGTAGCTTGATTTAAAAAATCAATATTGATATTCTGCGTATCAGCCAGTTTGTGTTTGCCTATCAACCACGACAAGGTGGCCCTACGTCTGATGGGTTTCTACTCTAACTAATTACTATTTATGAAGACTAAAAGCTGTTTTAGAGCAGCATTTTTCAGCTATTTGTAGAAGGTAGGGATATAATAAATACAATTTCTGCACTTGACACCTAAGGGCTTACTTGCGACACACTTGCAGCAATTCTGATGCAATGTATATGGAACATGCGGTTAACCTGCCGTAAATGCAGCACACATGGCCTCGGTAGGTGCACGAAATGCAGCCGCTAAAAAACCGCAGGTGAGTGCGGTTTTTGCGGCCGAAACTGCCGTAACCACATATTTGGCACCTGCCGCAAGTGAACCACAAATTCCATATAAATTGCATGCAGCTTATGGCAAATGTGCTGTAGATGAGGCCTTAGGCAAAAAGTGCAGAAATTGTGTTTTTTTCCACCAAAACTTCCACAAATAGCCGAAAAATGCTGATGTGAAAGCTGAATCTCTAATTTTCTATCTATCTATGAACCTATCTATCTATATGTACAGAACACACCTTGAGATGGAGATGTGTGTGAACAGCCATCCCACCCGTCTCTCAGCTGTTCACAAAAACCTCTCCCGGTGAAAAAAGAAAAGCAAATTTCTCAGCACCTATAGTGCTGGAGCTTAAGATTGTGGTCCATATCACCAAATCCATAAATTTGGATGATACACATCTATCATCTTTAACTAAATGTGTGTTCATATATATATATATATATATATATATATACTATGAACTGTCTTAATAAAGGATTTAAGATCTAAAACTAAAAACTATATATGTTACGTGGCTATTTCCTAAATAAGTACGGTACTTGAAATCTATATATCTATGGCTAAACTAATTTTTTTTTTGTCCTATATATCTATGACTAAACTAAATATATCTATGACTAAACTAAAAAATAAAAAAATTTGAAACTAAAACATTTTTATACACAATATTTTGTGTAAAAACTTTGGGATTGTCAGGCAGTAATTGTCCTTGAAATGGTGTATTGACCACTTTGACCCTGACATTGCAACGCTGTTTGACTCTGGAAAATGCAACATAGAGTTGACCATGGGCAAATGCTGGTTCTGGTAGATAGATCCCAACTCGATTGAGGGTCTGCCCTTGGGATTTATTAATGGTCATTGCAAATGCTGGCTTAATCGGAAATTGTCTACGTCGTAATTTGAAAGGTAATCCAGTCTCTGATGGACACAAATCAATTTGTGGAATGAATACCACATTTCCTGCTGCTGAGCCACAAATTACTTTAGCTTGTATGATATTGTGATGTAACGCAGTGACAATTAGCCGAGTACCATTGCAGAGACCTTTCTTGGTGTTGATGTTTCGTAATAACATGACAATGGTGCCAACTTTAAGTTTTAGCCGATGTGAAGGCATTCCAGTTGGTGTTAGTGAATTTAAAAATTCCACTGGGTATTGGTCGAGGTCATCAGCTTCATCAGGATCGATGGAATCATCACTGATATATTCACTATAGTCACCTGGCAAGCGATCCATGATGTTAGAATTGACTTTCTCAACGTCTTCATTTTTTGGACATAAAATAGCATGAGAAGCAGCAATATTTATGCTCTCGGTGTCATTCACATCAATAGAAAGTTTATCTCCAAAAATATCAGTGATTAAAGAGCCAGTGCACACCATGTCTGGAGGAATTTCAAAGACATTGTCTCCAAGGTTATCTTCATTTGACAGCTCTCCATTTCCCAGTCGAAGCAACCAACTGCTGTATTCAGCATCAATGGAGCGCATGTTGTTAATAAGCGGCAGTCGAGCAAAAAGTTGCCATGTTTGTGAATTTTTAATACAGCTCTCTACAATATCTGTTTTTGATCCATGAGCAATAACAGGAAGACATTGTCTAAGGTCTCCTCCAAGAACAATAACTTTTCCTCCAAATGGTGTTTTCTCTTTCTTAGCCACATTCGTTGTCATGATGTCTCGTAAAAGTCTATCGATGACATTTAAGGCATGTTTAGATAGCATTGTGCACTCATCAATAATAAAAAGTTTCGTATTCTGCAAATGCTTAGCCGCATCGGTATCATGTTTAATCCTGGAAACAGATGTTTCATTCACAGGTATTGGAATGCCATAGAGAGAATGTATTGTTCATCCCCCTTGTAGTAAATTAGTCGCAATTCCTGTAGTGGCAGCAGGTGATACAATGTTTCCTTGTCCCCTTAGAAGATGTAGGAGGAGATGATATAGATAGGTTTTTCCACTACCACCAGGGCCGTCAAGGAAAAAGCACTTGGGTCTTACATTATTGTCTTCTAAAGCCTGATTAATGGTATCATAGGCCAAAAGTTGTTCCTTATTTCATCTCAGCAGCTGTTCTTAGCTCATAATCCTTATCATACTGCGGAAGCAGTTGTGGTTTCTTAGCTGGGCGTGGTAAATTGAAATCAGTATATCTTTTCCCGTGAACTTTTAGAACATCTTGGACATCTGTCATAGCATATCCTTCACAATTTATACACTCTTCAGTGTTGGAGTGGTATGCGCGGCAGTAGTCTTGTACAAAGTGTTCTTTAAATTCATCCCACAACTCAAGAGGATTAGCTGGAGGGCCAAATATACAGATATAGGCAAAGAGGTCGCGAAGCTGTGCAGGCATATTAAGAATACAGGCATCAAGTAAGGTATTTCTCCAGACACTATCTACTCTATAATTGCCGAAGGCATTTTCATGTCGGCCCCCGACGTGCCGTGGCTATGTCACACTCTGTGACGTCATCACGCCGAAGCATTGGCCGCGAAGCGGCCATTGCGAGCCGTCGCAATGCCCGCGAAGCGGGCATTGCGACCCCTCTCCGCTGTCATCCCCTGTGTTCCTGTGCCATCCCCTGTGCCCCTGTGCCCCTGTGCCTCAGTGCCCCTGTGCCCCTGTGATCCCGCTCCGAAGCAGCTGCTGTCAGCACATGCTGACACAGCTGCTCCGGAGCCTGTGCCCGGGCATTGCGACCCCTCTCCGCTGTCATCCCCTGTGTCCCTGTGCCATCCCCTCTGCCCCTGTGCCCCTCCTGTGCCCCCGCTCCGGAGCAGCTGCTGTCAGCACATGCTGACACAGTGCTCCGGAGCCTGTGTCCCTGTGCCCCTGTGCCCCCGCTCCGGAGCAGCTGCTGTCAGCACATGCTGACACAGTGCTCCGGAGCCTGTGCCACTGTGCTCCTGTGCCCCGTCATACTAAAGTTAAATCAAGTGTTTAAAAATAAAAAATCTTTATTCTCACCTTCCAGCGCTCCCTCGGCGTCTCCAGCTGCAGCTGCTCGCTCGGTAACAGGACCTGTGATGATGTCAGAACCCAATCAGCTGATCGGGTCACATGACCGGTTACCGCGGTAACCGATGACGCTTTTGACGTCATCACAGGTCCTGCACACCCGATCGGCTGCAGCTGGAGACGCCGAGGGAGCGCTGGAAGGTGAGAATAAACATTTGTTATGTTGGGGGGGACATGAGGGGGGACAGAAGGTGGGGGACAGGAGGTGGGGGACATGAGAGGGCACATGAGAGGGCACATGAGAGGGCACATGAGGAGCGGACAGGAGGGGGGGGACATGAGAGGGCACAGGAGGGGGGCACATGAGGAGCGGACAGGAGGGGGGGGACATGAGAGGGCACATGAGAGGGCACAGGAGGGGGGCACATGAGAGGGCACAGGAGGGGGGCACATGAGAGGGCACAGGAGGGGGGCACATGAGGAGCGGACAGGAGGGGGGGGACATGAGAGGGCACATGAGAGGGCACAGGAGGGGGGCACATGAGGAGCGGACAGGAGGGGGGGGACATGAGAGGGCACATGAGAGGGCACAGGAGGGGGCACATGAGAGGGCACAGGAGGGGGGCACATGAGAGGGCACAGGAGGGGGGCACATGAGAGGGCACAGGAGGGGGGCACATGAGAGGGCACAGCAGGGGACAGTAGGGAGAGAGTAGGGGGACAGTAGGGCAAAACAGGGGGGCCGCAGAGAGGCAGCAAGATGACAGGAGGGAGAGAGGAGGAGGAGCTACGTGACAGCCCAAACTGATCCTGCAAAAAGTAGGATTCGGATGCCTATTTGGCATCCGATTGCAGAGATCAGTTTGGATCCGATGCTGTCCGATTTATTTCGGACAGCATCGGATTTAAAGAAATCGTAATGTGAAAGTAGCCTTACCACCAGAACGCACCCGCCTCCGTCTTCCGCCCGCTCTCTTCTATGTCGCCGCCACGTACAGATTGAAACCAAGATGGCGGCCGGGAAGTATCACGAGAGTTCCCGGCCTCCATCTTGGTTTCGCCCTGTTCACAGTGGCGACATGCAAGATGGCGATGGAAGTAAGTATTTCGCCACCACTCTGCCCCCCCTGGCCTCCACTGACCACTCTGCCCCCCCCCCCCGCCTCTGCTGACCACTCTGTCCCCCTTGATCTCCGCTGACCACTCTGCCCCCCTGGCCACCACTGACCACTCTGCCCCACCCTTCCCTCCACTGACCACTCTGCCCCCCCACCCTCCGCTGACCACTCTGCCCTCCGCTGACCACTCTGCCCCCCCAGCCTCCGCTGATCACTCTGCCCCCCCCCGTTCTCTGCTGACCACTCTGCCTTCCGTCCTCCGCTGATAAACTCTGCCCTCCATCCTCTGCTCACCACTCTGCCCTCCGTCCTCCGCTGACCACTCTGCCCTCCGTCCTCCGCTGACCACTGAGCCACCGAACAGTGCTGACCACTGAGCCACCGTGCAGTGCTGACCACTGAGCCACCGTACAGTGCTGACCACTGAGCCACCGTACAGTGTTGACCACTGAGCCACCGTACAGTGCTAACCACAGAGCCACCGTACAGTGCTGACCACTGAACCACCGTACAGTGCTGACCACTCAGCCACCGTATAGTGCTGACCACTGAGCCACCGTAGAGTGCTGACCACTGAGCCACCATATACAGTGCTAACCACTGAGCCACCATACACACTGCTAACCACTGAGCCACTGTACAGTGCTGACCACTGAGCCACCGTGCAGTGCTGACCACTGAGCCACCGTACAGTGCTGACCACTGAGCCACCGTACAGTGTTGACCACTCACCCACCGTACAGTGCTGACCACAGAGCCACCGTACAGTGCTGACCACTGAACCACCGTACAGTGCTGACCACTGAGCCACCGTATAGTGCTGACCACTGAGCCACCGTAGAGTGCTAACCACTGAGCCACCGTACAGTGCTAAACACTGAGCCAGCATACAGTGCTAACCACTGACCCACCATATACAGTGCTAACCACTGAGCCACCATATACAGTGCTAACCACTGAGCCACCATATACAGTGCCAACCACTGAGGCACCATACAGTGCTAATCACTGAGTCACCGTATACAGTGCTAACCACTGAGTCACATTACTGCTCTAATTATTGAGCCATCATATACAGTGCCAACCACTGAGCCACCATATACAGTGCTAACAACTGAGTCACCGTATACAGTGCTAATCACTGAGTCACATTACTGCTCTAATTATTGAGCCACCATATACAGTGCCAACCATTGAGCCACCATAGAGTGCTAACCACTGAGGCTGTTTACAGTGCTAACTATTGAGCCAGTGTATACTGTGCTAACCACTGAGACCCTGTATACTCTGCTAACCACTCAGCCGCCGTATACTCTGCTAACCACTGAGCCGCATAAAGTCTGCTAACCACTGAGTTGCTGTAAACTCTGCTAAGCACAGTGCTGCGGGCAGGAGAGGGCCGGGGGACAGCGGGCGGGTGCGGCCAGGAAGGCCCCCCCGCCCCTACTGCCCGCACCCGGCCGCTGTTCCCCGACCCCCTCCTGCACGCACCCGGCCGCTCTTTCTCGGCCACCTCCTGCCTACACATGGCCGTTGTTCCCCTGCCCCCTTCTGCCCGCTGTTCCCCGGACCCCTCCTGCCCGCACATGGCCGCTGTCCCCCTGACCCCCTCCTGCCGCACCCGATTGCTGTCTCCCTGCCTCCCTCCTGCCCGCATCCGGCCACTGTCCCCCGGCCCCCTCCTGCACGCACCTGGCCGCTCTTCCTCAGCCTCCTCCTGCCCACACATGGCTGTTATTCCACCAGCCTCCTTCTGCCCGCTGTTCCCCGGCTTGCTCCTGAACGCTCCCGGCCACTGTCCCCCAGCCCCCCTGACTGCACCCACCTGCTGTCTCTTCCTGGACTCCCGCACTGCTGCACACTGGCACCGCTGCACACCGGTACTGCTGTATGTATTCTATCTACTATATAATTGCCGTAGGCACTTCCGTGTCGGACCCCGCAAAAGACCGTGCCTTTGTCACTCTGTGACGTCACCACGTGCGACCCCTCGCCGCTGTCAGCACACACCCCCAACCCCTGTCACCACACCCCCCCCATATGTCCTCACCCCCCCCATATGTCCGCACACCCCTGCTCCGATCCCGCTCCGGAGCCGCTGCTGTCAGCACATGCTGACACAGTGCTCCGGAGCCTCTCCTGTAACCACGCTCCCCGCTGTCCACACCCCCCCCCCCCCTGCTGTCACCACACACCCCCCATATGTCCGCATACCATATGTCCGCCAAAATCGCGGCAGATGCGGTGAAAAAAAACGCATCTGCCGCGATTGCCGCATAACCGCTGCACTTGCGGCGCGGTTGCGGTAATCCCCATAGAAAGTATAGGGGGACTTGCGGCAGGTGCGGCAAGTGCGGTTTTGCACTTGCGGCAGGTGCGGCCGCGAAAAAAACCGCGGTCAGCCGTGGTTTATTTCGCGGCTGCACCTGCCGCAAGTGCAAAACCGCACTTGCCGCACCTGCCGCAAGTCCCCCTATACTTTATATGGATATTATTTGAAAATGTTAAAAAAAATTTAAAATATTCTAGACACCCGATGCATTTGCATCGGGCTCACAGCTAGTCATCAAATAGTAATCCAAGTGCTAATGCTGCTTCTTTGAAGGTTAGATGTATGACTCCATTGACAGTTTTAAGACTCTCAAAACTGGTTGCACCTTTGACATGCAATAACAACAACCGTAAATAGTAGCATTCCTGGTCTTTGAGACTTACAGTATACATTCTGCCAATAATAGAGCTACCTGATCATTTTCTTTTTTCCCAAGAACCTTGTTGCCAAACATACCATTCAGGAATTTCGCGGTAAAAATAGTTATTAACATGTTGGTCGTCCTTATTAAGATCAAAGTAGGCCATAAGTGTAGAATTGGTATGAAGCTTTTGTTTGATGCTCGGAATGGAGTCATCCTCATGAAAATAGAGTTATTGAGAATGAGGCAGATGGACGGCAAGGCGAATTATGCTATGAGATTGTTTATGCATAGGATAAGCAAAGATTCTCCAAGCTGCCTCTGGTGCACTAACATACCTTGAATCCATGAATTGATGTGTTTCATCATGTTGGATGTTCATCTGGCAAATTTCAAGATTGGCTTTATCATGTCCTTTATACACGTACTTAAATAAATATTTCACACTTTGAATGGAACCACAAACTTCGACATTAATATAGCACTTGTATTTTAATAATAGGAAAGGATTGTATGGCACTACCCACGAATTATCAATCATCTTGGAATGGTGTTCAAATGAAGGACCCATGGATCTGCGATAAGTAGGATAGGCATGTAAATCTTTTGGGAAACCTTTTGTACACTTTCCATTATCCATACAGGGAGAGTTGGGGTTGTGTTCTCCACAGGGACCATGTATCATGTGTTGCATAACAATTTTATGGAGCTGAGGATCGGTAGGATGAGGAATTTCAGCCCAGACGGTATTGTCTACGTCTTCCTTAGTTCTTAATTTGGAGTTGCTGTCCAGAATAATCAAAATGTGAGCATGTGGAAGGCCACGTTTTTTAAATTCAATTACATGAACCATAGCGCAAACTTTCCCAAATAATCCGTTGTGAATGTCTTTGAAGAGTGCTTCCAGTTTTATTTTGAAAACACGTGCCACCAAATCAGGTCTGTGTTCCACACGCTGCCAAGGTTCCAAATTCTGAATAATCTCACTCCATTTCGGATTACAGGTCATGGTGATGAATAGATCAGGGCGACCATATTTAGTCACAATAGCCATGGCATCCTGGTACCGCTGCTGCATATTCCTGCGACTGCCTTCAAACGAAGATGGTAAAATGACCGTTTTTCCAATGGGGATGCCCTTCTCAATGGATTTTTTCTGGAGATGTTCCTGGAGTACGCAATAATTCTCTACTTTCAAATCCTTTTGGTGTTGACGGATATAATTTAGGCGATTAGCCTCGATTTCCACATAAGCATCCACTAAGTACTGCTGAGTGAGTTTGCCACTATTCAGGATTGGATTAAACTGATTACGAACAGACAGCACATAGCAGTAATATTGCAGTTGTGTAATCCTGCGTGGACTTTGCCCTTGATGCTTGAGTCCATCATGCCAGCCCTGGTCTCCGTAAGGGAAAAATAAAGGATAGATTAAAGCATCTAAATTACTGTGTAGAATGCTGACCTGTTGTGTTCTTGGCGCCAAAGGATTTTTGGGATCCGGTTTTAAATGTATTAAAATATCACGATGGAGTGGTGGCTCTCCATTGTCATTTTCAAATACAACAGCAACTTCATTGACAGTTGGATTATTATATCGGCGAGGGTCTTGATTCCGATCTTGTTTAAGGGCCATGATGATATTTGGCATGAGAGTGCCATTAGCTTCAGCTTTAAGATGTTCTTCATGTTCCACATCCCGTAACATTTTGTAAGCAGCAACAAAGGGATTCACATTGTCTAATTGAAAAGCAATTATACTCATCAAAGTGGGATGACATTTTTGATTTTGTTGACAGTGTAAATGTTGTTCATTCGCAGTATCGGTATCCAAAATATACAGTTGGGCATAAGCTGGAACTTGATCATCAGAGGGATGTAGTGTTCCAGTACGATGATATATTTGTCCATGTATGCTGAAACAGTAAGGGCCATGTCCAGGTGGAGGGGAAATATTGGCACCCATTTAGGCGAAAGCAAATGAGCTGTTAATACTACGGATGTTTTCCATGAGATTCTTACTGAACTCACTCTCCCCTGTCGGCAATCGTTTAAAGACCTCGGGATATTGGGTATAGGTATATGGACTTTACCCTTGTGACAACACAGAGTAAAATTTTTATCTGCTGGTATCTCAGCATTAAAATGGAATGCTTCACAATGTTGACATAAATAGTTCATAGGACCACAGGTGTGTTCTACTACAGTACTGTCATCATTAGTAAAACCTGTAGGATGTAGAGGTTTGGAATGGTTCTGTAAGCCAACATATATAAAGCGTGGACCTGGTAGAGGATCTTCACTGTCCACAGATTCAATCACTGAGGAGTTGGAAGGTGTATCGTGGTCAGGGTCTATCAATGTGGAGGTGCAAGCGTTTTTTATTGCGCCGTTCACGGTGTGCAGCAGCTGCATTTGGTAATGGATTGTTTGTTGCCTTAGAAGAGTCAGGTGTGAAGCATGTCTTATAAGCAGACTTAACGGTGTGCAGGCGACGGCGTTTATCATTTGGAGTGTCGGTAGGACAGTGTTTGCGCTTACGTGCAGATTTACCTACGGTTGCAGGAGGTTCAGGCAGCGCACATTCAATGAATGGAGACATAGAAGCTGTATTGTGGGCAGAATCTATGACTGAGGACGTGGAAATATTATGTTTGCAACGTTGATGGCGTGCAGCAGCAGCTTTATTAGTTAATCGATTAGTTTTTTCCTCAAAAGACTCATTAGTGACGCATTTAATGAAAGCAGCATTAACAGTGTTCAGGCGCTTGCATCTGTCCTCTGTAGTCTCGTTAGCACGCTGTGTGGCCGTACGTGCGGCATCGGCGGCTTTTAGCTCTGCGTCATTAATATACTTTCTATCACACCTGATCTTACGTGCGGCATCAGCAGCTTTTAGCTGTGTGTCATTAGTATACATAACAGTGTCCAGGGTCTTGCATCTGTCCTCTGTACTCTTGTTAGCATGCTGTTTGCGCTTATGTGCGGCATCGGCGGCTTTTCGCTCTGCGTCATTAGTATACTTAACAGTGTCCAGGCTCTTGCATCTGTCCTCTGTACTCTTGTTAGCACGCTGTGTGGCCTTACGTGCGGCATCGGCAGCTTTTTGCTCTGCGTCATTAGTATACTTTCTATCACACCTGATCTTATGTCCGGCATCAGCAGCTTTTGGCTGTGTGTCATTAGTATACTTGCTATTAGAGCTCATGTTGGCAAAGCTAAACAGCTTTAAGCGTGGTAGAGGCAAACAAACAGGTTAATAAGATGCAGTGTCAGGTAGTAGGAAAATAGCCAGTTAATAACAGGCAATAGTTCTTTGCAGGAATGCAGATATTAATAATAGGCAGTTTATATTGCAGAGAAATTGCTGGGCAATAATGGACAATGTTCTTATGTGGCAAATAATAGAACAATATACCCAGTGTGCAGAGTTGGCACAGAAAATGTTAATAAACGGCAGTCTCTCAGTATAACAGTCAGTGAACAATAGGCAATATATATAGAGAAAAGACCAAACAGAAGTTAAATATTGGTGTGAAAATGTCGCTGAACCACTTCACAACGAAATATATATAGCGTAGGTAAATAGTCTTATCTCTTTTTTGACGAAATTAGGCCGGAGCTTGAAGTGCGACGTCACTGGGACCGCCCCCACACAGTAGAAACTCTCTCTGAGGTAAAAATTCAAAATGCGCGACTATAAATGGCGGGCGGAGTGTGTTGCAGTGCGGCGCGATTCTGATTGGTCGCTCGCGGTAGGCGCCGACCAATCAGAATCGCGCCGCGAAACACAGCACTATATTTGAAATCCAATGGGAACTTTGGATCTCAAATATGGCGCCGGGCCCCGCCCCACTCTTCTCATAGGTCGCTCGCGCCTGGCGGCGACCAATGAAAAGAGCGCCGCCAAACATCGCGCCATTTAAATTTTTTTTTTACTTCTTAGATTTGTAAACATGGCGCCGTGCGGCGGCTTGAAACGGATTGGTCGCTCGCAAGCGAGCGACCAATCAGAATGGTGGCGGCGGGTACCGGGCAAATCCCGACTGGCTCGCGGCTCCCCGCAGCTGAGCCGCGGATATGCCCTGCACGGAGAACCCCGGCTCGCTCCGCCGGAGGCAGGTAGCCTGGAGCCGAGGTCGGCTCCCGGCTACCTCGCGGCCGCTCCGCCGGCGCGTGGATCCGCGAGCTGACCGGAGTGGGCGCGAGGTAGCCGGGAGCCGAGTTCGGCTTCAGGCAACCTCACGCCGGCGGAGCGTGCGGCAGGTAGCCGGGAGCCGACCTCGGCTCCCGGCTACCTCGCGCCGGCGGAGCGAGCCGGGGCTCTACGTGCCGGGCATAGCCGCCGCAATTCTGATTGGTCGCTCGCCATATTTGAATTCCAAAGTTCCCGCTGGATTTCAAATATGGTGCCGTGCCCCGCCCCACTCTTCTCATTGGATGCTCGCGCGTGGCGGCGACCAATGAGAAGAGCGCCGCGAAACACAGCGCCATATTTGAAATCCTGCGGGAACTTTGGATTTCAAATATGGCGAGCGACCAATCATTGCGGCGGCGGTATCGGGTAAATCCGGGTTCTCCGTGCCGGGCAAATCCCGGCTGGCTCGCGGCTCCCCGGAGCGTGGAAGTGGCGTGGAAGTGGCGTCTTCTGGGTTGCGGTCTCGGGTTAGCTACATCACACTGTCAGCTGCTCGTCCGCGTCACTAAGGGGCGGTGGCTAGGGGCTGAACTGTGTCCAAAAGCTCTGTGTTGCTGGAAAGGTTGCTCAATGAGCAGTCACAAAACTGACAGGTCTGGAGATCGACCGGTTTCAAAGGGTACGCCCTTCTTCCTCAGGATTCCGCCTTTCTCACAAGTCATTATTAATACAAGAGTCTCAGAGCAATTTTACTTTTACTTTTATAGACATATCAACCCTGTAAAGACTAACAAGAAGTCAGTAAAGATCCATACGAAGTCAGTAACCCAAATACGTGCATCAGAGAAAAACCTTCGGAGAATATAGATTGCGCATATATCCTGAATGGACCCTCATAGACTCACATCGATCACTTTTTAACGTGTTTTTTGATATATGTTTTATACAGTACATAGTGGTACAAAAAATAAATAAAACATTTTTTTAATTTTAAACTTGGTATAGATTTAATTTTTATACGTTATCGAGTGCGCTGAACCCCAAAATTCTATCTACAGCACAATTAAAGGTCGAGACTACTCAGCCATAGAGGAATCACCACACTGAGTTCCTCAGGGGTCTACTAGCAGCACACAGGGATTGGTTAACATATATTAATATAACTACGTTCCCGTTAACACAATAAACGCCAGCTTCAGTGTTATCCATTACAATATAAAATATATAGAGGAAAATATTTTGTATTACTAAGTGTAGTACACAATATTAGACGGTAGAGGGAGCTGTAACACATCAAACCATGCCTATGTGAAACATTGATTTCTTTTTTAGTCAAGTGTACAATTTTTATAAGGAATCAAACCTGTATCATAGAAACATGGTGTGCATGGGTTTTGGGCACTCCATCATTGGAGTCCAGCTGTGTTTAGTTAAACTGATAGGTATTGATTTGGAAAGGGACACACCTGTCTATATATAAGATCTCACAGCTCACAGTGCATGTCAGACCAAATAAGAATCATGAGGTCAAAGTAACTGCCCAAGGAGCTCAGAGACAGAATTGTGGCAAGGCACAGATCTGGCCAAGATTACAAAAGAATATCTGCAGTAATCAAGGTTCCTAAGAGCACAGTGGCCTCCATAATCCTTAAATGGAAGAAGTTTGGGACCATGAGAAGTCTTCCTAGACCTGGCCATCCAGCCAAACTGAGCAATCGTGGGAGAACAGCCTTGGTGAGAGAGGTAAAGAAGAACCCCAAGGTCACTGTGGCTGAGCTCCAGAGATGCAGTAGGGAGATGGGAAAAATTCCACAAAGTCAACTATCACTGCAGCCCTCCACCAGTTGGGCCTTTATGGCAGAGTGGCCCAATGGAAACCTCTCCTCAGTGCAAGACATATAAAAAGGCTGCATAGAGTTTGCAACAAAACACATAAAGGACTCCCAGACTATGAGAAATAAGATTCTCTGGTCTGATGAGACAAAGATAGGACTTTTTGGTGATAATTTAAGCGGTATGTGTGGAGAAAACCAGGCACTGCTCATCACCTGCCCAATACAATCCCAAAAGTGAAACATGGTGGCAGCATCATGCTATGGGGCTGTTTTTCAGCTGCAGAGATAGGACGATTTGTTGCAATTGAAGGAAACATGAATGCGGCCAAGTACAGAGATATCCTAGATGAAAACCTCTTCCAGAGTGCTCTGGACCTCAGACTTGGTCGAAGGTTCACCTTCCAACAAGACAATGACCTTAAGCACACAACTACAATAACAAAGGAGTGGTTTCAGAACAAACATGTGACCATTATTGACTGGTCCAGCCAGAGGCCTGACCTAAACCCAATTAAGAATCTCTGGAGAGATCTGGAAATGGTTGTCCACAAACGTCACCATCCAACCTGATGGAACTGGAGAGGATCTGCAAGGAAGAATGGCAGAGGATCCCCAAATCCAGGTGTGGAAAACTTGTTACATCATTCCCAAGAAGACTCATGGCTGTACTAGCTCAAAAGGTGCTTCTATTCAATACTGAGCAAAGGGTCTGAATTGAATACTTAAGACTATGTGATATTTCAGTTTTTCTTTTTTAATAAATTTGCAAAAATTTCTACATTTCAGTTTTTTTTCAGTCAAGATGGCGTGCAGGGTGTACATTAATGAGAAAAAAATGAACTTTTTTTTAAATAATCATATGGCTGCAATGAAACAAAGAGTGAAAAATTTAAAGGGATCTGAATACTTTCCATACCCACCATATGTGAATAGGATTGAGAGAAAATGTATTCAGATAGCATTAGGATGCTTATTTGCAGTATGAAATTTTCAACTGCAAAACCTATAATAAATGCAATGTTTGTAAACTCAGATTTAGGCTAAGTTCTCATGGGCATTGTATAATTAGAGCCACATAGACAGCCATGGTATATTGTAAGAACTTGCCTTTGAAGGAACACTGTTAGGCTAGGGTCAGACTAGCGTCAGCCTTTTGGCTACCAAATCCGTTTAAAACTTAGAATTCTGCAGCCTGAGCACATAGCGTTAACGTCCTGTAACACTGTGCTCAGGCTGGCTATACATTCCTATGGTTACCGATCTCCCGGCGCAGCCATCCGTTTGACACAGAAGGCCCGGGTATACACTATTCCTAAACGCTGCAAACCGCTACCTTCACATGTTCAGTTTTTGGTCACTTTTTCACATCAGTATTTACAAGCCAAACCCAGGAATGGAACATAGGAAACGTATAATAGAACCACGTTCACACGTTGAGTAT
>JARQOC010000001.1:93779059-93820305 GCA_033576535.1 Allobates femoralis
CAATAATGGTGACCATCAGCCCCAGATGCCCTCAAAACTCAATAATTCAGCTGTATAGGGTGTTGCGGCCTTTAGGGTGACAGAGGGGACTTACCACATTTGTCTGGTTGCTGAAGTGTTATCCAAACTAGCTCCATGTAAATAGATTAATAAACATATAATGTACAAATTACACTGAATCCTATATATTAATCAGATCTGCTCCTCCTATTCCTGCTCATTATTGGCCTGTCTCTGTAGGTTTTAAAAAATTTTTGTGATAATTTATGAAGTAGCACTGACATATTATGATATGTGATAGGTTGAGTGAATTGCATGTGTACAGTCCACTAATATTCCAGCATAATTTATAGACTGATCTTCCTCTTCCTTGTCAAGTAGTGAGCCTGATATTGTATTGTCATTACCAGCCATACGGATATGACCAGTATCCTGGGGGCTATCCAGTCCAGGGATCCCAAATCATCTATACCAGGGATGGACAGGCATATGCTTCTTACCCACAAGGTGAGTAAGCCATGCAGATTAATGAGCGCCAAGAATGACTTTTTTCCGGTTGATCCAAATGGATGGTCCCAGCCCTATTGATTTAAGCATGATTGGTTAAGGTCTTGCCGGGACCTTGGTATTACGGAAGGCAAGGCAATGCTGTTCTCTCAGGCAATGTGAAAAACATCAGTAGTCTGAGGATGCACCGATGACCTCTTCTCATTAACACTAGTCTAATTCTAGTGAATAGGGAGGTGGGTACAGCTGGTGACATCAAAGAGGTCCATGTTCAATCCAGTCTTTGGTGTCCATAATGACAGAGAACTGGATGGTCACTTTTAGGCTGGAAACACACTGTCCGAGTGACATGCGAGTTACTCACATGAGTCTCGGATCATTCACCGGGGATGGCCTCCCCCTCTCTGGATGGAAGCAGTGGAGCTACATAGAAAAAAATACCACAGACAGTTTCCAGTCCAACGAGGTAGGGGTTGTGTCGGATGAATGATCCCAGACTCATGCAAGTAACTCGCATGTCACTCGGACAGTGTGTTTCCAGCCTTTCAGCAAGCCTATGTGAGGTTGTCAGACGTTTTCTAAAGTCATTATATATTTTTCACTATAGTAACAAGCTGCTTTTTACACATCCGAGATTAACCCACATTAAGCAGAAAAGAAGTGGTCTCCAAGCTGTGATGGTACTCATGAAAATGGATGAGATGTTAACAGAAATTCCATAAATAATTCATTATTATTTACTATTAAAATATTCAATAAAGACTAAAACTCCAATTTGGATAAAATAAGACCACAATGTTTATTAAGGGTAACTATGCATATAATAAATAACCTCATGTTAAATTATTAAAATAAATAATTAAATGATAATGATAATAAATAAAGTCTGTTCATAAATTACTGGAAAATAACCCCCCCCCCCATCAATAAACAACATAACAGACAAATAGAAATTTTAGACAAAATGAAGGGTTGGGATGGCGGGGGCTTCCTCAACCGCTGGAATTCTTCTGGCTCTAGACCTCAGGCGACCGCTCTTTTTAAAGGTGAAATCTTACCACCCAAATGCAGTTGGATCAATCAATGAAGACTTGATAACTAAATGAAACCACCAAAGAATCTTGTAGAAGAAGCTTGTGGTTTCCACAGCTTGACCTGAACTTCTAGAAGGAACTCTGACAGCGGCATTAACAGCGTGCCGGCATGGGAAAGCATTAGGAATGTGTGAGCATGCTCGCCGGTACTCTGTGCTCATCCAAGCAGCTTAGTACTCAAGATACTCAGTGCTCACAGAGTACTGGCGAGAGGCTCAGGTACATGTTCAGCTCCCCTCCCTGCATGCTTGCGCTCTTTACAGAGCCAGTCCACATGCAGGGACTGGCTGCCACACACTATAAAAACAGTCCTTCTCAGGACTAATCCAGCTGTATACCTATCAGTCAGGCAGTGTATATAGGCAAGCAGGCTATATAACAGACTGCAGTTGTGTATAGCACAGGAGGCTCCATTACAGTCATGTCTGTTGCTGCTGTAGCTTGTTACAAATCTGTAGACATAGCCTCAGGTATCAGGGGTCAGGAATATTTTTTTGGGGATTGTAATCCTCATTATTTGCTTTAAAAGCAATCCACAGAACACCGTTTCTTTGTTGGCACTGCAGAATAAAGGTAAGTTCTTTCCATATAACAGCGCAAAAAATACAGCTACTTAAAACTGTGGTTTGTCCGTCACACAGATCACATGTAACTTCACTCTAAGTCCTCCATTTAAAATGCGTAAGGCATGTGGCAAGGGATGAGGAACTGGAAGTGATAGTGATGATGTATGCAGAGGCCGAGGCCGTGGGCAAGCTACAATTGTGCCACAACAAACACCCACATATTCTCGCCTGACCTTCCTGTCCCAATTCCTAGGGGACCGAAGTACACCACTATTAAACCCAGACCAGTGTCAAAAGGTTGTTGGTTGGATAGCAGATAATGCTTCCAGTCAGTTTGCCACCACCACAACCACCCTGCCTTACACACGGTCAAGTCTCAGTAGCTGTTAGTCTGGACCGCATATTCCTCATCCTGATCCTCCTTCCTCCCACAGTTGGACACAGGTGACGCCACAGTTGGACACTCTGAAGAGCTGTTCACTTTTTCATCTATAGATTCAGGCCTCCCACCTGTCCACTTGAAGGGGGGCAAGAGGAGATAGCATGTAGCGAAGCCCAAATATGTAAGCAGCCATGGTCGCACGAAGCCGACGGTGGGAAAGTGTCACAAGAGGTGGACGATGATGAGACACAATTGCCAGAAAGACAGGAGGAGGACCAGGGTGCGGAAGTGGAAGACGACGTGGTGGATGATCTAGTAACTGACCCAACCTGGCAGGAGGACATGCAGAGCGAGGACAGCAGCGCACAGGGGGAGGGAGGCGTAGCACCCCAACAGGCAGGAAGAAGCAGTGTGGTGGCTGCAGACAGAAGGTGGACAACCGTTGCCCATAACACCAACACGACAGAAGTTGCCAGTACAACTGTTGCGTCTTCCCATGTCTGGCTGTTTTTTAAGGATGCTGCCAATAATTCCAAAAAGGCCATTTGCACCACCTGCCATGCCAGCATCTGTAGGGGTAGAAAAATTACCAGCCTGACCACCACCAGCATGATCAGGCACATGGCAGCAAAGCACCCGACTTTGTGGGCTGAACCTAAGGGTCCAGGAAGTGCCTGCAGGTGACACCACTGTTGTGCATGCAAGCCAATCCCCTGTCCATAGTGCATGCGAAGATGCCTCCTGTCCTGCACCTGTTGTTGCACAATCTGAAATAGCACCATCAGCAACCACGTCCATGTCTTTGTCCCAGCACAGCGTTCAGTTGTCCATACCACAGTCCTTGGAATGCAAGCGTAAATACTCAGGCAACGTCCCACAGGCTACACTACGGAATTTGCACATTTCACAACTGCTTGCGCCCGAAATGCTACCTTTTAGGATAGTGGAGATGGAAGCATTCCACAACCTGATGGTGGCTGTCCCTCGTTACTCGGTCCCCAGCTGCTACTATTTCTCCCGGTGTGCCGTCCCCGCATTACATAAGTGTGGCGCCCTGCAACAAGTGCGCCACAGGAGGGTACTACACCCCTGACTGAAGGTGCAGTATTCTCCGTCTCAGTGATGAACAAGTTAATCCCAAGTTTCCATACACCACATGCAACATCTAGAGGCAGAGGACCAATCAGGTCCTGGTGGGAGGAGTGTGAGATGTACAGTGTGGGGAAAGAGCAGAAAAGTGTTAGTAAGTGGGAGAGACAAGGACAAGGAAGGAGTCGTGACAAGACTACTAACAGGGAGGGCACCGAGAAACGGTGACCCAGAAACGAAAGGGGCCAAGTAAACCAGTAACCAAGTAATGGGTAAAAAGTCGACCCGAGCCCAGTCCACCCGGAGTACCGGCTCCGAGGCAGTGCAGACATCCATCGCGTCGCTACAGAACCGGCGTGATAGAGGGCTTCTTAGGAGCGCATCACAACAACCACCGTCCCCGCAGCTGTGCCAGGAGGGTACCCACCATTGGGGTTCAGGGGACCCATCGGGAGTCGATAGGCCTAAGCTCGGGTCCTCAACAGAGGTTCCTCAGTATCCTGACCTGGTGCACGAAAGCAGCGAAGAGTAACAAGGGACAGTTAGATTAAGGAAGACACTGTGGAGTCTTGGAGGGAAACGGTTCATCACAGGGACCACCCTGTCCGCTACCTGAAGGTCCGAAACCGTTTATACCGTGTACCTGTTGACCTTGAAAGAACAAAGTAAAGACCCATGCAGAGGAGCACTGTGTCCGAGCATTCTTTCTGAACTACTGCTAACTTATTCACCTACCAAATCAACTGAGCTGCCGTATTCCACCAGTGCAGCTCCTGACCCCGGGGACTATTGCTCGTCCTGTGGGGAGCGGTTCCATCTAGCTACTGCACATCCCCCGGAGGTCCAAGCAGCGCCGGTGCCATCACCGGACACCCACAGGTGGCGTCACGAAACAAACTTTATTTCTTATTGAACCGTGCATTGACCACCGGGCCCTTACAGCCTCAGGCACCGAACCGTGACTGCAGCCAGCGCCTGAGACCTGAGAAGCCGGCTACGGTGAGTCGATTTGGCGTCTACGAACAGGATTCGAACCGACTTGTTTCCAACGGGTATTGTGTGCCTTGCAGAACTTTTATCGGCCAAAAGAACTTTGTGCGCCATTTTTACTGAATCAAAATGGTGGGGCCCGCCATGTGAGAGACTATGTGCTGGCCCAGGGGCGTGCCTCCGCCCCTCGTCGTGGGAGGGCCATGGCAGAGACACTTGCCTGCCCCGATTGCTGGGAAACAACAAAGGGGGCGGGCCAGAGACCTTAACCCGCCCATGGACTATAAAATAAAAGGAAGAAGGTGTGACTGCGTCTTTGCAGCAAGCCTTGCCATGGGAACCTGTACCAGCCGCGACGGGTGTGGTTCCTGGAAGCAAAGACATGGCGACCATGAGACTCCGAGAGTTGATGCGAGAGGTAGAGGAGGAGGCCCAAGCCGCCCTTGGCAGTCCTGGACTGGGTCCCATCCTCACTATCGACAGGGATCCCACGTTCTGGGAGACTGCACTGCGACACCTACGGGTGCAGTTGATGGAAAGTACAGAATGGACAGTAAGATGCTGGAGTGCTAGCCTAGCAAACCAGCTGCTCCACACGGTGCAAAACGGACTAACAACCCGCCCCACTCCAGAACTGGAAACCAGGCCAGAGCAAAGTGAGGCCTACCCAGTAACCGGAGAAGACCTGCCACAGTCGACGGGTGCGGTAGAGTCGGAGGAAGAGGAAGCGGGCAGCCTTGAAGCCCCGCAGGATGAGATCGAGGGAGAGTACGCCCGAAGGAGAAGAAGGCTCCGCAGCAGCGGTGCCTGACGAGCCGGATGACCCCAACCTAGAAGGAGAGCCCCAACCTGCTGAAGAACTGGATGTAGTGGTCGAGGCCATAGAAGGAGAGGATAAAAGAGAAAAGAAAGAGAAAAGGGCGCAATAGTGCCGTTACCAGGGTTTTTTTTTTTAGCGTGACGTACTAATAGGTGGCCACTCACCTTATCGGGTTGTGCTGTCCCCGCACAACCCGGTAATACATTTGATAAGGCGCCCTTCACAGGCTCTAGCTCATCCGCACACCGCGTGCTCCGGGGGCTCTGAGCATCCGGTCACGTCACCGCAGGTCCTTAAGTTAAAGCTCCTGTTGCCAGGCGACGCCAGGTCCTCACGTTAAGCTGCACTCTGCGCCTAGCTGCTCCCCGCCGCTTTACCCTCACAGAGGGATTTATATTAGAAGGTAAAAAACTATAAGCGGTCTAATTGGAGGCGCTCAGGCACAAAGGTAGCAGGCACTGGGATGTTTTTTCAACAGACCTTTATTCAGGCTCCCCTCCTACTCCACAACATGTTTCGATAGATTCTCTATCTTCCTCAGGTGGTGAGGGGGGGCGGATTCCACAAACCTTTTATGGCTACCAAAGTTGTTCAATTGGTTAATGAGTGGAAGGCTCTTTAAACCTTATCCTAATACTAGAGCCTTTCCTAGTGCTTATAGATATATCAATGCCCATGTACTTATCTTCATTTATCAGGCCATGCCCACAAAAAATATAAATATATATACATACATATGCACACACTATAAAGGTACCTTGTTCTTTGCAATCTTATCAGAATCTGCAGATTAAAGGGGGTGTATCGTATGAATGGCATGTCGGGCCCCGGGGGTGGTACGCCCTCCGGGTCCGCAAATGCAAGCCTTAACCTAAAGAAATTGATTTTATTAATAACTTGTGTTTTTGTTGAAAAGAACTCATGAGACTTTTGTGAGGACAGTTAAGTTTAACAGTGTGAAAAATAATGAGCAGCGCGGCCCGGCGGTAACCCGGACATTGCCAAGACAGTGAAACTAACCGCCGGGTCCGCGAAGGTTAAACCGGTTCTGCCGGACAGTTACCCGTAACGTTATAAGATGATGTGCCTCCCGGACGGGAAGAAGAATACAGTGTAAATGTTGTTAATGAAAAAGTTTTATCGTTGATAATTGCAAGCATATAAAAAATGTTTTCTCTGTATTGGTTGGGTTGTGTGACACTTGGGGACAAGTGTAATTTCCCAAGGGGGAGTGTGGCGCCCCGCAACGAGTGCATCACAGGAGGGTACTGCACCCTTGACTGAAGGTGCAGTATTCTCAGTCTCAGTGATGAACAAGTTAATCCCAAGACTCCATACACCACATGCAACATCTAGAGGCAGAGGACCAATCAGGTCCTGGTGGGAGGAGTGTGAGATGTACAGTGTGGGGAAAGAGCAGAAAAGTGTTAGTAAGTGGGAGAGACAAGGACAAGGAAGGAGTTGTGACAAGACTACTAACAGGGAGGGGCACCGAGAAGCAGTAACCCAGAAGCGAAAGGGGCCAAGTAAACCAGTAACCAAGTAACAAGTAACGGGTAAAAAGTCGACCAGAGCCCAGTCCTCCCGGAGTACCGGCTCCGAGGCAGTGCAGACGTCCATCGCGTTGCTACAGAACCGGTGTGATAGAGGGCTTCTTAGGAGTGCATCACAACAACCACCATCCCCACAGCTTTGCCAGGAGGGGTACCCACCATCAGTGCCGGGACAAGACATTTTGGTGCCCTAGGCAGGTAAGGCAAACGGCGCCCCCCTTCCCCCCCGAAATATGTCTGGGAATAAAAATGTCAACATACTTTGAAAGTAAATTTAATTTAACGGGGACCTATGAAAGGTTCGTCCAACCACACTGCAGAGACATACTGATAGGATGTTTACATTGTGAGCCCCAATGGGGACAGTGTTCATGATGTATGTAAAGTGCTGTGGAGTTGATAGTGTAATATAAATGCAAAAAGTATTATTCTTAATATTATGTCACAATACCAGGATCTGAGGATCTTCTATTTCGAGGTCAGGGACTCTCTGATGCCATGTTGCTGCTTGTCTCGCTGTTGTCCTCTTTTGACACTGCAGTGCGGTGGACAAGAGAGCATTAACTGGTTAATAACAAGAAGTATGGAGTGTGTACTGAGCCATAAACCCTCCCCTTACCATGAAGTATGGAGTGTGTACTGACTGAGCCATAAACCTCCTCATACCATGTACAGCAGACATTGTAGGATTACTACCCGTATATACTCGTGTATAAGCCGACCCCCCCTACTTTTGCCCCAAAACCTGGGAAAACCTATTGACTTGTGTATAAGCCGAGGGTGGACCCCAGCACAGGTATACAGCCCCCAGCAGTGTGGTATACAGCAGCCTCCCCAGTGGCATATACAGACCCCAGTGGTAATACAGCAGCCCCAGGGGTTATACAGCAGCCCCAGGGGTTATAACAACAGGCCCCAGCAGTATATACAGCAGCCCCAGTGGTATATACAGGCCCCAGCAGTATATACAGGCCACAGCGGTATATACAGCAGCCCCAGTGGTATATACAGGCCCCAGCAGTATATACAGGCCCCAGCAGTGTATACAGCAGCCCAGTGGTATATACAGGCCCCAGCAGTATATACAGGCCACAGCGGTATATACAGCAGCCCCAGTGGTATATACAGACCCCAGCAGTATATACAGCAGCCCCAGTGGTATATACAGGCCCCAGCAGTATATACAGCACCCCCAGTGGTATATACAGGCCCCAGCAGTATATACAGCAGCCCCAGGGGTATATACAGGCCCCAGCAGTATATACAGCAGCCCCAGTGGTATATACAGGCCTCAGCAGTATATACAGCAGCCCCAGTGGTATATACGGGCCCCAGCAGTATATACAGCAGCCCCAGTGGTATATACAGGCCCCAGCAGTGTATACAGGCCCCAGCAATATATACAGCAGCCCCAGTGGTACACACAGGCCCCAGCAGTATATACAGCAGCCCCAGTGGTATACACAGGCTCCAGTGGTGGTATACACAGGCCCCAGTGGTGGTGTATACAGGGCCCAGTGGTGGTGGTGGTGTATACAGGGCCCAGTGGTGGAGGTGGTGTATACAGGGCCCAGTGGTGGTGTATACAGGGCCCAGTGGTGGTGTATACAGGGCCCAGTAATGGAGGTTGTGTATACAGGGCCCAGTGGTGGTGTATACAGGGCCCAGTGGTGGTGTATACAGGGCCCAGTGGTTGTGTATACAGGGCTCAGTGGTGGTGGTGGTGTATACAGGGCCCAGTGGTGGGAGTGGTGTATACAGGGCCCAGTGGTGGTGTATACAGGGCCCAGTATGCGGACCGGGGGGGGGGGCGCCTTTGCACACTCACCGGTCACCGAGGCCGCCGTCACCGTTTGCTGTAAGTGCTGTAAGGAGGAGGAGAGGAGGGGCGGGCAGAGCTGCAGGACAGGAAGTCCTGTCCTCCCTCCTCCCTGGCCGGCGCGCAGCGGCCGCCGGCGGCCAGCACGGGGCTCCCCAGGGGGTGCGGGGCCCCCCAGCCGGGCGGGCAATGGGTCCCTCATGAGGAAAAAAATGCGCCCTGCACAAGATGGCGCCCTAGGCGATCGCCTAGGGTCTCCTAGCTGTCGTCCCGGCCCTGCCCACCATTGGGGTTCAGGGGACCCATAGGGAGTCGATAGGCCTAAGCTCGGGTCCTCAACAGAGGTTCCTCAGTATCCTGACCTGGTGCACAAAAGCAGCGAAGAGTAACAAGGGACAGTTAGATTAAGGAAGACACTGCGGAGTCTTGGAGGGAAACGGTTCATCACAGGGACCACCCGGTCCACTACTTGAAGGTCCGAAAGCGTTATACCGTGTACCTGTTGACCTTGAAAGAACAAAGTAAAGACCCATGCAGAGGAGCACTGTGTCCGAGCATTCTTTCTGAACTATTGCTAACTTATTCACCTACCAAATCAACTGAGCTGCCGTATTCCACCAGTGCAGCTCCTGACCCCGGGGACTTTTGCTTGACCTGTGGGGAGCGGTTCCATCTAGCTGCTGCACATCCCCCGGAGGTCCAAGCAGCGCCGGTGCCATCACCGGACACCCACAGGTGGCGTCACGAAACAAACTTTATTTCTTATTTAACCGTGCTTTGACCACCGGGCCCTTACAGCCTCAGGCACCGAACCGTTACTGCAGCCAGCGCCTGAGACCTGAGAAGCCGGCTACGGTGAGTCATAAGCACGTGTCCCAAAACATTAGCCGTGATCTCAACAACGCAGTTACCGGGAAAGACCACCTAACCACGGACTTGTGGACAAGTGCTTGTGGGCAGGGATGGTACATCTCGCTGATGGCATGCTGGGTTAACATAGTGAAAGACGGGACCCAGTCGGACCTTGGCACGGAACACTTTCTCCCGACGCCATGGATTGCAGACCCTAACTAAATCAGTGTTGCCCCCACAGTCTACAGCTCCTGCACGTCATCCTCTTCAGCCGCCTCCTCCTCCTCTTCAGCATCCACATCAGTCACAAGCTGGAAACACTGCAGCACTGCCTTGACCAAACGGAAACAGGCTGAAATGCGAGGTCACAAAGCGCTCAATGCTGAAGAGTTGTGGACAGCTCTGAAGAGGAGGCAGATCTGTGGCTCACACTGCTGAACCTACTGCCAGGCATGGTCATGTGTGACAATGGCCGGAACCTGGTGGCGGCTCTGAGGCGAGCTCACATATGTTCTATGCATAGTCCATGTGCTCAACCTCATGGTTCAGTGGTTTCTTAAATTCTACCCAGAGCTGTTGGATCTGCTCATTAAAGTACGCTGCTTGTGTTCCCATTTTAGAATGTCACCTACTGCTTTGGCTGCCCTTGCTGGGTTTCAGCAGCGTTTGCAGCTTCCGGCTCACAGACTGGTGTGTGTGATGTCCCCACACGTCGGAATTCAACACTGCAGATGTTGGTCAGGATTTGTGAGCAAAAGAGGGCAGTTGTTGACTACCAGCATCAACAAGGCCGTCGGTATTCAGTTCAGATTCCACACATAAGACCTCAGGAGTGGACATGAATGTCCGACATATGTACCATTCTCCATAAATTTGAGGACTCCACCAAGATTGTGAACGGCATCATTAGCATCACCATCCCACTTCTCTGTCTTCTGAAAAGCTCTCTGCTCACAATCAAAGAGGATGCATTGCAGGCAGAGCACAATGAGATGGAGCTAATTTCATGCGCTATAGACGGTACTACCTGCACAACTGTCATACCGTCTGTTCAGTGTGGATGGCCAAAGGACAGGGAGGAGGAGCAGAATATGGTCAGTCGTCCTCTTGGTGAGGTCACGGAAGTCTTGTCTGTTACCAGTCTGGCACGCATGGCTGAGTTTATGTTACGCTGCCTTTCCTGTGACCTTCGCGTTCTCAAAATCTTGGGTGACACACTTTACTGGTTGGTGACACTTTTAGACCCACATTACAAGGAGATCTTTATATCTCTTATTTCCGAGGCGGAGAGGTCTACAAAAATGGGGCAGTACCAGAAGGCCCTTGTGGAATTATTAAAAAAAATTCCCAACTAAAACGCTGGCGGCAAAGGTCACAGTTCGGTGGACAACCAAGGCGAGAGAGACTCAACTCCAATGCAGCAGAGGCAGGGGAACACTGTCAAAGTTCTGGGAGAGATTTCTCAGCCCCTCCCATGGAACAGGCCCTGAAATGCGGGGTACTCTCACAAGGAGTGCAACGTTTAGGAAGATACTGAAGGAGTACCTTGCCGACCGTACCAAAGTCCTCCGTGATTCCTGTGTGCCTTATAATTATTGGGTATCCAAGCTGGACATATGGCATGAACTGGCTCTCTACGCCTTGGAGGTCCTGGCCTGGCCTGCCCTGCCGCTATCACATTGTCAGAGCAGGTTTTTAGTGCCACAGGGGGAATTATAACTGATAAGCGCACCCGCCTGTCAACTGAAAATGCTGACAGGCTGACTCTTAACAAAATGAACAAGGGCTGGATTGGGCCAGACTTCTCAACACCACCAAATGATAGCAGCGTAATATAAACTCAAAACCAGTGTCTTCAGCCTGCCATCAGATGTAGCAGAGCCAGTGCCGTCGTGAGACACATGAAGGCTCCTGGTGACGGAAATGTGAGGATGAGGTTGGTTTTATTATTTTATTTCTCTTACAGGAGACACTGGCTTCAGCTAGAATGGGTGAGACGGTAAGTATGGTTTAATTAAGAACAATAAAGGAATACTGTCTTTATTTCAAATAAAATATTTTATACTGGGTGTCTGTGTTTTATTTCACTTTTTGACTATGGGGTTAGTAATGTGGGCGTCTTATAGTCGTCTCTCCATTACTAACCTGGGCTTGTTGTCAGCTGGCATAATAAGGTGAATCAACCCCAACCCCACAAGCCCGCTGCCACCGCTACAGGGCAGTGTGGCAGAGCGAGGCTAAGTGTCAGATTTGGTGCGTCCCATGGATGTACCATCTCTGGGATGGCTAAGGGCTCTTGTTTTTAGCCTCAGAGGTCAATATTCTTGGTCCCTTCCAAGGCTATTACTACTAGCCCCCAGGTGCCTGCTTAGCCTTTGTTAGCTGTTAAAATAGGAGGGACCCCACGCTATTTCTTTCCCTCATTTTAATAGCCATGGGTATTACTCCCTTCCCTGGCTTCTAACATCATCCCCAGCTGTCTGCTTAGCCTTTGCTAGACTTGAAATTTACAGGGGACCCCACGCCATATATATATATTTTTTTTAATCTTTAATGTAATAACAAAAAAAAATACACCAACAGTGTCTGACAAGTGAATATGAGCCCTTAACATTTTCCCCAGGAAAATCCATTTTGGTTTCGATTTTGGACATTTTATTGTGAGTCCGTAAAAGTGGCGTAATACTCAGACAACATTGTTCACAGCAGTGACCTGGGAGTCAGAAATGCTTAAAGGGAACCTGTCACCTGGATCTAAGTCCCCACACTATCACTACCTGTCCCTGCACCTTCCTAGCTGCTCCCTATCTATCCCTCTCTGAGCTAAATCCGCCCTATAAAACTGCAGAAAAATAACTTATAACTTACAGAAGTCCCTGAGGCTGGGGACTGAGAAGGCGGCGCCAGGCTCCATTCTGCCCCTCCTCGATGCAGCAGCACACGCCCCACCAGGCGGCGTTATTCTTTCTTCATCGCCGCCTCCTCCATTTGGAATCTCCCACCCACTTTACACTGTAAGGTAGTGGTTAGGATCAGCACGACAGAAGTCAGTGACTCAGGTATTTACTCACACAGCACACAGTTTAATGGCACAGTTCAGGTATTCACAGACCTCCAGGTTCCGGTGTTAACAGGCCAGACTAAGCCCCCCGTCCAGAATATACCTGGGGTTAAAGTGGTCTAACCCAGATTATACCCCGGGTATATTATACCCCCCTGGACCAGAATATACCCTGGGTATATTCTGGCCTAGCCCAAACTATACCCCGGGGTATAAACAGGCCTAGGCCAGATTATAACTCTCCGTATACCACAGCAGCTGTAGATCAGAGCCCCAAGCCGTGCACAGGGCCCCAAGCAACGCATGAGGGCCCGAGGCAGCACAAAGTGGCCCTAGGCAACATACAGGGGCCCCAGGCAATCCTAGGGCCCCAGGCAGCGCATGGGGGCCCCAGGCAGCACACGGGGGCCCCAGGCAGCACACGGGGGCCCCAGGCAGCACGTGGGCCACCTGGGGCCACTTTGTGCTGCCTCGGGCCCCCATGCGCTGCCTGGGGCCCCTTTGTTCTGCCTGGGGCCCTTGTATACTGCATGGGGCCCCTGTGTGTAGCCTGGGATCCTGTGTGTAGCCTGGGGCCCCTAGTACTGCCTGGGGCCCCTGTATGTTGCCTGGGGCCACTTTGTGCTGCCTGGGGCCCTGTGCACTGCCTGGGGCCCTTGTATGCTGGCTGGGGCCCCTGTGTGTAGCCTGGGATCCTGTGTGTAGCCTGTGGCCCCTGTGTGTCTGCCTGGGGCCCCGTGCACTGCCTGGGGCCCCGTGCACTGCCTGGGGCCCTTGTATGCTGCATGGGGCCCCTGTGTGTAGCCTGGGATCCTGTGTGTAGCCTGGGGCCCAGTACTTTGTGCTGCCTGGGGCCCTGTGCACTGCCTGGTGCCCCGTGCTCTGCCTGGGGCCCTTGTATGCTGCCTGGGGCCCCTGTATGTTGCCTGGGGCCACTTTGTGCTGCCTGGGGCCCTGTGCACAGCCTGGGGCCCCTAGCACTGCCTGGGGCCCCTATATGTAGCGTAGGGCCTCTTTCTGCTGCATGGGGCCTCTTTGTGCTGCCTCGGGCCCCCATGTGTTGCTCTCTACACAGCAGCTCCTGCTGCTGTCCTGACACACTCCACTCCCTCCTCACAGCCCAGGGCAGCTCATATCATCTCCTATTCCTATACCTGCACACCTGGGCGTCAGTGCTTACAATCAGCACTCAGCTCCGGCAGCAGCTAACCCTGTGTGTGCTGCTATCGAGCAGAAGATGCAATCTCCCATATGCTGTGTCCCGGTCAGGGGACACATCAAGGTCGCATCACCACAATATGACAGGTGTAAAGCAGAAATTCCAAATGGAGGAGGCGGCGATGAAGAAAGAATAATGCCGCCCAGCGGGGCGTGCACTGCTGCATTGAGGAGGGGCAGAGTGGAGCCTGGTGCCGCCTTCTCAGTCCCCAGCCTCAGGGACTGCTGTAAGTTATAAGTTATTTTTCTGCAGTTTTATAGGGCGGATTTAGCTCAGAGAGGGATAGATAGGGAGCAGCTAGGAAGGTGCAGGGACAGGTAGTGATAGTGTGGGGACTTAGATCCAGGTGACAGGTTCCCTTTAAGGGAGTCTTCCAGATGCTGTTCCCATGTCATTTGAGCACTGTTCTTATACATTTGTGACTTTTGTAGGGTTTATCCAGGCTGCCGGGGGTGCCGCTGGAAAAATGCTTGGGTTTCCCATAGGTTAACATTGGTCTCGGTGCTCGGGTCGAGTACCCAAGCATTTCGATATGCTCGACCTTAGAATCGAGCACCTGAGCATTTTACTGCTCGCCCATCACTAGAGAGCATTATTTCATGCGATTATTTTGCATGCCTACAACATGATTGCAGTCACCAATGGGTTGATGTGAAAGCTGGGGATCTGTTGAAGACCTCTGTGATTCTCTACAAGAAGCTCCCTAGAAACCCTCCCTGTGGCCATGATACTTACTATGTAAAGCAATGCCATGGTATTGCTGTATATAGCACAAGTGATCATATGATAGTCAAATAGGAGCACTAACAAGTACAAGGAAAAGTAAAAAAGTAATGTTTAAAAAAAAAAAAAAAATGAAAAAAACCCATAAAAGTTCAAATCACCCCCCCCCCCCATTTTCCCAATTAAGAAAAAAGATAATTAAAAAAAGTAAAAAAAAGATAAACATATATTGTATTGACGTGTTCATAAAAGTCGGATCTGTTAAAAGATAGAAAATAATCATGCCTGATTGGTAAGCAAAGTAAATGTAAAAAATTAAAGAACTCCAAAATAATTATTTTTTGTGGTCCCTGCAGTACAACATAAAAATGAGATCGGAATGTCATTTCTATCCCAAAATAATATCAAATATCAAAAGTTTGGTCTGCACGTTTGGTGTCGCCATAATTGTACTGATGGAGACGATCATATTATGAGGTCATTTTAAGGGGAACCTGTCAGCCCGATTAGCCCCCTAACCTATCACTACCTGTCCCAGTACCTTACTAGCACATCCCTAACCATCCCTGTCTGAGCTAAAACTGCACTATAATGGTTGTAAAAATTGACTTAGTAACTTATATTTTTCCACGGTAATGAGCGCTCCAGATTATGAAATGTAGACTGACATGGGTGGTCTCCAGGGCTCTGTCTCCCTCCGTGCTCTTATTACACCCCACTGGGCGTCATCATTGATTTTCTTGGCTCGCCCCCGGTTCTGTGATTCAAATCTCCTCCTCTGTGTGTATGACGCCATTACGGAGTCATATCCACACCTGCACCTTGTGAAGTCTTCCGGGGTGCACTGAGGGGCTTCATTATGCTCAGTGAGCATGCCCAGAAGTCCCGAGCCGTCAAGTAGGATAGCTGAGTATGTGCAGTGAGCGTTATGAAGCCGCTCAGTGCACCCCAGACATTTCTGCACCAAATACTCAACATGTGCACAAAGCCTTAATGGATGAGCAACGCTGCTAAAAAATTGGCACACTGCTGATTTGACAAAAACATTGATGCTTCATGTCCACAAAGAAAAAATAACTCCCCTTGGAAAAAGACACCCCCTCTACCCCGGCCGAAACGTGCGTAGGGAGTTAGGGGGCCATTGCATACACCAAACAACTTCACTAATAGGTTTATGTCCTGCAGTAGTCCTTTACTAGCAGGCAGCTCTGCACTTACTCTGCAATATAATATCTAGATGTTGGAGTTTGGGCATTATAGTGTTAGTACAGGATAGTTGTGCAGTATAACTTTACCTGGTGGTGCTCTGGCTCCATCTATTGGTGATTCCTTGTTATTACACCTGCTCTTTCTACTATATGCTGTACGTTTCTTGATATTGTGTATTTTAAAATGATTTAATAAAACAGGAAATGTTTACCGTCTTGCAATGCGCAAGTTTTATATGTTCAAAGAATAAAATAAGCAGTATGTGTGTGGTATTTTAGAAATCTCGTTCACATTGTTGATGCAAAGTGCATTTTTTTTGCAGCAAAAACGCAATGTGTGCACATACCCTTATTAATGAAATTGAAAAATGGCAATAATGCATTGATGAATGAGTCCTAAATCTCCCTATGGCTGCTGGCAGTCTCTAGTACATGATAGATAGGTAAAAATAGTAGATAATGCCCAGTGGCGGAACTTGAAGATCACGGGTCCCAATGCAAAAGCTCCAACATGGCCCCCAATTATTGCAAATCTTTAATAGCATTAGACCTTTTCTATAGGTTAAAGGGACTTTTTGGGCCCCTAGGCTCCAGGGCCCGGGTGTGATTGCATCCCTTACACCTGTTGTAGCTACGCCCCTGATCATGCATGTCCCACTCTTCTATTCTCTTCTGACAACCTCTGTCATTAAATGTCACCTATATCAGATAGTATCCAGTGCTCCCTCTGGTTGTATTGGTACAAGTGGCATGATGTAAGGACGGTATTGAACTCCTATGTTTCTGCTATTCTGTCTGACATTTATTTCACTTACTTTTCTTTGATTCCCATCCAGGACCCGGGAACACGAATCACATCATCATCAGAGAGAGATACTACGACAATGACGGGAACCTGGCTATGGGAATGTTGGCTGGAGCGGCTACCGGGATGGCTCTCGGGTCTCTCTTCTGGGGGTTTTAGATACAATATTCATCTCAAAGCTTTAATTTATTGTCATTTCCATGGCATTGTTTGCAGTAGTTCTTTGTACACAATGGCTAATGTACTAAGCTCAGGTAATTCCATGTTGTCCCAGCTTTGCAAAGGAAATATAAATCAGCATATTTCACAGGAATCAACGAAAATGATGTTTTTTTGCATCATTAATAGTTTAATATTTGCTGCTTGTATTGTGACTTCTTGCTTAAAGGGGCGGTACGTGTTTAGTTCCTAGTACACAGTAGTCTGAGAGTTAAGTTTCCTATGATAAAACTCTGAAAAGGCATGTGTCATCTGATAATGACCTTCTGTTTCAAAAGTTGTTGTTTTTTTATTAGTTTCGGTAATGTTTTCATTTTTCAATATTACTATCAATATTTCTATATTTAATAAATAAAATAAATTTTACAATCTTTCCATTTTCACAGTCCTCAGACCTAATATTAGGCTAATGCTTCCTGTGCTTTTTAGCACAACATAAGTCTGACCCTATTGAATTGTATAGAAGAGGGGTGGGGAACTACAGACCTCGAGGGCCGCCAAAAGTGTGTGTTTTCAGGATTTCCTTAGTATTGCACAGGTAATAATTGAATCACCTGCACTGGTGGTGACTTTAACGCCTTTGCAATGCTAAGGAAATCCTGAAAACATGAACTCTTAGTGGTCCTCGAGCCCTGGAGTTCCCAAACCTTGGTATACAAGTATAAACTAGGCATCGTGTGATCTGGTTAAAGGTCATTGTACAGAGAGGGAGAGAAGGTGATATACTAGAGCATCTCAATGAAATAGAATACCATCAAAAAATTAATTTATTTCACTAATTCAATATAAAAGTGAAACACATATACACATTACAAGTGAAACACATTACAGACAGAGTGATCTATTTCAAGTCTTTATTTTTGTAAATTTTGATGATTATGGCTTACAGCCAATGAAAACCCAAAGGTCATTATCTCAGAAAATTAAAGTAGGGAGGATGAAGGGTTAAAAATCACGCTGCCGTATTCCACGAGACATCAAAGAGTGAATATAATATTGATTTATTAGTCAACGTGTCCTCCCGGATCCTCGCTGCAGGTGTCCGGTTCCCGGATCCTCCCGGAGGATTCGGGGACCGGACACCTGCAGCTGCAGCTACTGTTGTTTCAGGACTGCGGCTAGCTCCCTGCGAGCTGCGGTCCTGAATCATCAGCAGCGGTAGCTGCGTCAGGCTGCACACCGGACTGGAGGGCATATTAGCCCTCCGATTCTGTGTGCTGATCCGATCCGGGGCTCTCAGATTCACCCCTGACAGCCCCGGATCGGACCTGACCGCAGTGTGAAGGTATCCTTACCTGACATTTAAATGTTTTCTGCAATGATAATGAGACTGCTGAAAAGCTATCTGATGAACTCAGGAAGTATAAGTCTAATTTTGAGCTTAGTGGCCATTGTGAACATTACAATAAATTATATTATTATAAAATATAATTAGTGATATGGAAAATTAAATAAATAATTTTAAATTTTTTTTTTGAAAAACACATTTAAGATGAAAACCTGGTTGTAATAAATAGATCACTTTCTGATATTCTGGCTGTTTCATTGATAACAGTGCACAGCCAATTTTAATGGCCGCATGATTAGGCATGTTTTCATGGTTTTTGGTTGGATTTTGTCTGCATCCCATCCACTGCTCCTGGTCTTAACCCTTACAACACCTGTGATCGAAGGAAAGGATTGGATTGATTGCTCTCAGTGGGAGAAACAAAATAATTAATTTGTAAATGTGACACCTTTTAATGGCTAACAAAAATATAATAAATGATGTTACAAAGCAAGCTTTCTAGACTACGTCTCTTCATCAGGCAACATATGACAAAGTATCTGAAGAAACATAAATATGTACATAAGCAGAGCAGAGGCGTGGTGCAATAAATGGACATTTAACCTCTTAATGACCAATGACGACTATATCCATCATGGCTTTGAACTGTCACTGCATGTAAACACTCTATTGGTCAGAAAAAAGCAAAAAATATCATGCTAAATTTATCACTAACATGAAGTCCGATATGTAATGAAAAATCAGTCTTGGAATCACTAGGATATGTTGAAGCGTTCCAAAGTTATAACCTCATAAACTGACACTGGTCAGAATTGCAAAATGAGGCTTTGGTCCTTAAGCAAACATTGAGCTTAGGATGAATCTTTAAATACGCAAAAGAGGAAAAAGATAGCGGAAAGGGTTAATGACTCCATTGGGTGCCGTTACGAGCTGGTGAACTCAGCCATCAGAAAATCTTCAGAAGAGGTAATTATAATCAGCACAGTCCATGCGGTTAAAATCTTCTGTATTAGAAATAGTGTTTAAAAGTAACAAAACATAGCTTTTAATATGTTTTGTTACTTTTAAACACTATTTCTAATACAGACGATTTTCACCGGATGGATTGTGCCGATTATACGTTTCTTTTCTGAAAATTTTCTGAATCTTTAATTAGCTAGTTGTATGGTCCTAATATGCATATAGGATTAGAGGCCCTTAGAAAGTTTTAGCTAGTTTTATGGTCCCAATATCCATGTAGGATTAGAGTCCTGGTGCCCAGTGGCGTAACTTCAGGCCCAGGGGCTGCGATGCGAAAGCTCCAACGGGGCCCCAATTATTGCAAATCTTTAATAGTGTTAGTCTTTTTCTATGGGCCAAAGATACTTTTGGGGCCCCTCTAGGCTGCAGGGCCTGGGTGCGATCGCAACCCCTGCACCTATTGTAGTTACGCCCCTGCTGGTGCCCCTCACTGTCTTTGGAGCAGATTGCTCAGATTTTGTAGTCATAAATCCTCCTGACAAAGTCCTGTGTGGACACAAAGAGTGTAATGAATTTGGATTCCCAGACCCTTCAATGTTTTTGTGAATGACAATGAATGGCATACACTCCCTGACAGAAGTTATGTCGCTTATCCATATTATGTAAATAAAAGCTTATAACCTGACATTAAATTCATCCATTGGTTGTATAAATTACTCTTTTGAAAGCAGAAACCCTCCCAAATTGGGGTTTAGGTTAAGAAAATAAATTGGCATCAATGCTGAAATATTAATCATTTAATGAACACAGAATGGTCAGATTTTGGCAAAACAAAAGTTTTGTTGCCTGGTCATATAATGCACCCAATCCTAGTTTACATCCTCACCTGTGCTCAGTAAATGATCGGTTAATTAGTGGTTGTGTCTAAAAAGAAACCCAGCACCCCAGACCTTCACTTGAACTGCAACTTGAGCTCTGACAACATGGCAAAAATCCACCCTGCGACCAAAGCCTTGATTATCAAGAGGCTGAAGACCAGATCCACTGCCGAGGTGGCTGGCACCTTTAATGTGTCTCAGCGTCAAGTACAAATAATTAAAAAAAGATTTGAAGAGACTGGAGATGTGTTTGACAAGCCCAGGTGCGGCAGATCCCGCAAGACAAGTGCTCAGAAGGAACATTTGTTGGTTAGAAAATCCAAAGCAAGCCCCTCTTCCACTGCAGCAGAGCTCCAACAGGAATGGTCACCTCAAATCCCTGTGTCAACTAGAACAGTTCGTAAGATTCTGTCTCAAAATGGCCTCCATGGTCGAATCAGTGCCCAGAAGCCAGCACTAAACAAAAGGCAAATAAAAAAATGTGTGGCATTTGCAAAGTCCCACAGCCTGCTAAACAGATGGACGCTGGAAAAGTGGCAGAAGGTGGATTTCTCTGATGAATCATCAGTATAATTACACCACAGCCACCACAAATACTGCAAGAGACCTACTAGAGACCGTATGGATTAAAAATAAACCCAGAAAACAGTTCCATTTGGTGGTGGAAAGATCATGGTCTGGGTTTACATTCAGTATGGGGGTGTGCGAAACATTTGCAAGGTGGAAGGCATTATCAAAAGCCTAAAATATCAAGAAGTATTAGCTACCTCTTATATTCCAAATCATAAAAGGGGGCAAATTCTGCAGCAGGATGGTGCTCCATCTCATACATCCATCTCTACAACAAAGTTCCTCCAGGCAAAAAAGATCAAGGTGCTCAAGGACTGGCCAGCCCAGTCACCAGACATGAACATCATTGAGCATGTTTGGGGTAGGATGAAAGAGGAAGCTTGGAAGACAAAACCACAGAATCTAGATGAACTCTGGGAGGCATGTAAGACTGCATCTTTGCTATTCCTGTTGACTTCATTAATAAATTGTACGAATCAATGTTGAGCCGCTTGGATGCAATCCTTCAAGCTCATGGAAGTCACATAAAATATTAAATATGACACTAATAGCACCACAACTTCATTCATCAATGTTATGCAACATATATTTGTATTTTAAGTTATTTATTTGTTTGAAAATCACATTAATTTTCTGTGGGCGACAAAACCTTTGTTTTGCTAAAATCTGACTATTCTGTGTTCATTAAATGATGAATATTTCAGCATTGATGTCAATTTATTTTCTTAACCTAAACCACATTTCGGAGGGTTTCAGCTTTCAAAAAAAGTAATATATACAACCAATGGATGAATTTAACGTCGGGTTATAAGCTTTTATTTACATAACATGGATAAGCGACATAACTTCTGTCAGGGACTGCATGTTGACTTCTAAAGATAAATCCGACATAGTCAGGTACTCATCTGACATGGATAAAAAGGAGAAAAGCCAGCACCACTAGAAAACAGCTTGTAAATGCACATTTTACTTCCAGACTGTATAATGTTATATCAATTAAGACATTTGGTAAAAAAATTATCAATTTCTTGAGCCAATATCTTGAGGCTTCTTCTCAATACTGACATAGGATCTGAATACTTATGACTGGAGGAGCTAAGCTGACTAAGCCACATGGTTTGGTCGTCACCAAGTGCAACCCCAGCCAGGCCTGGATGCCTCGACAGCTGGAACCAGTGGTAGGCTCATACGAACAGGGTTATGCAGTCGTTGCATAGATATGGCCAGACAGTCTAGTGCAGGCAGTAGCCGGCTGTAGCAGTCTGGTGCAGGTCGAGGCGGGCAGATGCAGACTGTAGCAGGCTGTGGCAGACAGGTGCAGTCCATGGCAGAGAGGTGCAACAGGGTCTAGGATGAGACACAGGATAGTATTTGAGCAATGCACACATGTACATGGCACGAGGTACAAGCCAAGTGACAGAATCACAGGTACAGAGTACGAGGATTGGAACCTGAGAGCAAGCAATGTCTCAAGGGTGGAACCTGTTAATGAGGCACCTCCCAATGGTGTCTTAAGTACTCAGAGCTTGGCTGGAAAATAGTTCCAGGTTAAGGCATCCTGGCCATTTAAATATTGTTACTGTGTAGCAAACACGGCCTAAGTGTGCTCCCAAGAGACCTGCACAAAGGACGCAGGCACCGGGAGCCAGAAGACATAGCTTTTGAGCAGGTGGATGGCATGGGGCCGCAGGCAGTGTGAGTATACTGTGAACGCACAACCAAGGGATGGGCAAACATCAAGAAACTGCTGGCAGGGTGAGTGTGACGCAGATACCAATCACCCTGCCCCATGGAGACTGGCACTGTGGGCACCAGCAAATGTATTTATTTATAATAAAATTTACTTTAGTTATTTGTTTTTTTTTTATTCCCAGAGAACCCCTTTACAGGGAATGAGTCAGCAGGTTTTTGCTACCTTTATATGACAGCAACATAATGTAGGCAAAGAAACCTTGAATCCATTGATGTATCACATTATTGGCTGAAGCCATTCTCACACAATTAAAGAATTTTTTTAGGAACACAGCAGAGCTGAGATAGCTGCTCCCACCAGGCTCTCAATAAAGATTGTGCATTCAATGTAAGGGGTCAATCACAGCAGAGGGGCGTGTTACTCCATTGTGTGACTATTAAGTCATGCAATAGTAATCAAAGGTTAATTACGCCATTAAGCTAATATCTGCAAAAAGGAGCGAGTAGGGCAGTAATGCATGAGCCGAAGAACACAAATACCTAGAACAACATCCCACAAATAAATTGTGCAGGGAAACTATTTTTTTATTTTTTTAAAGTACAGAGTTTATTACATAAAGTTTTACAAATAATGAGGATAAAAAACATACAAGAAAAACAGCATCAAGCAGATATTGAATTGGCAAGATATAACTACAAATAATCAGTATAACCCATCAATGCATAGTAAATACATATGCAAAAAGAATCACATGGGGAGTATATATAAGGAACAAAATTCATACAGCACCAACAATACTTCAATATAATGCTGAAGATCAATGTGCTATATACTGCCTGGAAAATTATATGGGGGATGTAAGTAGAGGAAAAAAATCCAATACAGAACAAAAAATTATACAGTACAGAGCTGACATATATACTAGAATATCACAAATGGACACCCCATATAAACAGTGGTATAGAATACTGGATTAAAAAGATGGAACAACTGACATTAAAGGTACAATACCAAGTGATATGTTATGGACTTACCAATCACAAAGAGACTCACCCAGCGCAAGCTTCACCTTTGAGGCTTCTGGCTCTGGCTAATCACTTAATTCTCCTCCAGGTACTTGCATACTTGTTTAATAGTTTGTTTAATGATTTATAGTTCCCTGGGTCCACCTTTTTCCCCTTTTTGAAGTGTGGCACCTTGGTAATGAGACACCTTTTTACAGGCCATCAGTTGAACCAGTTGATTTCCTATATCACGTAATGCCCAGTTACACACACAGATAATTGTGTAGAGATTGTTCACAGATCTCTGGTTGCAGTGAAATCATGGACACATTTGTGGCGCCCCGCAACGAGTGCGTCACAAGAGGGTATTGCAGCCATAAATGCAGCCGCAATATTCTCTGACACAGCAGTGACCTGGTTAACTTAGAAATCCAACCCTGCATGCATCACCTAGAACAGAGGGCCAATCCTAGGTCCTGGTGGGCGGAGTGCTAGGGAAGTGTGTAGGAGAACAGACCCTTAGTCTAGTTAGTCGAAAAGGGATCTAGAACTTGACCTAAGCAGTCTAGAACTTGGAGAGGAGCGGGGGCTCCGCACCCCGTGCAGCCCCCGGGCCGTCACCGGTCGGGTGTCAGCACCTGAGGCCTTACCAACCGGGAATGGGCATCGTAACCACGAGTTCCCAAAAGACTCCCGTGCCCACAACTCACAGCCGGTTCACTGGTACCGAAGCTGGCAGCAGTTCACCTCTGCTACGCGAACCAGAAGCGTGGAGGAGCAGCTTCACAGGAGCACCCCACCACCAGCCAACTTCCAGTCGTCTAACCAGCGGTGTACCCACTGAGGGATCCAAGGCTCCCCAAAACATCCAGAACCTACATCTTGGATAGGGCATTGAAGCAGCCTCCCCGTACCCGATCTGGTATTCCTGGGCGACACTGGCAACTACTTAGTTAGAATGGAGGAACACTGCGGATTTCTAAGGGACACCATCACTGCTGAGTCCACCCGGTCCACTACCCGTGAACTGTATACCATGTACTGCCTGCTGGTTACAGTAAAGACCCGTTGCAGAGACTTTCTGTGTCCGTGCTTCCTTATGAAGTGTCCGTCCGCACTACAAGGTAAACGCAGCTGCCGCACAACATCTTAAGCAGCTCCAGCCTCCGGGGATCACCGCTCAGCCTGTGGGGAGCGTTACATCTTGCTGCTGTCCATCCCCCGGAGGTTCCGCAGCGTCGGTAGCCCTTACCGAAACTACTCATAGGTGGCGTCACGAATAAATTAAAAACCCCTTTAATCTGTTCCACCAAGACGTCTTCAACCCTTTTGATCTGCACTACACCGGGCCCCACTACCGGCAGGCGCGGTCCACCCGTGACAAGGAGGAAGGAAGCATCGCCTGTCTAAACCGGAGTCCCGGCCATGGTGAGTCAGAAAATGGCGTCACGAACAGGATACGAGCAGGCCCGTTCCCTAACGGGTATAATGTGCTTAAAAATGACTTTATTGTCTACAAATTGGACTTTATTCGTCCCTAAAAGAACTTTCCCGCCTTTTCACCGTGGGCCAAGATGGAGCCCAAGATGGCGTTCCCGCCACAAGAATCCGCCACGTGCAAGCCCAGGAGTGAGTCAACCCCCCCCCCTCATCGTGGGAGGGCTAAAGACAAAAGGCGCCAAACTCTTTGTCCGCCCTGATTGCTCGAATCAACCATGGGGGCTGACCCCAAAGACTTTTCCCACCATTGGACTACAAAAGCCCAGAGAAAATGGGAGTGACACAGAAGTTCTTCACCAGCTCTACCAGAATGCTTACCGGTTGAACGGTGTGTGGTTTCCCTCCAAAGAAGAGAATGGCCAGCATGAGACTCCAAGACCTGATGCGGGAGGTCGAGGCGGAGGCCAGAGCAGCCATAGGCCAACCGGGTCCGGGTCCTGCCCTTACCATAGACGGCAGCCCCGACTTCTGGCTAGAGGCTCTACAAGACCTCCGGGTGCGACTAATTGAGACTGTAGAATGGACGATTCGCAGCTGGAGCGCGACCCTAGGCAGACAACTACACCATGCGATGCAGCAGAGCCGACCGGGTACCGCTACTCCAAGCCCAGACGACGTCACCAGCTTCTCAACCGCCTCACCGTCGCCTACCACCTGTCCTGTTTCGTCGCCGGAGCCTAGAGACTGCATCGTTCCAGTGGAGGCCACAGCTTGACCCGTTCCAGCGATTAATACCGCAGCCGACCCCGTTCCTGAGCCGGAGCTTACCATACGCTCCATAGAAGAACTTGACCTTTACCAGGTTCCCACCGAGGAACCCGCGACATGTTTCACAAATACAGAGACAGTCGCCTGTTTCGTCCCCGTACCGGAGGCTTCCCTTGCAATTGCCGAGGCCTACCTGGTAACCGGGATTGAGACCCCTCTACCTACAGTTACAGATGAAGAGGCAGGCAGCCTGGAAGCCCTGCAGGACGTCTCTGTGGAAGGATCCGCAGCACCACCGCCCTGTTGTACAGAGGAACCAGCTTCAACATCTCCAGCCATCGAGCAGCCTGATGTGGTCATCGAGGAAGAGGTCGAGGATGACGACGAGACCCGCAGCATCGCTGAGGATCTCGACACCGGGTTCACTTGGGGAGACACCGAGGAACTTCCTACCGGGCATACAGCTCGGGTACACTGGTTTGGTGCAACGCTGACACCTTCCCCTGTGCCGTTCCACCGGGTACCGGTCCAGACAGCCCGCCAAGTTCAAGCTTCCCGCCAAACCACCAGCTCTAATACTCATCTCTACACCCCGAGCCGTGCCAACGGAGATGTACGCCAGAGATGACGAGAGGAGTGGCAAGCCCGTGAACGCGCCAACATGCAGGCCCGTGCCGAGGCTCGCCGCCAGCCGCCGCTGCCTGATGAACTCCGCCGTGAAGGTAGAATTTTCACCTTTAATTTACATACCGGGTGTGGGTTCGCTTGGGAGGTGGGTTTGAATGAGGAGGTGTTTGTGGGGCGCCGGGACATTGAGTCAAACTTGCCGAGAGGACATCCCGATCGCGACCTATACCGGGGCGATGTCATCACCTACGAACGCTATGCTTGTCCAGATGGGTGGTTCGCTATCCGGGTGCGCCATCGTTCTCCGTGCCAGTGACTTTAAGACTTGAACTCACTCAATGACTCTGTTCCTGTTATTCACTGTCTGTGCGATCTGACGGCTATAGCCTGAACTTTTATCTAAGGACAGCCGACCGCCCGCCGGGTCGGCACCAAGTGTTTTACCTGTTCATTTCATCTGCCTCACTTTTATGCAAAATAATGACCTGTCATTAATAAAAGTGTATTACCTGTTATAAAATATAAAAACCTCTGTAATGTGGGTAGTGTGACGCTTGGGGACAAGCGTATTCAACCAAGGGGGAGTGTGGCGCCCCGCAACGAGTGCGTCACAAGAGGGTATTGCAGCCATAAATACAGTCCTCAATGCAGTAAGATGTTAAATGACAAATGGCTACGGGTGGCTGCAAGCAGATCTCTGGTAGCTGGATGGAACCCCCAGTGTGTGCCTTTCTTGTTCCTTTTCTTCCCTGATTCCCAGTAGCTTGTGTGAAATCTGATCTCATGAAGTAGATTTGACCTCCTGCTGACTTTCTCTTTCCTTCTCTTGCTCCCATCGGTAACCCTCTGTTGATCACCGCAGCTGGCCTGCTGTGTCTGGTTCCCTCCAATGGTCGCTTGAGAATCAGGGTCGTATATTGATATACCCCCGTGTATCAGATTTTCTGCAGGCCATAAAGGTTCCTACAGGTGCGGGCTCCGGTACCCAGTTTCTCTCCTGGGGCGAACTCTCCGGTTCCTCTATTCCCCACTTGTTCTCCATGTCTGGGATCTGTTCTGCTTGTCCCTTGGTCCCTCAGCCGAGGAGACCTTCCTTCTTTCCTCAGGCTCCCTGCCTGAACTTCTCTAGCTCTCCAACCCGGAGACGAGGGCCGACGGTCAAAGATCTCCAGCCAAAGACCTCCTTTCTCCCCCTGGGGGTAACTATATACCCTTCTAGGTTCCCTCCCACTGCATGATCTAATGTGGAATGTGGGTTTAGGGTTCCGCCTACCATCCCAAAATCCACTTGCAGCTTGGATCTCTGCACCGCTTTTATGGGTGCTGTACCCTTCTGTGGCACCTACATAGTGGGGCGCCACATACTTAGAAAACAGGTGACCTTGTTACTACTTATTTCACTCACTGTATCAACTTTTCATTAGGAAAAGTTTGTTTATGGACTCTAGTCTCACTCATACATCTTTATTCCATCAGGTCCTTGTTTTGCCATGTTGAGAGTTATAATATGGTCTGCTGTGACATATCCCCAAAGTAACAACACACACCCATCCAGAGCCATCATTTTCCTGTAGCATGGTGGGTCTTTAATACCCTTATAGATCTTGTACATAAGTGGTGTAATTCATGTAGTTTAATCGCTAGTATTATCTAAATTTCACCACAAGATGTCAGTAAGTAAATCGTAGAAATACAATATCACAGAGTTTATCTTTGTCAAAACAAATTCTTTTTAACCTAAATCATTTGACTTCTTCCTGCTCTATGATCTATACACAATTATTCTACAAGTGAGTATTGTGACTTAATAGTTTATATCAAACTGTATAAACTTGAATGGAAATCATATTCCTCCATATGATAAAATGTACCCACATATATTATAATGCAGCTTCAATAGTCCTCCATGAATTATAACAACCCCCATAGTCCTCTGTGTATTATAATGCATCCCATAGTCCTTCAGTTATTATAATGCACGCTCATATTCCTCCTTATGATATAATGCACCCACATGTATTATAATGCAGCTCCATTAGTCCTCTATGAATTATAACACCCCCCATAGCTCTCCATGAATTATAACCCCCCCATAGTCCTCCATGAATTATAACACCCCCCATAGTCCTCCATGCACAAGGTAGCACCCATAGTCCTTCAATTATTATAATACACTCCAATTATCCTCCATATATTAATATATTATAAAGCAGCTCCTTATCCCTCCATATACTATAAAGCAGCCACCAGGGGTGAACCTAGTGTGGCGCCCCACTATGTAGGTGCCACAAAAGGGGTACTACACCTATAAAAGCGGTGTAGTCACCCCACTGCAAGTGGAACTATGGCCAGCAGGTGGAACCCTAGAACTCGCATCCCACACTAGTCAGTAGGTGGGAGGGACCCCGGGAGGGTATATATAGTGACCTCTAGGGGGAACTAGGGAGTTGGAAGAGAGTTAGCGAAGGAGCTGGTGGGAGCCAGGCAGCCCGCCTGGTTGGAGCAAGGAGGGTCTCCTCGTCTGTGGGGCCCAGGAAAGAAAGAGGAGATCCCAGAAACAGAAGAAAGCTAGAGAGAAAGAAACTCAGAGGCAGGAGATCACTCTAATGGGGAATAGAGTAACAAAGAGTTTGCCCCAGGAAAGGAACCGGGTACCGGAGCCCTCACCTGTGAGTTCTTTAAGGCTCACAGAAAATCCGAAGAATAGGGGTATCTTTATGTACGCTCCCAAAGATCCCAGAAAGAGGGGAGCCAAGAGTAGCAGGACGCTGCAAGGAGCCAAAAGAAGATTCACCTGACGGGTACAAGGGAGAGGAGAACAAGGAACAGCAGAAGGTCAGACTAGTCTTTAAGAAGTCAGACTTCACCGCCACTGGGAGGTAAGGGAAAGAAGGAACAGGAACGGCACACAGTGAGGGGTCCATCTATTAACCAGAAATTCCACTTGCAGCACCCGTAGCATTTGTCATTATAACATCTACTGCACTGAAGGACTGTAAAGACGATTGAAAGTTTTCCAGTAAAGTCCCTGGTGAAGTGAGTTATCGCTTCTGCTGCATTCTTTCCTGCATAAACAGTTTCTTTACAGAATTGCTGCCCCGGCGGTCCAGTCCTGCCTGCGGGGGACTACATCATCATTGCCTTAATACCAACGACCACCGGAGGGCTGTAGCGGTGCTGGTGAGCATCACCAGATACTTCAGGTGGTGTCACGAACTTGTATATACTTTATTTTCCTTTTATTCATTGACCACTAGGGCCACAGCCTCAGGCAGCCACCCATGACACCCCAGACTGAGCCGGAGATCTGAGTACCCTGCCCTGGGGTGCATCACTAGCCTCTCTGCTGCCTGAGGCGAACTGCAAAACGGCACCATCCACCGAGTACATTTTTTGAATTGGTGGAAATAAATCTGGTTCATACAGATCTATATCTATCCTGTAAAAATGAGGACAATATTGGACATTTCAATTTAGAGAAATAGAGAAAGAGATGTCCAAACAAAGGATGTCAGCACCATCACACGCACATACAAGAACCACACAGAAGAATCCAGAATAAGGATCATAAATGGCAATGGCAGCTTGGCACAAGCTACAGACACACATTAATGTCTGCAGAGCTGCGGTCCTGTAGGCAGACACAGTCCTCCATCCTTATAGCACAGGAGGCAGCACTGATTGCCACCTATTATTTCTGGCACATGCCTACAAAAACTTTGGGCAGCTCCAATGTGGCAGCTGCCTGGAACTGACTAGTCAGACATGTCCACCATGCCGCACCGTCCACACACCACATGCAACTACCTGCAGTCTGAGGAACAACAAGTCGCCACTGCACTAAGCTGGTAAAATGGCGCGTCTCCCCCAACAGATCACGCGTCCTCCTGAAACATTTAGCCAATCACAAGCACCGCACACGGTCCAGAGCTAAGAGCAGGGGCCTTCCTATTGGGCTAAGGAAGGGATGTCAGAGCAGGAAGGAGGATAAGCACCACCGACTCTCCGCCGCCCAGGAGAAACATGGCTGGATGCCTGTATGTACCAATCAGTCCTGCAGCAGATGGACAATGCATCTTGCACGAGCGGTGTACATAGAAATCATGGAGCCCCATAACAGAAGTTCTAACTACTTCCTCACCCCCAAAAAATTTAATATTTGGCTGGGTCACATAATAACATATCTCTCAACTTTGCAGTTTTGCAAGGTAAATTTTCCTCGTATTGAAGCCCCTGGATTCCTCTTTCATTGCAGCCATAAAGTATGATGCCAGCAAAAGAGCCCCACAAACACTGCATGATCCCCCCAAAGTGATTTCTCCACAGAACCCTCCAAATGCACAGTATGATGACCCTACTGTACCCCCCTCAACTACCCCGACACAGTATGATCTCCAACTATAACCTCCACACAACCCTCCATGTAGTATAATAGACCTACATACAGTATTATGGCTTCTACATCTCTTCACAATGTATAATGGCCTCCAACACAGTACTCAAACAGCCCTCCATAAAGTATAAAGGTTTCCTCATAACCCTTCAAGTATTATCATGCCCCCACAGAGCTCTCCAAATATAATGGCTTCCATATAGTATAATTGGCTCCATATATCATAATGCATCAGCCATTGTCCTCAATATATTATAATGCATTATCCACAGTTATTATGAATAATAATGCACACCTGACAGCCCTCCATTTAGTATAATGCACCATCTATAGTCCTCCATATTATATAATGCACCCTCACAATCCTTCATATAGTATAATGCACCTATATAGTCCTCTTATATTATATTGCACATTACATAGTGCTACATAGTCTCCCATCAGTGTACTCACTGATTAAAAAAGAAAAGTAAATACTCACCTCTCTTCTTGCAGCTCTGGTCTCCCCAAAGTGTGTCTTCCCTCTGCATGAGTCAGCATAGGGGCGCTCACTCATGACGTCATTGTACCCTGCCGTGCTGAGCTGAAGAGTGCAGACAGTGGTGGCCATGACTTGGAAGAATGTGGCCAGCAGTGGCATCCATGGGAGGCTGGGGTTACCACCGAACCCCCTGCTGATGCTGCCCTCTGCTTACCAGCTGCAACTAACTCAGGTCGCATCATGATAGGTGCACCCCTGCACTTCCTGGGGTTCCACATATCTTTGTGCAGAGCAGACATTTTTCTTGATACCATCTATATACAGGAGATACTAAGTTTTGGACTGCATACTCTCTATCGGTAAACGCAGTGTTTTGGATGCAGTGTGTTGCCGCTGTGTACAAAATGCTGCATTTTACAGTACCAGCATAGTGGATGGGATTTGTAGAAATCCTATGCTCACTGTGCTTCTGCCCACCGCAGCGTGTTTTCACCTGCAGTGCAGGTTTCTGGACTTCTGCATCTCCGCAGCATGTTCATTTAAAGCTGTGGAATCAGAAGCGATCACCTTCAGGTGCAAACAGGGAGAAGCCGCCCTGCACTCACTGCACATCATGGGCACAGGGAGGCTGCGTTCTCCCTGTGTGCACCCGTGGGTTCCCTAAGGTCCAAGACGCAACCCCAAGTGCAAGTGCAATGTGGGGTTGTGTTTGAACACATGCGTCAGTCCTAGGGCACAGCGCTAACACAATGCAGCCAAACGCAGCCTAGCACAGGTGTGAACTGGGCCTATTTATGTATATATTTGCTTAATGGTAGTTTTTATCAGATTTTTATAGTTTTTCTGTATTTTACATTATTGCTCGGTGCTGTCTGCTGCACTATCTATGCTGGTAATGAAAGGTGGTTAATTCTAGAAGAAGTCCATGCGTGTGTCTTGTATCCTCCAGTAGTGACTTTTCTAAAAGGGTGATTTTCTCCGTGCTTTGCTTGACGCGTTTCACCTCAACTTACATGTAAGGGTCATCAGAAGGAGTGGGAGAAGGCATGCAAGGTTGCCTAAGCAAGGAATCATTGAGAAGCATACCAAGTTAAAAATATCTCATCTCAGTCCAAAAAGGCTAAAGCTCCAAGTCCTCCCTTCAAATGGAACAGTGAAACGGTAGAATCCTTCAAGAAGTTGAAGTGGGTCCTGACAGGGGATGAAATCCTAGCTTACCCTGATTATCACCAGCCATTTATTCTGTATAAAGATGCCAGCAACGTAGGATTGGGAGCGGTGCTGTCTCAAGTGCAAGAACGTAAAGAGAGTAAAGTGCAAGCAGGAAGCTCCGTCGTACTGAAAGAAATCCCAAGAACTATAGTTCCTTCAAGTTGGAACTCCTAGCGGTAGTCGGGGCTGTTAGAGAATGCTTCAAACACTATCTGGCTGCAGCAAAATTTACCATCTTTACAGATAACAACCCGCTTAACCACCTGGACTCAGCAAAACTAGGTGCGATGGAGCAAAGATGGATGGCCCAGCTGTCTAATTACGATATCATCATCAAGTATAGGGCAGGCCGCAAGAATGCCTGCCAATGCAGATGCCTTATCCCGGATGCCACACCTGAAGGACGTGGAAGAGGAACTGGAAGAGATAGAGCTACTGGCCTTTCACCGCCCTAAAGCAGCACAGTACAGAACAGGTGTGTACCACAAACCTCAGAAGGCAACGTTAAACCCATTACCACACCATAGATGGGCTGAAACACAGAACAATGATCCGGCTGTGAAGTTAGTCAAGGAGCTACTGACGCAGAAGGGTGCGTACCCTGGTCCAGATGCCCCCTCTGAAGCTCAACAGCTGTGGAAGGAAATAAGTAAACTGTTCCTATATGAAGGTAAACTGTGGAGAAGACATACAAAACCCAGAACCTATGAGCTGGTCTGGCAGATCATCGTGCCAAAGAGGGATGTCTAAATGGTTCTGGAAGCCTACCATGACAGCACAGGGCATTTCAGATGGAAGAAATTGGAAGTTCTGCTGAGAGAAAGATTCTATTGGGTTGGCATGAGAAGATCCATCGAAAATTGGTGCAGAAACTGTGGCCCATGCAACCTAAGAAGAAAGGACAAAGAAAGTCAGAAAGCGCCACTTCAGTGCATAGTAACAAAACAGCAATTAGAACTGGTAGCCCCAGATCACATCAAGTTAACACCAAGCATATCCGGCTATGTATATGCCCTGACCATAGTGGACCACTATTCCCGTTTCTTAGTGGTGGTGCCCGTAAAGGATCTAACAGCCAGAACAGCGGCTAAAGCATTCCAGACCTCATAGCTATCCAGAACAGGTTCTTACGGATCAAGGTCCAGCATTTGAAGCTGAAATCTTCCAAGAATTTTGTCACTTTTTTGGGTGTAAGAAGATCCGGACAACACCATACCATCCTCAAACAAATGGTCTTTGTGAGAAGATTAATCAAATTGTAATGTACTTATTGAACACTTTGCCGGTAGCAGAAAGGAACTTGTGGCCAGAGAAGTTACCAGACCTGGTAGACTTATAAAACTATGTCCCGGTGAGTTATACCAACTGCACCCCTGCCTACCTAATGTGAGCAAGACCTGGTAAGCTGTGAAAAGATTTAGACAAGGGAATCTTGAAGCCAGATGTTGAAGTACCAGAAGCCAATTGGAATACCATCTGCCAACAGAAGTATCGCCAAGTGCAAGCGTGTGTAGAAAGGAGTCTCCAACAAGCCAGAGAGACAAGAAAGAATCTACAATCAGCAAGCTCCCGCAACTCCTTTACAACCTGGTGAGCAAATGCTTAAAAGAAAAAGGCGCACCAACAAGTTGGATGACCAATGCAAAACAACGACATACACCGTCTTACCATCAAGTTTTGACAACACTAAAGTGTGCTTCGTCAGCAAGGATGAAGGGAAGATAACATCAGTTGTATCCAGAGGCCATCTAAAGTTGTGTCCTGAAACTCTGAAAACACCTGAGATCTCGGTTCCTGTAACTACCCAACCTGAGAAAGAAGATGTGTTTCATACCATATTGGGAGATTTTCCAAAGACCTGGACAAACTACAATGGAGCTGTCATCGTACCTATGTTAGCATTTCCTCAAGTGGTAATACCTGAAGTTAGACACCAAGAAGCCCCAAGAGTGGAAGAACCAGAGATGGCACCTGCAGAGGAAGAACAGGAAGAACAGATTCCTGCTCCCAGTGAACTTGCCAGTCCTGCTGTCAGATCAATATCTCACTCAGAATCAGAGATATCCGCAAGGTACAGCTCCACACATGACATAGTACTGAGTACACCTGCAGTAGACACTCCAGAGCTTAGGGGAACGCTGCGTATTACAAAAGGCCAAATTCCAGCCTGGTACAGGGAGTAAAGTGTACTATGGTTAGAGAATGTAAATATGTTGTCTTGTATATGTAAAGGTATATAAAAAGTAGTTGTGCTGTTTCAATCCTGTTTTACAGTCTAATCTGTTATATTGATGCTTGTCTCTGCTGCCACCTGCTGGCCAGACCTCTCAATTCTTTCTGCCTTTCCTTGTCCAGCCTATGGGGGTGTGGCTCCTGCACGTGCTGTTGTCTCTTCCTGTTTTGCCCAGTCATTAGGAGACATCTTTACTGCAGAGAGTTCCATTCTCATAGAGCTGGAGAAGCAAAGTTTTTTGACCCACAAGTAGCGACTGCAGAGACAAGCTTCATGCAAGATTTCAATGCCATGTTTTGGATCATTCATCTATGGAATAAACCAGCATTGTTTTCATCCTAACGTGTGTACGCTTATCTGAGACGCTGCTCCGGGTCCTGTCTGCCCCTCTTATTGGAAGTACAAAGGTAAGAAGGAACTCTCATCCTAGTATACAACCAGCATGCCTTTATCGCCTTTAAGTGGGAACAGAACAGTCAAAAAACTTTGATTGAAAGCTCCTAATAGTCAAAAAACTATGCCTAAAAGCTCCTATCAGCTAGAAAACTGCCTTACAGCCCAACATCCAGCTATAGCCCTCCATGTGCCCTGTCCCTCTGTGCATTGATCTGCCCAGCAACAAGCCTTGTGTATCTGTCTGCCTGCAGCAGTGCACGTCTGGACAAGCTTGAGGGAAGCTCTCCCACCTGCACATCTTGTATTAGCTCTGCCTGTACTGTTATAAAGAACTGTTTTTATGCACCAGCGGTTTCCTTCTGGCCACATCGCCTCCATAAGCCTGCAGTACACTATACCTCATTACTGCACATCGGCGAACTGCGAACCCAAGTTTCGTCAAAGCCACCTTGGGGATCCCATCCGGGAGTTCCCGCAGAGCCGCACAGCGATTTTCGGACCCCTATTCAAAAGTTGAGTTTTTTAAAGAGACAGTACACCTTTATTCAAAATGGCCGAAAAGGACCTCGGACAGGCTCCCACTGCTGAAACAGAGCAAATACAACCTGATACTGTCCACGATGAAGCCCAGGAGGCAGACCCCACGTCTCAAGCAGACCAAGTTACCCGACCAAAACGTTCTTACAAACCAACGGTAAAGGCAATTGAAAACTATCAGGCTATGAAAGATGAGCTAAGTGAACGCCTGGAAGAACAGTGGGAACGCGTCGCCTCTTACATGTCGAGACTTGAACCCTCGTCAGGCGACGCCGCAAGCTTACAATCTGTTATGGAACGGCTGAACGCCGCCCATGAAGGATACAAGAGACTGTCAACAAGGTACATTACCCTTCTAAGAGACTTTAATTCTGATGAATCTCTTTCAGACCTCAGTAAGGCGCTAGAGACGGACGAAGGGAGAGATGCCAAGGTCCGACACGCCATAAACAAGGCCGAACACCGCATCTCTCACCTGCAAGAAACCAGATCACACCGATCGACCTCATCTAAGCGTTCCTCTCGGGCATCCAGGTCATCATCCTCAAGAAGTTCAACCATGAGTGACAGGATACTAGAGGCCCGCATAATAGCAGAGGAATCCAGGGTGAGACGTTCTTTCACTGAGAGAGAAGCGGAAGAAAAAAGGGCAGAAGCAAAGGCAGAAGCAAGGGCAGAGGAAAAAAGGGCAGAAGCAGAAGCAGAGGCTAAAAGGGCAGAAGCAGAGGCTAAAAGGGCAGAAGCAGAAGCAAGGGCAGAAGCGGAGGCTCGAATACAGATCCTTCGGTCACAGATGGAAGAGGAGGTTGCGCTAGCTAAAGTAAGACTACTCGAGCAGGCATTGATCCAAGGTCTTGATCCAGCTAACTCGCCACCACTGGAAACGGATGATCCAGTCGATCGCACCAGAGACTATGTGCTAAACCGGGTACCTGTAGCGACCCCGGTTTACAGTACCGTCCAAGTCAACGACGCCAAAACCCCCAACATACTTCAAAAGGTGCCAGTACCCTCGAAGGCGCCCGAGCTAATTAACGACAGTCGCCGAGAGATACCCTCTCAAACACAGTCACCACCACAAGATGGCAACCCAGCGTTCCCTGGCCCACCTTCACAGCTCAAGCGGTATTCGTCAGATTCTTCAAGGGCTAAACCACAGCTCAACCCTGCAGCAGCATCATTCTACCCGGAAACAGCTCATCCATTCACGCCAGGCGGCCCATACACCCCAGGGGCATCACGAGTCGTCGTGGCAACAAGTGGTGAGAAGTCGGACATGTCCGAGTTTGCCAGGTTCATGGTGAGCAGAGAGCTAATCAGTACTAGTCTTGTGAATTTCGATGATCGTGCAGAGAACTACAGGGCCTGGAAAGCAACCTTCAAGGCAGCCATCGCCAATCTCAACCTAACCGAAGAACAGGAACTCGACCTCCTGATCAAGTGGTTGGGCCCAGGCTCTTCAAGCCGTATCAAGAGCCTCAGAACCGTCTATGTAGGACAAGCAGAAGCAGGTCTCGCCGCCGCATGGCAAAGGCTGGAACGCACCTTTGGCAGCGCGGAAGCAATAGAGAAAGCCCTATTCAAGAGACTGCAGGATTTCTCAAAGATCAACCTTAAAGAAGTCCACAAGCTCCAAGACCTAAGTGATCTGCTCATGGAGCTGGAGCTCGCCAAAAGAGACCCTCGTCTGTCCGGGCTGTGCTATCTGGATTCAGCCCACGGAGTAAATCCAATCGTGGTGAAGCTGCCATACAGTCTGCAGGAGAAATGGGCAACGTCAGTCTCAAGGTACAAAAGAGTGAACGACGTCACCTTTCCCCCATTTATCCACTTCTGCAGATTCATTGACGAGCAGGCCCAGATGAGGAATGACCCCAGCCTCGACTTCCTAGAATCCAACACTTCGGCAGCTGCAGCAACTCCAGCATCAAAGTATGAAAGTGCTATACAAAAACGCAGAGACACTAAGAGAGCTGTGAGTGTTAGAAAGACCGAACTACCATCACCTGCAACGCCCACAGACGAACAGAACACTGTCTCACCACGAGATAAGTCTTTCAATCGTGAATGTCCCATCCACAAAAAACCACACTCACTGACCAAGTGCAAGGGGTTTAGATCCAAAACCTTACAGGAGCGCAAGAAGATCCTCACTGAGCTTGGAATTTGCTTCAAATGCTGCGCATCACTTGAGCACATGGCCAAGGACTGTAAATCCACAGTCAAGTGTGGGGAGTGCCACAGCGAAAAGCACATTTCAGCCATGCATCCTACTCGGCTAGCTAGAGACACACCGGCTACAGTCGCCACCGCTCCCGCTCCAAGTTATGGCGGGGAGCCACAGAATCAGACTGACACCGCCACAACTGTTTCCTGCTCATGCTCAGAGGTATGTGGAGAGGGCCGAATGGAGAAATGTTGTGCCCGAATATGCCTCATCAAGGTTTATCCCGAGGGACGCCCAGAAAAGGCGATGAAGGTGTATGCCATCATAGACGACCAAAGCAACCGGTCCCTGGCAGGAACCAAATTCTTTGAAGCCTTCGGAATTAGTGGACCATCAGAACCCTACACCTTGAACACCTGCTCAGGCCGCATAGAGACTAACGGCAGAAGAGCCCGGGGATTCATTGCTTCTCCTATCAACGGGAAGACTGAAATACCTCTACCAACGCTCGTTGAATGTGACCAAATACCCAGCCACAGGAGTGAAATTCCTACCCCAGAAGCTGCACTTCATCAGCCACACCTGAAACACCTCGCGAGCGTTATCCCACCTATAGATAACAACGCGGACATTCTACTCCTGCTCGGCAGAGACAACCTGAGGGTACACAAGGTGCGACAACAGTGCAATGGACCCGACTATGCACCATACGCCCAGAGACTGGACTTGGGATGGGTAGTCATAGGAAATGTGTGTGTTGATCGATCAGAAATCGACTCCTTCAGGACCTACGTGCATGGAGATGGGCGCACAACCTGCCTAAGACCATGTCCTCATCACTATGAAGTGAAGGAGAAGCCCCCAGACTCAATACAGCTACTCGACGTCGCTTCTTCCCTGCGTTCCGACAACTTAGGAAGATCAGTCTTTCACACGACCAAGGACGACGATAAGGTAGCCTTGTCAGTGGAGGACAGAGAGTTCATCGAGATAATGGACCGTACGTTCTCTAAAAACGAAACCAACCACTGGGTCTCTCCACTACCCTTCCGATCCACCAGGGTAAGACTCCCAAACAACCGAGACCAAGCTCAGACCAGATTTAACTCTCTGCAGCGTTCAATGAACAACAAGCCTGAGATGAGGGAACATATCGTGGCCTTCATGGACAAGATATTTCGCAATAACCACGCGGAACTCGCTCCATCCTTAAGGAAGAATGAAGAGTGCTGGTATCTGCCTTCATTTGGTGTATACCACCCACGGAAACCGAACCAAATCAGGGTTGTCTTTGACTCCAGCGCCAAACACGGAGGCGTATCCCTTAACGATGTTCTCCTCACCGGCCCCAACCTAACAAACAACTTAGTAGGAGTGTTGCTGAGGTTCAGAAAAGAACTTGTCGCCATCACTGCTGATATCGAACAGATGTTCCACTGTTTCCTAGTCAGGGAGGATCACCGGAATTTCCTCAGATTTCTGTGGTACAAGGACAATGACACCAATAAAGAGATGGTGGAATATCGAATGAGGGTCCACGTTTTCGGGAACAGCCCTTCACCCGCAGTAGCAACCTATGGTCTCCGAAGAACCGCGTCAGAGGGAGAGTCCGAGTATGGCACAGACGCGAGAGACTTTGTCGAAAAAGACTTTTACGTAGATGACGGGCTCAAATCACTACCCACCGAGGAAGCAGCCATTGATTTGCTCAAAAGGACCCAAAGTATGCTGGCCCAGGCAAAACTTAGGCTACACAAAATCGCTTCAAACAGCCCAGCCGTAATGAGAGCCTTTGACTCGGGCGACCACGCCCCTGGATTCAAGGACATTGACTTGGGGCTAGAGAGCCCACCCGTGCAGAGGAGCCTCGGCATTAGATGGGATCTCGCAGCCGACTCCTTCGGATTTCAAGTAAATTGCTCAGACAAACCGTTCACGAAACGTGGCGTCCTTTCCATAGTGAACAGCTTATTCGACCCGCTCGGATTCGTAGCGCCTATCACTATACAAGGCAAATCCTTGTTGAGACAATTCTCTGAAACCGTCAAGGATTGGGATACCCCACTCCCTTCTGACAAAGAGCAAAAATGGGAAGCTTGGAAACAGTCGTTGTGCGGATTGAACAACATTCACATCTCGAGATGTTACACCAAAATTCTCCTTGCCTCTAGCGGAAGGAAAGAACTCCACGTCTTCTCAGACGCCTCCACTGAAGCCATAGCAGCGGTTGCATACCTGAAGGTGATGGATGCCAACGGACAAAGCTACGTTGGACTGGTATTCGGCAAGGCGAAGTTAGCCCCGAAGCCCGACCATACCATTCCCAGGCTCGAACTCTGTGGAGCCGTCTTGGCAGTGGAAATTGCTGACTTTGTACTACAAGAACTGTGTATTGAAATGGATGAGGTCCACTTCTACACTGCCAGCAAGGTCGTTTTGGGTTACATCTACAATCAATCAAGACGATTCTATGTGTATGTCAGTAACCGCATCGAAAGGATCAGGAGGTCCTCCAAACCAGAGCAATGGCGTTACGTACCATCGGAGCTGAATCCAGCAGATCATGCAACTAGACCCATGTCTATATCTTCCTTTGCTAACTCTTCTTGGCTTACAGGTCCAGAGTTCCTGTTGAGACAGTCGGAGGAAGGTGTCCAGGAAAACTTCAGCATCCTAGATCCAGATAACGATCCAGATGTCCGAACTGAAGTCAACACCCTGGCCACCAGTGCAGAGGAAGCTTCCAACCTCGGCTGCCAACGTTTTGAACGTTTCTCCAGCTGGACAAGACTCGTCCGGACTGTCGCCAGGTTAGTGCACATCGCCAGATGCTATCGTACAGACCTAAAAAACAGAGACTGTCATCGCTGGCATGTGTGCCACAAACCCCTTTCTGCTGAGGACATCTCCCATGGTGAGTCCCTCATAATACGCCACCTCCAACAGAGCGAATTCGCCACCGAATGGAACTGTTTACACAACAAACAGCAGATTCCACTAAGAAGCCCTCTAGCCAATCTAAACCCGATTATGGACAGTTTTGGCTTACTTAGAGTCGGCGGTCGTTTAAATCAGGCTCGTTTCGGAGTCGCAGAACAAAATCCTCTCATCATTCCCAACAAACACCACGTTACAGTCTTGCTGATCCGACATCACCATGAAAGGACTGAACACCAAGGCAGACAGATCACAGAGGGCGCCGTACGGTCAGCAGGCCTTTGGATCATTGGAATGAAGAGACGTGTAGCACAAATACTCCATGATTGTGTGCATTGTCGCAAAACGAGAGGAAGGCAACTGTGCCAACAAATGGCTGATCTGCCTGCAGACAGACTTTCTATGGAACCACCTTTCACCTACGTGGGCCTAGACGTGTTCGGACCATGGATGGTATCTTCACGCAGAACTCGTAGCAGCCGAGCAGACAATAAGCGGTGGGCTGTGCTATTCACCTGCATGAGTGTTCGAGCCGTTCACATTGAGGTGTTAGAATCCATGGATACTTCCTGCCTGATCAATGCCTTAAGGAGGTTCTTTGCCATTAGAGGACTAGTAAAGCAGCTGAGGTCCGACCGTGGCAGCAACTTCGTCGGTGCATGTAGAGAGCTGAACATCGACACCAAGCCAATCCAAGACCAGCTAGCAGACAAGGGTTGCACCTGGATCTTCAATTCTCCTCACAGTTCTCACAT
>JARQOC010000001.1:93820405-93929160 GCA_033576535.1 Allobates femoralis
CAGGTTTTCCTGCATGCAGGAAAACCTGTGAACTCCAACTTGAACAACTATCGTTGTTGAATCATGCGTTTACACGCAACAACGATGTTGTTTCAACTTCGTTCCTGACATCACTTTTGAACGATGTCTGGAACAAAGTTGAAACGTGTAACGGGCCTTAACATTCTCCTAGTAATGAGACAGATTACATCAATGTCTTCCAAAACTGGTCGATTTATCCTTTATCAGTCTCTGCTTCGTTATGGCTTCTGGCAATTTGACAGCCAGAGTAATGGTGGATGCTGCACTGTCTTTTGTGTTGATGGAAGCACTACCAAATTCAGTGGGTATACCAGAAAATCTGGCACACAATTCTCAGGGCAGGATCACATCAATAACAGAGTGATACATAATGTTAGATTTCCAGAAACAAAATTGAGACATTTGAGCTTTCAGTGGAGTCTTCTTGCTCAACGCCATTGATGACCACATGTCAGACAGTGGTCCTTCACCAATGCTCCGATACCTAGCTATAAGGGCAGTAAGTTCCCTACCTCAGTGTTTTCACTAATATTAGATACTTATAGACTCTTTCAGAGGTCCAGTAGGGTCCCTGCCATTGCTGGATACTGTGTTTATTATTATTTATTATTATAGCGCCATTAATTCCATGGCGCTTTACATGCGAAAGGGGCATCAATACACAAGTACATTATTCATGAACAATACAAGGCGCACACAGGTAGATGACAAGAGAGGACTCTGCCCGTAAGGGCTCACAGTCTACAAGGGATGATTGAGGATACACTAGGAGAGGTATAGCTGGTCGTGTAGGGTTTGGTGGACTGGGGGTCACTGCAGGTTGTAGGCTTGTCAGAAGAGTTGGGTCTTTAGGTTCCATTTGAAGGTTTCCACAGTGGGCGAGAGTCTGATGTGTTGGGGCAGAGCATTTCAGGATATGTGTGATGTATGGAAAAATCTTGTATGCGGCTGTAGGAAGAGGAGATGAGGGCAGGAGAGAAGGAAATCTTAAGATCGCAGGTTACATGTAGGTGAGTATCAGGAGACCATGTCACAGTTATATGGAGGAGACAGGTTGTGGATGGCTTTGTGTGTCATGGTTAGGGTTTTGAAATGGAGTCTTTGGGCAATGGGAAGCCAATGATGGGCTTGGCAGAGAGGAAAGGCCGGGAAATAGTGGAGTGGCAAGTGGATTAGTCGGGCAGCAGAGTTTAGGATAGATTGGAGGGGTGCAGTTATGGGAATACCCTATTACCGTAATTGTTCCATCACTACTGTTACTGGAGAGATTAGTTTTGTTGTATCTTCCTGTGGGTATTGCTATACTTGATACATTGTTGCAATATATTCTGTCTATAGGAAAGGAAATTGTAGGCATAGATTATGTGATAACTGCTTCACTACAGCTTCTTTTTTTTTTTTTTTTCTTCTTTTTTTCTCAATGCTCCATGTTACTAATGAGAACTATTACAAGAGAAGGAAGAAAACCACTCCAGGCACATTAGTTTTTGTAGTATGATTAGACTAATTTATAATTTCTACATTTGTAACACAGCTCGTGATGCTGCCATCTCAAGGATCGAATCCATTGTTAAAGAACAGTTTGCTGTTGAGTTAAAGAGCAAAGAAAATGAGATTGAAATCATAGATCAGGTATGGGGTATATTGCTTTGTCTGTATTTACATTTTAAGAAATGAAAAGACATCACCGTTTTAGTAAATTAAGTTTTAGTTATTGTGCAGAGTTAATCCTGAACTGTTTAATATTCTGAATAATATTTATCAGACAATGTATTTAGATGTCTCTTGCCTATTCTGCATACAAAATAAAGGAGGGTAATATAGCTGCTTCTAAAGGGTTAATTTGCAAGAGGAGGACATAGCTGCTTAGAAAAGGTTATCTTTTTAAAGGGCTTTTTTATCTGAGTTTACCACTTACTATACACAGACAGCCACAAGACACTGAGGAGAAAGTTGTGACGGCTTACTTCTGCTACATCTTCTCTTCTACTCCCTCTGATAGACAGGAATCCGTCTTTCATTATTTATTTTATTAATGTATGAAGAGCAGCATAGATCACATGTTTCTTTGCTGCACACTGACAGTTTCTTCTCCAACAAACAGCGATATCTCCTTGCTCAGAGACAATAAGTCTCACACAGTGAGACAGTGGAGAGCCTGACTTCAGGCACTCCTTCTTAGGCTGGCTTCACATTTGCGTATGGGAAGGCAGCGTTTTGCTGCGTTCCCATACGCAGTTAAACGCATGCGCACTGCGTTCCTATGTTTAACATAGGAACGCATGGTGCCTGCGTTTGCTGCGTTCGGGTGCGGATGCGGACGATATCTGCTGCTTCCGGTGTCCAGCATCCGCACCCGGGACGCAGCATGTTGGGTTTTTTTGTGCGTTTGGGGAGCTTGGACAATCAGCAAGCGTCCCCAAGCGTACAAAAAAAGCATTGTCTTCAATGGGTCCGCAGTGTCCTCTGCATGACACAGCAGGAGAACGCTGCGGACCCATTGAAAAATCTCCCGGTGGCCGCCGGTGATGTCACAGGAGCTCACCGACGGCCACCGGGAGATCAGCTGACCCTCTGCTGTCCTCCTTCTCCCCGCCGCCTGTAATCTCATAGCGATGTCGGCGGGGAGAACAGCTGATCTGAAAGCTGTTTGAATCTTCCCGCGCCGACATCTCCTCACAGTGTCGGCGCGGGAAGATTCAAACAGCTCTCAGATCAGCTGTTCTCCCCGCCGACAGTCCCGGAGCTTACCGGCGGCCGGGGGGCGGAGATCTCCGGCGCTGATCTCCGCCTCCGGCCCGCCCCCGGACAGCGCCGATTGGCTGCCGGGCTCCATAGTGATGTGTCCGCAGGCGGACATTATCCGCTGCGGACACATCAAAGTGTCCCTGCTTCTGACAGCGTTTGTGTCTGCATGCCATCAGCATGCAGACACAAACGCTAATGTGAAGCCAGCCTTAAAGTGCCAGAGAGAACCAACTTTTATTAGTATGCTTTAAAATGAAATGTACAGAATCCTATAGGCATGTGCTAGTCCTACTTGGAAGTCTGATATATCATTCATTCATGATTACATTGTAGATTCTAATGTTGCTGCTTATATAACATTCAGTGCAGCAACACTTGATTTCTATTCGGCTCAGTTATATTGTAGAACCTGCATGTGCAAGTTTCACATGCAAAAAACTGTGGCATGTAAACAGGTGACAGTCAGCTCTGCTGCCCAGTAATGATTTATGGCAACTCAAGTGGTGGCTAATTAAAACATGACACCATGGCCACTTAGGTATTCCCCATGATAGGGCCGGTTTCAAGGTAAAACGGGATACCTAGAAATGGAGTCAAGAAGTACAATTCCTAAAAGCACCACTTTGGAGTTTTTGTTTTAAAATGTTATCGCTGGACTGGTGCTTTTAATCTAAGATCCTTGACCCTACTCATGTACTCAGCTGCCTCCATCTTCACCCTCTATCACCGCCACACCATTTGGTCTTCGGCAGTTTATGACCCGCCGGCTCCTCCAGTATTTCATGGAGCGCATCGGAGGTCTTTCTTCATTGTAAGTCCGAGAGCCTCGTTCTGGCCTAGTTCTTGCTCTCATGGAGATACATTGAGACCTTGTGATGTACCTTCTGACATACGGTCAGTCACAAGTTGCCGTTGCAGGGATGGAGTGGTGTCAGTTAAAGGTGAAGATGCTGGAAGGTGAGTATGTACTAGGGGCTGGACCTTAAATTAAAAGAACCACTCCGGCAGTGAAAAACAAAAAAATTGTTGAAGTGGTGCTTTAAGAGGCTACATGACTTTTCTATCCTTGTAATAAAATCCACCCTCATACAGTGTTCCATGCCCGGAGCCTCTCTCTTCTGGTTGATGGACAGGCCATTACACAGCAGGGAATATGGCACTGAGGAGCTAGAAGTGCATCCTCACACCTCAGTGCGCTTCTTTCACACATACAAACACAACTGAAATACACAATTTCTCGCTACTTGAGCATCACTTAGGGGTCATAAAGAGATCAAATTGCTTAAAGGGATCCTGTCACCCCAAAACACCTCTAAACCTATTAAAAGCTGTCCCTACAGCATATTAACACTTTCCCTACACTCCTTTTACCTCCTAAATGCACCAAGTGACATTGAAGAAAAACGTTATTCTAGTACCTCATTACTGATGATAATGAGTGACTATGCTATTCATAGTCACTCATCCAGGCTGCCCCTCTTCTTCATATCACGCCTGAATAGGCGTGATCTACAGCACTGATTCAAATTGCCGCCTCCCTGCGCGCCTCCCATCTCTCCCATTGCGTCCGGGCTTCAGTATGGGGCTGTATGACGCGATCCGCATCATTCCCGGCGCCGGGTGACGTATTTACACCGGCGCCGCGCTGTCAGCTTCAAAATGCGCACTGCGCATGCCCATGCGCAGTGCGCATTTTGAAGCTGACAGCGCGGCGCCGGTGTAAATACGTCACCCGGCGCCGGGAATGACGCGGATCGCGTCATACAGCCCCATACTGAAGCCCGGACGCAATGGGAGAGATGGGAGGCGCGCAGGGAGGCGGCAATTTGAATCAGTGCTGTAGATCACGCCTATTCAGGCGTGATATGAAGAAGAGGGGCAGCCTGGATGAGTGACTATGAATAGCATAGTCACTCATTATCATCAGTAATGAGGTACTAGAATAACGTTTTTCTTCAATGTCACTTGGTGCATTTAGGAGGTAAAAGGAGTGTAGGGAAAGTGTTAATATGCTGTAGGGACAGCTTTTAATAGGTTTAGAGGTGTTTTGGGGGTGACAGGATCCCTTTAACATATAAAGGACTACAAAGTCGTATAAATGGTTTGGGGACATGGATGTTTCTGATATCCCTATCTAATGTGAAGTATTATCCACTTGCTCAAGAAAATCCAGATGTGTCATGTGAAGAAAGGATAGGTGCTGATGATTTATAGGTGGAGTATGAGATAGAACTGCCGTATACTGTATTAGTCTTAGAAAAACGTTTGTACTGGTAAGAACCAGGTATGAGACCCAATATCTTGTCTCATGTTGATGACTTCTATGAAATTCAACATCCCGTTGATCACTTTACCAGAGGCAGAGCACATGCGTGGCTGGAGGAATGGCTGACCTTATACCACGGGACAGGTCCGGTGCGGGAGATTCTTCTTTATCATGTCTGGATGTCTCAGCTTCTTGAATCTTTTTCGTGTTAGTGATGTCATGACATTAAATCTTTTACTCTTTCTCGCTATTTTCTGAAACAGCGTTTGACTGAAGCGCGACGCATGATGGACAAGCTTCGTGCGTACATCGTGGCCAATTACTACGCCTCTGCAGGAGTCAGCAAAGTACCAGAGGTAAAATGTCTCTGCACCTCGTGGCTCCTATTTCTCACATTGTCCTGCATAGATATGTTGTTGTTTCCTATGGTTGTCGCCTACCCTTACACAAAAATGTGGACACACCATGTGTGTGAACACAGCCTTAGTGTTGATTTTACATTGATGCTAGTGATGATTTCATACACAGGAATTTATCCCCAGAAAATGACTCCTTGATTTAATCAGGTTTTCATTTAAAATGTATTTTTAAAACATATGGTAATGTTTTTTCCTTCAACTTTTCATATATTCATCTAATTAAAAAAAAAAAAGAGAAATGTAGCGATGTTCAAAATGGCCACAAGGTTATATTTGACTCATTATTATCACAGACAGGATTTCAATGAAGTATATCATTCTTTATATACAGTAGATAACAAAATTCACCCCTGTGATAATCTTGACTCACCTTTCTGCACATTGACTGTTGTCCAGATTACAGCAGGTCTAAAAAGCTCCTGTGAAAGTCGGTAAGCCTGTCTAATGCATTATGTGCATGTGGCTTCTCTATAGAACTGGAAGTATGAGTGTAGGCTTAGTAGCCAGTGTGAACATTGAAAGATTTTTAAAGCCATGTAAGGGACATCGCGAGCAAGAGGAAGAAGGTCCTCTGGTCAGGTCAGACCATAGTAGAACTTTTTGGGCTAAATGTAAAACGCTTGGACTGCCAGAAAACTAACACCGCACATCACCCTGAAAACACCATCCCTACTGTCACACATGGTGGTGGCAGCATCATGCTGTGGGGAGGCTTTTTTTTCAGCAGAGCCAGGGAAGATAATCAGAGTTGATGGGAAGATGGATGGAGCCAAATACAGGGCAGTCCTGTAGTAAAACCTGTTGAAGGCTGCAACTAGAGAGTGGGGCATAGATTCACTTTCCAGCAAGACAACAACCCTAAACATACTGCTGGAATTAAAATGGACGGTTTATATCAGGGGTGGGGAATCTCAGTCCCCAGGCCTTGATGACCTTTTCTGCGGCTCACAGGCACATTCCTGGGGACCGCAGTGCTCAGGCTGGCAGTCGTGTTTTGCCGACTGCCTGCACTTTAGTCCAGCTCCCCAGTGATCTCTATGCCCCAGCCTCAGCCTGAGGACAGTGACGTACATGCCCCTAGCCCAGGGGTGGGCAGCTCCAAGCCTCGAGGGCTGCACACAGTCCAGGTTTTCTGGATATCCTTAGCATTTGACAGTTGGAATCCTCACCTGTGCAGGACATTAAATTACCAACTGTCAAATGCTAAGGATATACAGAAAACCTGCACTGTGTACGGCCCTCGAGGCCCGGAGTTGCCCACCCCTAGCCTCTCCTGTGATGTCTAATGGCTCTAGCAAACCTGGAAAAGTAGTTAAGAAGAAACATGATCAATATCACCTAACATCAGCCCCGATAAAGAGAAGCAGTTCCAGCCACCACAGTAGGGGTGAGTTGATTGTTTAGCCAAATTTAGCAGGGTAACTTTCAAGTTGATAATTTTGTGCGGCCCCTGAAGGATGGTCCAAATGGCTCCCAGCATAAAAAGGTTCACCACCCCTGGTTTATATCAAAGCATATTCATGTGTGTGAATGGCCCAGTCAGACGCCTCCATCCAATCTCACTGAGCTAAAGCTATTTTGCAAACAAGAATGGGCAAAAATTTCAGCCTGTAGATATGTGAAGCTGGTAGAGACATCCCCAAAAGACTTGCAGCAGTAATTGTAGTGAAAAATGATCCTACAAAGTATTGACTCTGGGAGCTGAATACAAATGTACATCACAATTTACAAATGTATTTTGTGTAAAATATTTAGAAAGTCATGTGTCATTTCGTTACAACTAACAAATACATGCTACCTTGTGTTGGTATCTAATATATAATCACCAATAATATGTGTCACAGACTTCCGGCGCTTATGTCGCTATCCCACAATGCACAGCGGCACCATTGTGGGATAACGACACAAGTGACAAAAGTAAGTGACACAGACCTCACCTTTACCGCCTCTCCATCACCCGCCGCACGGAGGTCAGCGACGACGCAGCCGGGAGATGAGCTGCGCGAGCCGTTCATCTCCCTGCTGCAGGCAGTGGAAGTGCCCTGACCGCCATATTGGAACACCCAAGTTATGAGTATTCCGATATGGCGGCCAGAATTCAAATCCCCGTCAAAGCCGTCAGTGAAATCAGCGAAGGGGTGCGTGGCTTAGCGGAATATTTGAATCCCGCACCGCTAAGCCAATCAGCAGCGCAGGATTCAAATCTCCCGCCAAGCCGCGCGCCGCTTCGCTTATGTCGGAGAGACATAAGGGGGGACCAGAAATATTGAATGGGGCCAGAGAGATGAAGGGGCAGGGAAGGTAGACATAGAGACGAAAAGGGGGGAGCAGAGAGGGAAGGGGTGGCAGAGAGTGAAGGTGGGGGGAACAGAAATACTGAAGGGGAGCAGAGAGACATAAGGAGGACCAGAAGCACTGAAGGGGTAGGCAAAGAAACAAGGTCAACCAGAAAGACTGAAGGGGGGCAGAGAAACATAAGGGGGGACCAAAAAGACTGAAGGGGATCTGGGACTCTGAAGTGGTGCAAAAAGACATAAGGGGGGACCACAATGACTGAAGGGGGGCAGAGAGATGAAGGGGGGGTAGCAGAGAGGGAAGGGGAGCTGAGAGACATAAGGAGGACTAGAAACACTGAAAGGCGGCAGAGAGATGAAGGGGGGAGCAGAGAGGGAAGGGGGGCTGAGAGACATGGGGGGGGGAAGCAGAGAGACTGAAGGGTGGAAGCAGAGAGACTGAAGGGTGGAAGCACAGAGACTGAAGGGTGGAAGCAGAGAGACTGAAGGGTGGAAGCAGAGAGACTGAAGGGGGGAAGCAGAGAGACTGAAGGGGGGGAAGCAGAGAGACTGAAGGGGGGGAAGCAGAGAGACTGAAGGGGGGGAAGCAGAGAGACTGAAGGGGGGGAAGCAGAGAGACTGAAGGGGGGGAAGCAGAGAGACTGAAGGGGGGGAAGCAGAGAGACTGAAGGGGGGGAAGCAGAGAGACTGAAGGGGGGGGGGAGCAGAGAGACTGAAGGGGGGGGAAGCAGAGAGACTGAAGGGGGGGAAGCAGAGAGACTGAAGGGTGGCAGAGAAACAAGGGGGGACCAGAAAGTCTTAAGGGGGGCAGAGAGAGATATGGGAAGAGCAGAGAGAAGAAAGGGGGTAGCAGAGAGTTGGAAGGAGGGGCATAGAAACAGAAGGGGAAGCAGAGAGCGGGAAGGGGGGGCACAGAAACAAGGGGGAGCAGAGCAAGGAAAGGGGGGTAGAGAGCCAAAAGGGGAGAGCAGAGTAATGGACGGAGGGCAGAGACAAAAGGAGGAGCAGAGAAAGGGAAGGGGGGCAGAGAGACAAAAGGAGGTAGCAGGGGAGAGGGAAGGTGGGGGCAGAGACACAGGCTAAAAGACAGAGGGAAGGGGGGTGCGGAGACACAAGGCGGAGCAGAGGGGTAAAGAGAGCACAGGGGGTGGTCAAAGGGAGCGCAAGGGGGCCAAAAGAGCTCAGAGTGGCAGTGACGCTCTCCCGATGCAATGGCATCGGGCCTATTTCTAGTGTCCTATAAAAGCACAATACAATCTAATATCTCATCTGGCCAAATAGCCTCCAATTACAAATTCATCCATGTCACCCTGGTCTTTGATTAATCTCAATTTCCGCTAACAAAATGGCAGATCGATGATCCCGCCTTATCCTACAGCACAATTCTAAAAGCTCTGGGCCAAGCCCACAAATCCCTCCTTTCAGCTCGTTTTCTAGAAATGAGATTGAAAATTTGTCATAGATTTTATTTAACCCCCAAGAAGGGTCCTAGAATGTGGCTGTACACAACCTCAGAGTGCTATAAGTGCTGTTCCACTGAAGCCAATCTATTCCATGGCCTGTGGATATGCCCGATCGTTCGACTGTTCTGGAACAGAATACAACAATTTACTACCACACATCTGACAAATTTCACTTCTGATGAGCCTCTGTGCCATCTTTGGATATCTACAGCCAGATAAGTACACATGCTCTCCGGGGGTTTGTAAACTGCTGCACATGGTGACAGCAGCCAGTGTTAAAGCCATGCTGCAGGTATGGATCCACGTCCAAGCTCCTCCAGTTAGTATCTTTTCAGACAAACTATCATTCTTGCTTCCCATAGATTGGGCTGAGGCCTCCTTGCATAAGGAGGAAAAGGTGCAGTCCTTTGAAACTTGGGAAAAATTCATCTCTTTGCTTCCACAACGCATCCGAGATGACATTAGAACTTGTTTCCAACCTACAGTGTGGTATCAGGAGCAGCTGCTACTGGGGGACGCGCTTGTATAGAAGTATGTTTGGTAGAGCCGCCGCATAGAGATACATCTAGGTTCAGAAGTCTATTCTGGTGTTGGTGGGTCCTGCACAACTCTCAAGGAAAGGCTAAGGTTATGCACCCCTGTTGGGTGATCTAGAAGCAAGGAAAGTACCTGTTTCAGACATTTTCTTTTCTCCCGTCCTTACCTCCCCCTCCTAGGTTTTAGTTTGTCTTTTGACTTGATATAGCCATGCTTGGAATGTACATTCTGCTTTTTACTCTCTTATAACAGCCTTATCAAGTCATATTTGTATTAATGTATTAAAACTTTTATTTTCAATAAAAAACAAGGTTTATAAAAAAATCCCAATAAAATGCGGCGATGCAGGACAATAAGAGCCTATGGCTCCCATCGCCTGACAGGTCGCCGGCGCCCGGTTACATGGGGCGATGTGTACACATCACCCCATGATGGTCGCCTGGTTTCAGAGCACTGCTCTGAAACCAGGCGACCGCCCGGCACCGCCATCGCCCCTTTACATGAGGCGACATAGGGGAGATGACGTCGGCGATGGGCCACGCCCCCACGTCGCCTCTGTAATGGGTGGCGATATCGACCCGTGTAACAGGGGCTTTAGAGCCAGGCTTATATAGGTCCCATGTCTGATACTGTGGTGTAGATAAACCATGGTCTGTTTCCAATCACAGCCAGTGCTGTTTTGTTAGCAGCTGTGTATGTAACTGAAGAACTCTGCACCATATAACATTCAATGTTATACAAAATCTAGTGTTATATTTTCTCATTTACACTTTTAATAAATGGCACCTTGTGCTAATTTTAATGCAGAAATAAATTCTGCAACGATGAAGCACAGCAACCCTTAAATGACCACTCTGCTTCTTATTTGACCAGGTTACACCCTCCTGTGATCCCACAATTCTAAACCATCCCTCTATAAAGAAGTTTTTGGAATCCCCCTCTCGGGCTTCGTCTCCTGCAAACCATCGCTCCGATACTCCCTCCGCCAATAATTCAGAGACCGACTCTGTCTGCACTCACAGCGAGTTGGAGAAAGACAGCACAGTTCTGTCCAAAGCAATTCTTAAAGGGACTCCTTCAGCCGACCGCAGGATCGGGAAGGTAAATTACATCAAGTGCTATGATCTGAATCGTTCTCATTCTCCACAATATGACGTAGTGCAATCATCTCCTTATTTCTGTAGGATTCTGCCTCAGCGGAAAATATGAACAATAGATCGATCGGGTTTACAGGATCTGAAGACACTTCTCGACGATTTGTGAAGAAAACTATTGTGGTGGGAAATGTCTCCAAGTATGTTTTCATTGCTCAAAATAGAATGTGACTGGTGTTCGTGTGTGCGTTCATGTGTGCATACGCCCTAACGTTCAGGTGTGCATACAGGCGTTCATGTGTTCTTGTTGACATTTATGTGTGCGTACAGGCGTTCATGTGTTCTCCTTGCGTTCATGTGTGCGTACAGGCGTTCATGTGTTCTCCTTGTGTTCGTGTGTGCGTACAGGCGTTCATGTGTTCTCCTTGCGTTCATGTGTGCGTACAGGCGTTCATGTGTTCTCCTTGTGTTCGTGTGTGCGTACAGGCGTTCATGTGTTCTCCTTGTGTTCGTGTGTGCGTACAGGCGTTCATGTGTTCTCCTTGTGTTCGTGTGTGCGTACAGGCATTCGTCTTTTCTTGTTGGCATTCATGGGAGTTTTGTGTGTGTGTGGGCATTCATGTGCGCATACGCCCTTACGTTCAGGTGTGCATACTGACGTTGAAGTGTGCATACTGGTGAAATCTTCAGGTTTTATGTTATTAAAGGCTACTTGAAAAGTGACTAAACTTTCACAGTATTTTTCATCAGGCACTTTAATTGCTTGCTGGTCAGTGGGGGTCCATGTCTTGAGATCATCCTCTATCATTTAATAGACCCCCGGACAGATCATGGCTCCGGAGACAGGAGTGTACAGTTGGCATACTGAGTGGGGCATGGATTTGGTAGCTGTGTAGCCGTTGCTTTCTTAATGCCCACTGTCTCCTGAGCAGTGTGCTGTTTGGGGGTTTATTGACCTACTTATGGGATCTCAGGACCCGAACCGCCACCGACCTGCAAAGTATTAATAGCTTCGCAAAGATGAAAAATGCCATAAAAGTTAACCCTACCATGTTTGTTGTCACATTTTTGGCAAGCACGCTGAGAACATTAAAACCTGAAGATAAATATATATCTCACACACCACGTACTAAAGCTGTTGACCACCCTCCTTAATAAGGGGCAGAAAAGGATTGTATACAGAACTGAATGTAACTACTTTAGTAGATTACCCACCGACCTCCTCCTACCTAAATGTCAGTTGGGCACAGGAATCTTCTTCATTGGTTACCATGAAAAGAGAACCTGAACCTCCCCCCTCCTTTCCCTTAATCTTAGTTAGCAGGCTTCATTGACCAGGTAAGGAACTATACCAGTAAGTGGAGGTTTACATGTGGATTTGGTCCACAGTGAATCCACTGCAAAATCCTCATGAATTACATGTATTTGGTAACTTATCTATCCAGGTACTCACTTTGTAATGCAAGTTATCTAATTTTGTATGTAGAAGATGTCATATTTTCCGCTTCCAAACGCAGGCTGTGATCTTTGATGTCAGTTGTAAATTTTCTTCTCCGTCACTGTCACACGCAGAACCAGTGTGTAAAACTGTTCGTCTGTGTTCACGCATTGCAACCACTTTGCATTTTTGTGCAGCGTTTATGGTAGATCTTGGAAAATTGCAGCAAAACAATTCCTTTTATTCCATTGATTGCAGCCATCTTATTTTATGCTGTTTTTGCTGCAGTGTGTGAATGCAGTCGTTAATCAGCTCTCTTCAGTGAGTGTTGTGCCTAGAATAGCTCATTTCTGGGTTTAGTGGGATAATATGAACTAATCTCTAGATGTAATATCCTGACCGCAGCTTGTGTCTTTAGCTAGTAGAGGGGCTGCAGTTGCATATGGAATGGTAGGGCGGATTAGTTTCTTTTTCTCTTTCACCTCAAGACCATGGGTGTTATGCTTATGTCCACTAGGAGCCGATACTAAGCAGAATCTGCAAAAGAGTTAAGTGGCTCCTCCTCTGCAGTACACACCCCTGGGGCAGGCACTGCCTCACCAGTTTTTTTGCTTAGTGTCTTAGGAGGCACACGCAATTTTTTCCTCTCTTACGTTCATCTCAATTTTTGCACTTTTTTCTAAGAAGAAAAGTGGGTCGGCGTGACCCCCGGCATGCTCCTTCCTCGGCCCTCCACCGTTGGAGGCGCCGGGTCAAAGTCGAGATATCCACACATATGCTGTTCTTCTTCCTCGACACCCCACTGTTGGGATGCTGGGTCGAAGTTGAGATAACCTCTGTACTCAGGCTCTGGGATTCACAGTCCATAGACGAGCACAGCGTCCTCTCTAATGGCTATTAGTGGCTCCTGTATACACAGGCCCTACCACAGTGGCAGCCTGCAGCAGCAGCACTCCTCTCTACCAGCCACACACTGGCTCTAGCTGCAGACACAAGACGCCACAGTAGCCACTATGGCATCTGGCCACTACCGGGACTAGAGGGCACATTGAGGGTCCCCCTCCCGCAGTTCGGCGCTCCCACAACAGCTCCAGTGAACTAACTCGCCGGCCCGCCACTATTTTCGGCTTCGGCGGCTAGGCGAGGCCCCGGCTTTGACTAGCAACTAACCGCCACCTACTCTCCGCCCACAGCTCGCCCCCCGAATGACACGATTTGCATCATCAGCGTCATCACAGAGGGTAAACCGGGTGCCTCTGCAGCCTTCCTCCTTCTTTAACAATCCTCACATGGCGGCGCCCATTACAGCACGTGCACTGCTGCTACAGGACCTCCATTCCGGCCTCACGCTACAGACGGATACCAGTCTCTGGGGGGCACAGGACTAGGAAAGGGCTGTTTCCAGGGCACTATGAGACGGTAAGCCCGCAGCAGGGATCTTTCTCTGCTGCGGACCCCTCACCACTGATATATATCTTCTTATATATATCCTCTTGCAGGCACTCTCCCACCAGCAATATCCGCACCATGTCTGGCACAAGAAGTAAGACCGCAAAGGCATTTATCTCTTACTATGCTACCTGCACAGTATGCAAGGCCCCACTGCCTGGTGGATGCACTTCCCCATACTGCCAGAACTGCACTCAGGATTCTGCTCCGGAGCCCCCCATATTTCTGGCACCTACCAATGCACCTACTGCTGCACCTGAATGGGCCATTATTATGTCCCAATCTATGTCGCAATCCATAGAAAAGTTGTCCTCCATACTGCTCCAGTCTTTGCAGAGCCAGTCGACCCCCTGCATTGCGGTCCAGCCACAGTCCTCACAGGCAGCTGCCTTGGACACTGGACATGATACTGAGCCGGTCTTATCTACAAGCCCAGGGCATAAAAGGGTGCTAAGGTCACCCTCCCCAGCTTCCTCCCGCAGTTCCAGGGCGTCCCCCCAACAGGCATAGCCACTACGACTCTCACGAATCTGACGGCCATTTTGACCCCAGTTCGGACGAAAGAGCTAGATATGTCCACAGACCTAGACCCACCAGACACTGAGGCCCTGGTGGAAGATCGTATATCTTCCATTAACCAGGTTTTGGATGTCACTGACCCACCTATTGATTCGCCAGGGCACAAGGTGTCTTTCAGACGTGCAAGGAAAGCACATAAATGTTTTGCGGATCACCCTGAGTTCCAGGAGATCCTCCAAAAACACCACTCACCCTGAGAAACGATTTGGCAACCGTAAAATGCTAGAAGCAAGGTACCCCTTCCTCCCGAAAGTGACCCAGAACTGGGCCGACTTACCACAAGTGGATCCCCCAGTATCTGGACTGGCAGCACGCACGCTCCTGTCATTACCAGACAGCTCCACCATTAAGGACGCAACTGACCGCCAAGTGGAACAAATGGCGAGATCAGTCTTTGAAGCCTCAGGGTCCTCCCTAACTCCTATGTTTGCCTCAGTCTGGGCAACAAAAGCCACCACGACATGGGCAGGTCAAATGCACACTATCCTAAAGTCCACAAACGCTGATCCTACTCTGTTGAACCAGGCAGCCCAGGTCTCAGTAACAGCCGACAATCTAGTACATGCAGCCCTTGATGCCACCAATTGTGCAGCTTTAGCTGCTTCAAATGCTGTTACTATTAGGCGGGCCCTCTGGTTAAGGGAATGGAAGGCCGTTGCAGCCTCCAAGAAATCCCTCAAAGGTCTCCCATATCTTAGTGGACGCCTGTTTGGCGAATAACTAGACAAATTGATTTCAGACGTCACGGGAGGCAAAAGCACCTCCCTCCCTCAGCGGAAAGCAAAGCGACCCTTTAACCGCTGTCAGCAAACAAGGTTCCGGTCCTTTTGGAACTCATTTGGCTAGTCAACATTTAGACCAACACAGGCGGGCAACCGGTCGCCACGCAGGGAACGCTCACAGACCAACTCCAAAAAGTAGCTGATCGTGGCAGAGCCAATCTCGCCATTCCAAGCCCAAGGGATCACGATCCCACAGGTTTTCTTCCTCCTGACTCCCTCCATCCGGAGGACACCCCACTCCTATGCGGTCGCCTGTTTCATTTTCAGCACATCTGGCTGCCTATTATACAAGACAAGTGGGTACAACAACTAGTGTCCTCCGGCTACAAAATAGAACTCATGTCTCCACCGCCCGACTGTTTCTTCCTATCCGTCCCTCCAAGATCACCGTCAAAGGCTCGAGCCTTCTTCCAAGCAGTCACCTCAATTCAAGAGTCATCGTGACAGTACCACAAGCAGAGCGGTTTCAAGGTTCTACTCAAATCTGTTAGTAGTACCCAAAAAAGAAGGCACAGTGCGCCCTGTCCTGGACCTCAAATAATTGAACAAGCACATCCGAGTAAGACCTTTCCGCATGGAATCTCTCCGCTCAATAATCGCGACTATGGAACAAGGGGAATACCTTGCATCCATAGATATACAAGATGCATACCTACATATCCCAATAGCAACTACTCATCAAAGGTTTCTCAGGTTTGCAATTGCCCAAGAACACTATCAGTTTATAGCTCTGCCCTTTGGACTGGCCACAGCTCCCAGGGTGTTCACAAAAGATATGGCGACCGTCATGACCATCCTCCACATCCAGAGGTATAGTCATTCTCCCATACCTAGAGGACTTACTCATCAAAGCTCCAATGTTCAAGGACTGCGAACACAGTACCTCTATCACAGTAGACACCTTACGAAGGCTCGGTTGGCTGGTCAACCTCCAAAAGTCTGCACCAGTCACAACACAGTCTATAGTCTTTCTAGGGATGCAGTTCAATACACAAAGAGTTCTTATTTAGCTTCCCCAGGACAAGGCGTGAGCTCTCCAACAAGGAGTCCGCACCCTCCTTCACCGATCGCCTCAGTCCTTTAGGTTTGCCATGCAAGTACTAGGCGGAATGGTGGCAGCAATAGAAGCAGTTCCCTTTGCTCAGCTTCACCTCAGACCCCTTTAATTGACCATACTCAAGTCCTGGAGCAAGAACCCCCTTTCACTCGACAGAAAACTTCATCTACCAGCATCAACCAAGCAGTGCCTCCACTGGTGGCTCAGCCCAGTCTCACTCACACAGGAAAAGTCCTTCCTCCCAGCACGTTGGAAAGTCCTCACTACCGATGCAAGTCTGACAGATTGGGGTGCGGTACACCTCCATCACAGAGCACAGGGCAAATAGTCCTGCACGGAATCAGCGATGCCCATCAACTTACTAGAGATCCAGGCAATTTTCCTAGCTCTGCAAGCATTCAGCCACCTTCTAGCAGAATGCCACGTCAGGATACAGATTCTTGGACAAAGTGCTTCGGTGTCCGCGCTGCTGCTCCGAGACCAAAGAATCACAGACACAGGAATGTCTGGTACAGCTACAGCCTTTATTTTCCAACGCGTTTCGGAGCTTCCTCCCGAGCTCCTTCCTCAGGGAACATCCATGTTCCCTGAGGAAGGAGCTCGGGAGGAAGCTCCGAAACGCGTTGGAAAATAAAGGCTGTAGCTGTACCAGACATTCCTGTGTCTGTGATTCTTTGGTCTCGGAGCAGCAGCGCGGACACCGAAGCACTTTGTCCAAGAATCTACATCACGACCACGGTCACCGTTGAGAGTGCGGTCCCTGCAGCAGCTGCTTGTACGCTATTCTACCAGTTGTGGGTTTCACAACTGCTAAAGGTGAGCAATTCCACATCGACAAGTGAAAGTGTTTAATTGAGATAAGACCCTATATGTGCATTCTTTCTTTCACACGTCAGGATACAGTCAGACAATGCCACGGCTGTGGCATATGTCAATCACCAGGGCGGAACCCGCAGTATCCAGGCGATGACGGAAGTTCACCACATTTTTCACTGGGCGGAATCAGCAAACTCTGTACTCTCGGCAGTTCATATCCCCGGAATAGACAACTGGGAAGTGGATTTCCTAAGTCGTCAAGGCATGGATTCAGGAGAGTGGTCCCTCCATCCAGATGTCTTCCAACAAATCTGATACCGCTGGGGAACCCCGGATGTGGACCTAATGGTGTCATGCCTTAATGCCAATGTTCCCAGCTTCATGGCCAGGTCCCACGACCCACAGTCGTTAGAAGCAGATGCTCTAGTCCAGGACTGGACCCAATTCCGGCTCCCATACATTTTATCCCCACTAGCACTAATCCCCAAGGTAGTGAGGAATATCAAACAAGAATGTCACCAAGTCATCCTCATTGCTCCAGACTGGCCCGGGCACGCTTGGTACACCGATCTCGTCCAAATCAAAGCAGACGTGCTATGGCATCTTCCAGATCGTCTACACCTTCTCAGGGCCCGTTTTACCATCAGAATTTCTCAACTCGAGTTTGATGGCATGGCCCTTGAGATCTGGGTCTTAACCCAAGCCGTTTTTTTCCCCAAGATGTCGGGGCAACTATGATCAGAGCACGGAAACCAGCCTCTGCAAAGATCTACTATCGAACATGGAAGATCTTTTTTGCTTTGTGCACCTCTCGAGGTCAATCGCCTTGGGCCTATTCCCTGCCAAGGGTTCTTAGTTTCCTCCAGTCGGATCTAGACTCAGGCCTGTCCTTAGGTTCCCTCAAAGGACAAGTCTCGGCCCTTTCCATCCTATTTCAGAAACGTCTGGCTGCCAATCCTCAGGTGAAAATTTTTCTGCAAGGAGTCTGCCGCCTAGTTCCTCCCTATAAAAGGCCACTAGACTCTTGGGACCTAAACCTGGTCCTCATGGCTCTACAAGAACCACCCTTTGAGCCCATGAGAGAGATTCCTCTGCACCTTCTCACCCAGAAAGTGGTGTTTTTAGTGGCGATTACCTCTCTCCGTAGAGGCTCGGAACTAGCAGCACTATCATATAAGCCACCTTTTCTGGTCTTCCACCAAGATAAGATTGTCCTACGTCCGGTTCCATCGTTCCTCCCAAAGGTGGTGACCTCTTTCCACCTGAATGAAGACATATCACTACCTTCACTGTGCCCGGCTCCAGTTCATAGGGTCGAAAAAGCTCTACATATGCTGGACCTCGTCCGGGTTTTATGCATCTATGTGTCCAGGACAGCGCCCTTTTGAAAGTCAGATTCCCTCTTCCTTCTTACAGAGGGAAAACACAGTGGCATGCCGGCTTCTAAGGCCACGGTAGCCAGATGGATTAACTCCACTATTCAGGATGCTTATAGCATCAAAAATGCGCCCCTTCTGGCCAGTATCAAGGCACATTCTACTAGAGCCATGGGGGCCTCCTGGGCTATTAGGCACCAGGCGTCAGCACAAGAAGTGTGTAAGGCAGCCAATGCTCCAGCCTACACACCTTTACCAAACACTATAGTGTTCATACACAGTCCTCAGCAGCTGCTGGTCTAGGAAGACGTGTCCTCCAGGCAGCAGTAGCCCACCTGTAGGTGCATAGTTGTTTGTTCTGACTTGGTCAGTATGATGGTTCCATTGCTATTCCCACCCAGGGACTGCTTTGGGACATCCCATGGTCCTGTGTACCCCAATGAGGCGAAGGAGATTTTTATGTACTCACCGTAAAATTCTTTTCTCTTAGCCTCTAATTTGGGGACACAGCACCCTCCCTGTTGCCCGTTTGGGCCTGTAATGCTGGTCAAATGTTGCTTCTCAGCTGTTACATTGTTGCCTGTTTGTTTCACAGGCCTTGTTATACTGTTATTATTCTGTTAATACTCCTGCTTTAGCACAAAACTGGTGAGGCAGTGCCTGCCCCAGGGGTGTATACTGCAAAGGAGGAGCCACGTATCTCTTTTGCAGATTCTGCTTTGTTTAGCCTCCTAGCGGACAGCAGCATAACACCCACGGTCCTGTGTCCCCCAATTAGAGGCTAAGAGAAAAGAATTTTACGGTGAATACACAAAAATCTCCTATTTTTCATTTCTCTTTCACCATTTTGGAGAGCCAATGAAAAGACCTAACTCCCTCTTTTAATGATTTAACATCCAAATAAGTGTCATTAAAGGGTCCATCACACTTGGCGATGCACCAGCTATCCCAACAATGATACGACCTGGTAGGGATCGCTGGTGCGTCGCTACGTGATCGCTGGTGAGATGTCAAAAGAGTCAGATCACCCCAGCGACGATACAGCGGTCGTTGGGACCCTGTCACTCAGACCTGTAGTATTGAGGTCGTTGTCCCTGTCAAACACACCGATGCATGCTGCCCAGCGGGAGCCCGATGATCAAAAAATTGTCCAGGACATTACAACACGATCATCGATCTCATAGCGGGGGCCTTTTCGCTGCTACTTTTCACACATGGCGAGATCACTGGTGAGGTCTCTGTGGCGTCGCAAAAACTGTGACACATCAGCGATCTCGCTTAGTGTGAAGCGCCCCTTAGTTCCTAATTTCTTCTGTAGTGCCCACTACAGGATAAGCGTGTGGCCATCTGAAGCTTCAGGTGAGTGAAGGGGTGATCAGTTCATTATGAAGGGGGGCAAAGGTTGCTGTAAAAGAAAATACAGTCATGGCCAAAAGTATTGACACCCCTGCAATTCTGTCAGATAATACTCAGTTTCTTCCTGAAAATGATTGCAATCACAAATTCTTTGGTCTTATTATCTTCATTTAATTTGTCTTCAATGAAAAAAACACAAAAAGAATTGTCCTAAAGCCAAATTGGATCTAATTCCACACCAAACATAAGAAAGGGGGTGGACAAAAGTATTGGCACCCTTAGAAAAATCATGTGATGCTTCTCTAATTTGTGTAATTAACAGCACCTGTAACTTACCTGTGGCACCTAACAGGTGTTGGCAATAACTAAATCACACTTGCAGCCAGTTGACATGGATTAAAGTTGACTCAACCTCTGTCCTGTGTCCTTGCGTGTACCACATTGAGCACGGAGAAAAGGAAGAAGACCAAAGAACTGTCTGAGGACTTGAGAAAACAAATTGTGAGGAAGCATGAGCAATCTCAAGGCTACAAGTCCATCTCCAAAGACCTGAATGTTCCTGTGTCTACCGTGCGCAGTGTCATCAAGAAGTTTAAAGCCCATGGCACTGTGGCTAATCTCCCTAGATGTGGACGGAAAAGAAAAATTGACGAGAGACTTCAACGCAGGATTGTGCAGATGGTGGATAAATAACCTCGACTAACATCCAAACAAGTTCAAGCTGCCCTGCAGTCCGAGGGTGCAACAGTGTCAACCCGTACTATCCGTTGGCGTCTGAATGAAAAGGGACTGTATGTTAGGAGACCCAGAAAGACCCCACTTCTTACCCCGAGACATAAAAAAGCCAGGCTGGAGTTTGACAAAACTTACCTGAGAAAGCCTAAAACGTTTTGGAAGAATGTTCTCTGGTCAGATGAGACAAAAGTAGAGCTTTTTGGGCAAAGGCATTAACATAGAGTTTACAGGAGGAAAAAAAGAGGCATTCAAAGAAAAGAACACGGTCCCTACAGTCAAACATGGCGGAGGTTCCCTGATGTTTTGGGGTTGCTTTGCTGCCTCTGGCACTGGACTGCTTGACCGTGTGCATGGCATTATGAAGTCTGAAGACTATCAACACATTTTGCACCATAATGTAGGGCCCAGTGTGAGAAAGCTGGGTCTCCCTCAGAGGTCATGGGTCTTCCAGCAGGACAATGACCCAAAACACACTTCAAAAAGCACTAGAAAATGGTTTGAGAGAAAGCATTGGAGACTTCTAAGGTGGCCAGCAATGAGTCCAGACCTGAACCCCATAGAACACCTGTGGAGAGATCTAAAAATGGCAGTTTGGAGAAGGCACCCTTCAAATATCAGGGACCTGGAGCAGTTTGCCAAAGAAGAATGGTCTAAAATTCCAGCAGAGCATTGTAAGAAACTCACTGATGGTTACCGGAAGCGGTTGATCGCAGTTATTTTGGCTAAAGGTTGTGCAACCAAGTATTAGGCTGAGGGTGCCAATACTTTTGTCTGGCCCATTTTTGTATTTTGTGTGAAAGGATCAATGTTTTGCTTTTTGCTTTATTCTCTTTTGTGTTTTTTCATTGAAGACAAATTAAATGAAGATAATAATACCAAAGAATTTGTGATTGCAATCATTTTCAGGAAGAAACTGAGTATTATCTGACAGAATTGCAGGGGTATCAATACTTTTGGCCATGACTTGTATACACATTTCTAGTTTGTATTGTCTAAATCTGCTGCTGGGTGATGATGGTTTTCTGTTGACTTTCTGGTTGCCCATATACTGTACTGGATGCTGATTTCTAAAGCTGCATTTTAACTTTTTTGTTTGTAAATCCTGGATATGATTGGACTGTATAATTGATCTACGGGCCACACGGTGATGAAATGAATCTTCTTTATAAACTCACAAAATATACAATGAAATCTGATTGAAGTGTAAACTAATTGTACACTGTGATTGCCCTCTGATTATGCAAATACTCATTATCTTACTAATTTTCTGTGTTTCAAGGTATATTCCTCCAGACAAGCGGGAAGAGAATGATCAGTCTACTCACAAGTGGATGATTTATGTGCGGGGCTCCAGAAAGGAACCAAGCATTGATCATTTTGTGAAGAAGGTTTGGTTCTTTCTGCACCCAAGCTACAAACCCAACGACCTTGTGGAAGTCAAGTGAGTTCTTTAAATTCATTAAGAAATGACAAAAATTGTTTAACAGGCCTTTTATATTAATGCCATAATCTTAGGCTAAGTCATCCATTAGTGATCGGTGATGGTGCATCACCCGGCGTGGTTCCCGGGTGACCAGTGGCCAGCTGCGATCAGAACAGCACCGTCGTCTGCACAGTGGCCAAAGCTGAGTACTGCATATCTGCCCACTGTTTGAATCAATAGGGGGTGAATATGGTACCTGGTCGCAGCCATTATACAGGTAATGGAGCTGTGTAGTTCCTCTCCGCATGTGAGCACATCCAACTGCAGTCTGCACCAGACACAGATGATCGATGCTGTTGTTGGGCGTTGCACTCCCTCTGATCTGATATCCCTATGGATGGAAATCAAGGGTGAAGACTTTCCAGCAGTGCTCTCCAAATCTGCTAAAACCTCTTCTTTATTATGGGATTTCGCTTTTTTCCTCCCCTACTTGCAAGAGCCATAACTTTTTTATTTTTCTGTCAATATAGACGTGGCTTGTTTTTCGTGGGACGAGTTGTACTTTTGAATGACATCATTCATTTTCCCATATAATGTATAGGAAAACTGAAAAAAAAATTCCAAGTGCAGTGAAATTGCAAAAAAAGTGCAATTACATGATAAGTGAATTGGTAGTATGAATCCAGGGGTCAGTACAAGTTCATGTATACCGAAACATGTAGGGTTTTTTTTATGTATATTAAATTGGTGAAATAAAAATTCTGAAATTTGTTAATAAAAAAAATGGCTTGTCACTTTTTTCCAAGAACTGTAATGCTATCCCTTTTTTTTGGGGATCTAAGGCTGCATGATGGCTTATTTTTTTGCACCCTGAGCTGATGATTTCTCTGATACCATTCTTGGGCAGATGTGATGTATTTATCATGTCTTATTGCAATGCTGTGTCGGCCCAAAAACAAGTAACACTGGCACTTTTAATTTTTTTTTTTTTTTTTTTGTTACTCTCTTGTCCATTCATTAATTTATTTTGTATATTGATGAGATATTTGTGAATTCGGCAATAGCAAAAATGTGTATTTACATTTTTTTTTATTCTTTTCCATGGGGCAAAAGCGGGGTGATTTGAACTTTTTTTAAAAAATTTTTTAAAAATATTTTTAAAAACCTTTTACTGTTTTTACTATTTTTTTGGGGGGACTTGAAAATGCAATGATCCGACCGCTTATGCTGTACAGAGTAGTGCATTTACATTGCTATGTACAGCAGAAATGCTGATTTCCTGTGCATACTGGCTCACAGCTGACGTTAACGGCAATATCGTTATGACTGGCACTGGTGTCATGTGCTGACCCCCAGGTGCCATGTGCTGACCCCCAGGTGCCATGTGCTGACCCCCAGGTGCCATGTGCTGACCCCCAGGTGCCATGTGCTGACCCCCAGGTGCCATGTGCTGACCCCCCAGGTGCCATGTGCTGACCCCCCAGGTGCCATGTCCTGGGGCCAAAGAAGGGAGCGGGAATTATGCGCTCCCTGCCGGCATGTGTTAAATCTTGCTGTTAGAAGTACATATACATTATTTTGCTGCACTCAGTCCTGTCTATGAAGTTGCTAACTAAACACAATTCTATTTCAAATATAAATAGTTGCACTCGACATAGACTTATTTCTAAATAGAGAAAATTGAAAATGAAAAAGTAGAGATACTTGGTATTATGGAAATGGCCAAATCGATAATTCACCCAGTTACCACGCTGAGGCGATCTCTGTTAACTGGGTCCTAACACTAATGTAGCTGCCTGATGTATTTCTGGGCTTTTCCTCATCGGCTGATACCAGAGAACAATGGATTTGCAGTCTTATAGCTAAAGACAGGTGCTTTGAATATATAATTGGTGCCTTTTGAAAAGAGGTTAACCCCTTGGGTTCAACACCCGTTTGCTAGCACCTTTCCTCACTCTAGTTGTGAGAGATAAGCTATTGCCCTCTGGTATCAGTCTCTAGCACGCCTAAGGGGCGTTTATTTAGAAATACGTCTGTCGAGTGCAACTATTGTCACAATCGTGACCGTAATAGGCAGAACTAAGCCAAAAGAGTCTTTCTCTTGAGGCCTGCTTAGCTCCACCCATTATGGTCACATGGTCATGACATCAGATCCTGCAGTGATGCAGTCAATTACAATGCTGGTGTCATGACGAAATATTTTCCTCATGCCCCTTGCTGGATTCTTTCTGTAGGATTTCCAATTGTGTGAAGCCCTCGACCGTAGGACTCTGTTACACAAGGGCTTGTGATGAGTTGATTTTTGTGTTTTCTCTTTTGCCTCATTGGGGGACACAGGACCATGGGTGTTATGCTGCAGTCATTAGGAGGCTGACAATAAGAGAATATGCAAAAGAAATTAACTCCTCACCTGCAGTATACACCCTTTGGCTGGCACAAGCCAAACCAATTTCAGCTTAGTGTCAGAAGGAGGCAGATTTTTTTTTTAAGGATTTTTCAGCCCCTCTGGATGAAGATCTGACTGGCGAAGGTTACCTTGGACACTGCTCTCCCCCAGCCACCAACAGATGGGAACGTGGGATGTCACCTCCACGTACCCCCTTCTGCGAAGAGGGATCCATTTCTAATTTTTTTATTTTTTGGTGACGTTCCCCTACCGGTTCCGATTTCCCACAATCAGAAGGGAACACACAGTGTTACCTCCCTGTATCCCCCTCTGTACTGGGTCCACCACTTTTGGCTTTAACCCTGCATGCACCCTGCTCTCGAGCTGTTGGCTGCATTGACACATCAGGACATCCATGACCCTCCCCACACTCCTATACTGGGATTCTGGGTTGCAGGTGCCCGGCACCCCAGCAGATCATCCATGGCCCTCCCCACACTCCCATACTGGGACTCTGGGTTGCAGATGCCCGGCGCCCTGCAACACATTCAGGCCCTCCCCATCCGGAGCTTGGGTTGCGGGTGCCTGGCGCCTGTTTTCTCTCTAACCTCAGTTCAACTCAGGACAAGAGGACAAAGGACTAGCACTCTTCCAGTTATCGCTGGGCTTCCATGTGTGGTGCACGTCCCAGGCGGAGGGCTCCCTTATCACAGCGGGACCGCCAGGTTGGCGCTGTGCGGCTCCCCATAGAGCACCTCCCTTGCTCTCAAGTGCATTGGGCCCGGCATTATATTGTGCTCGGGGCCCGCCATTAATTTAGTCCCCGGGTCCGGCCCTCATTGAAGCTCCGCCCCCACCGGTGACACCTCCTTCCTGGCCACGCCCCCGTGTGATGTCGCGACTGCTGCTGGAACACACCCCGGCGGCTCCTATTGCGGATTTCTTATCCTGCTTGGCACCTCTCACTCCCAGCGAGACTTCATAGCGCGCCTCTTGTACCCAGCCACCCCCTCCCGCACATGTTGTCATCTGGCTACACTTATCCCTGCAATCGGCGCCTTCATCACACTCCGGCAAGCAGCCGGAGCTCAACACAGACAGAACAGCTCTGTCAGCCCCCAGCACTGCAAGGGGGCACAAGACCACTGGGCACCTGAGCTGCATTGGAGACCTGACCCGCTCATCCCTCTGGGTAAGGAGCTCAGCAGACCCTGCTCTCTGCAGCTCATTCTTCCCTATCTCTGTTTTTCAGCTCCTGCCCTCAGTATACACAACTTTGACCATCCTAGTGTGTGGTTACATTCACACACTTCAGCATAGAACCATGCAGAGCTCAAAGCACACAAAAAAGGTCCCTAAGACCCATACAGTTTTATACCTCCTGTGTTACTTGCCAGTCTGAGCTGCCGTGCGCCCATGCCAGACTGGCAAAAATGTGAGTCCGCAGTTGCCCAGGAGCTTTCCGCCGCCACTGCACCACCCTGCACCTCTAACCCACCCGACTGGACCTTCTTTCTGTCGCAATCCATGTCACACTCCTTGGACAGACTGCTGTCACAGTCTAAGGACAGGCTCTCTTCTACTCTGGTCCAGGCCCTGCAGAAGCCGTCCAATACCCAGAACGTCTGACCAGGCAGAGGCACGGACGGACGCTCCTGCGAAGGTGAGCACATCTGATAGGGGCAGGTTGATCGAGACGACCTTCAACCAGGACTAGCCACATTCATGCTCTGGGGTCACATGAGAGACAGCACAGAATCGTCTTACCTGTGTCCTTGCAGGGTTCCCATGTTTCCCTTGTCAGGGACTCGGGCCCTACGTCACCCCCATCTAACGCAGACCATATCCTGGTTTCGGACCCCCAGCTGGACTCGTCTTCTGACCTGGACTCCCCAGAAACGCAGGCTATGGTCAATGACCTGATCACTGCTGTCAACCAAGCGCTAAACATAATCCTCCGTGCATGCCTCCCGATCATGTAGTGACCTTCAAAAGGGCCAAAGGTCTGCAAACGTTTTTCACAAAACATCCTGAGTTTCAGGATATTTTGTCAAAACACAGAAACCGCCCAGACAAAAGATTTGGAAATCACAAGGCTTTCGAGGCTCGCTACCTTTTTCCTCCTGCCTTAGGTGGATTCCTTGCCTGTTGATCCCCCAGTTTCCCGCTTGGCAGCGAAAACTTTGCTTTCCCTGCCAGACCGGGTCCTCCATTAAGGACCCGACCAACAGGCAGGTTGAACAGCTGGGTTGCTCTGTTTTCGAAGCGTGTGAATTATCCCTTTCGCCCTCCTTTGTCTCAGTGTGGGTTGCTAAGGCAATCATTACCTGGGCAGATACCCTACACTGCTCCCTGCAGAACAACAGCCTGCCAGCGGAGCTAACAGACATAGCAGGCCAAATGCCGGAGAATACCTCATCCAGGCGTCCCTAGATGTGGCTAATTGCGCAGCGATCACAGCCTCAAACCCTATTACCATTCGCAGGGCACCCTGGCTCTGTGAGTGGAGGGCGAATTCTGGGTCAAAGAAATCCTTGACTAGCCTTTCCTACCAAAGTGGCCGTCTTTTTGGTGAACGACTGGACAAGCTAATTTCAGATGCCACCGGAGGTATGAGTACCTCTTCCCCAAAACAAGCTACGACACCCCTTTGTGAGACGTCAGCAGACGCGTTTTCGGTCCTTTCGAAACTCGTTCGGCTGGGCGGCTTCATGCCCACCCTCTTACACGAACCGTTTCCCACACAGGGACAGGGGTACACAATTGACCAACAAGTCTTAACTCAACCTGACAATCACGGCCAAAGCAGTCCAGGCCTAGGGGATCCAGATCCCATAGGTTCTCCTTGTCTTGACTCGCCCTCATCTGCGGAAGACACCACCTTAGTAGGCGGCCGACTCTTTGTTTCGTCATGTCTTTCTCGCTGTCGTAGAAGACAGGTGGGTGAAGGAACTGGTGTCTTTCTGTTACACCATCGAGTTTGTCTCCCACCTACCGAATCAGATTTTCCTCTCTAGTCCCCCAAGATCTCTGCTGAATGCTTGCGCCTTTTTCCAAGTCATTCCCTTCAACCAGCGGGAATCATCATCCCCATTCCGGAGTCCGAGTGCTTAAGAGGTTTCTATTCAAACCTCTTTGTGGTTCCCAAGAAGGACGGCTCTGTATGCCCCATCCTGGACCTGAAGCAACTGAACAAATACATCTGACTTTGCCATTTCAGGATTGAGTCCCTCCATTCCATTATTACACTCATGGAGGAGGGAGAGTTCTTGGCTTTCATAGATATTCAAGATGCATATCTACACATTCCAATCTCCCAGGTGCGCACCAACAGTACCTCCGCTTCGCGGTACACGGGGAGCATTTCTAGTTCGTCGCCTTACCCTTTGGGCTCTCCATGGCGCCCAGGGTATTTACCAAAGTCATGGCAGCCATTATGACTATTCTTCATGCCCGGGGTGTAGTCGTTTTACCCTATCTGGACGACCTTTTGATCAAGGCTCCCTTCTTCATGGACTGCGAAGAGAGCATTCAGAATACTGTAGGCACACTCTCTGCCGTTTGGGGTGGTTGGTCAATCTGAAGAAATCCTCCCCAATTCCGGATAAGACAATCACCTTCCTGGGGATGGTTTTCAATACCTCCCACGGGTTGGTAATTCTCCCTCGAGCCAATTCCCGAGCCCTGCGTCAGGGTGTCCGCGTTCTCTGTCCCTCGTCTCACTCCATTAGTTTCGGTATGAGAGTTTTAGGCAGGATGGTGGCGACAATGGAGGCAGTTCCATTTGCCCAGCTGCACCTCAGACCTCTGCAGTTCTATCAGCCTGGTACAAGAGCCCGTTAACGCTCGACCGGACCTTTCGACTATCCCCCCAAGGTCAGACAGAAACTTTGTTGGCGGCTGCGGCCAGATGCCCTTTCGCGGGGGAGATCATTCCTTCCTGCTCAGTGCGTGGTACTCGCCACCGAATCAAGCCTGATAGGCTGGGGAGCGGTTTTCCACCACCACACGGCTCAGAAACGTTGGTCCTGCCACAAGGCCACCCTTCCCATCAATCTTCTAGAGATTCGGGACATCTTTTTGGCCTTGCAGGCCTTTCACCACCTGATGGCGGGTTGGCACAATCGAGTCCAGTCGGACAATTTCACGGCTGTGGCGTATGTTAATCATCAGGGTGGCACCCACAGCGGACAGGCGATGCGCAAAGTGGAGCGAATCCTTCGCTGGGCAGAGTCCGTCCGGTCTGCTTTCTCAGCAGTGCACATCCCAGGCATGGACAACTGGGCAGCAGATTTCCTCAGCCGTCAGGGCCTTGCTTCTGGGGAATGGGCTCTTCATCCGGAGGAGGTATTCCAGCAGATTTATCATGACTGGGGGATTCCAGATGTAGACGACATGGCATCGCGTCTCAACGCCAAAGTGCCCACTTTCATGGCTTGGTCACACGATCCACTTTCCGTCGGTGCGGACGCAGTAGTCCAACCATGGGCTCAGTTTCGTCTACCCTACATCTTTCCTCCTCTGACCTTAATACCGAGGGTATCAAGACGGAAGGCGTCCCCGTTATTCTGGTAGCGCCAGGTTGGCCCAGACACGCCTGGTACGCCGATCTGGTGTGGCTTGTCACCGACATGCCTTGGCGCCTGGCGGACCGTCCGGACCTGCTAACCCAGGGTCCAGCTTGGCATCAGAACTCTATGGCCCTGAGTTTGACGGTGTAGCTGTTGAGACCTGAGTATTAACCCAAGCGGGTTGTTCTCCGGCGGTGATGAACACAATGATCAGAGCCAGGAAGCCCACCTCCGCCTGCATTTATTATCGCACATGGAAAACTTTTTCTCATGGTGCATGGATCGGGGCCATTCCCCCCCTTGTATTTTCTCTTCCCATAATACTAGGTTTCCTTCAGTCCAGCTTGGATTCTGGCCTTTCCACCGGCTCTCTTAAAGGACAAATATCTGCACTTTCGGTACTTTTCCAGCAACATCTCGCTACGAAGCCGCAAGTCGGGACTTTTATTCAGGGTGTGTCTCGCCTGGTTCCCCCTTACCGGCGACCACTTCAAGAATGAGACCTAAATCTGGTTCTAGATGTCCTTCAGAGACCTCCTTTCGAGCCTCTGAAAGAAATTTCTCTTTCCTGTCCCGGAAAGTCTCTCTTCTCATAGCAAAAACCTCAATACGTCGGGTGTCTGAGGTGTCCGCAATCTCCTGCAGGATCCTTTCTTGGTTTTTCATCAGAATAAGGTCGTGCTCCATCCGGTGCCCTCGTTTCTTCCGAAGGTAGTTTCTTCTTTCCACCTTAATGATGAAATCTCTCTTCCTTCTTTTTATCCGACATCGGTGCACCGCGTAGAAAAAGCTCTGCACACCTTGGACCTGGTGAGAGCTCTTAGGATCTACATGTCCAGGACAGCACCTTTCCAGAAGTCTGATTCTCTGTTCATCCTTCCGGAAAGTCACAGGAAAGACATGGCGGTGTCCAAAGATACACTCGCCAGGTGGATCAAGTCGATATTCCAAGAAACCTATCGACTACGGAACATGTCCTTTCTGGATGGATTAAAGGCGCACTCAACTCGTGCGGTTGGAGCATCCTGGGCTGTTCATCACCAGGCATCCGCTGAGCAGGTGTGCAAGGCAGCAACCTGGTCCAGCCTGCATACATTTGCAAAGCACTACAACGTCCATACTCTGTCATCGGCAGATGCTAGCCTTGGTAGACCTATTTTTCAGGTGGCGGAGGCTCAACTTTAAGTTGGTATGTTTTCAGAGGTATTGTATTTTTGAGGTTGGTTTCTACCCACCCAGGGACTGCTTTAGGACATCCCATGGTCCTGTGTTCCCCAATGAGGCAATTGTGAAAAGGGGATTTTTGTGTGTACTCACCGTAAAATCCTTTTCTCTGAGCTTCTAATTGGGGGACACAGCACCCTCCCTGTTGCCCGTTTCGGGCCGTTTAGTTTTTTGCGGTTATTTGAGTTCTTCTATGGTTACCTTCTGATAAACTTGTATTCACTTTCTATTACTGCTTGGTCACTGAACTGGTTTGGCTTGTGCCAGCCAGGGTGTATACTGCAGGGGAGGAGTTAATTAGTTTTGCATATTCTCTTAGTGTCAGCCTCTTAATGACTGCAGCTTAACACCCATGGTCCTGTGTCCCCCAATTAGAGGCTCAGAGAAAAGTATTTTACGGTGAGTACACACAAAAATTCCCTTTTTTCTGCTTCCTATGGTAGTCCTTAGTCTCTTTTATGCCCATATAATACAATTGCAATTGTTCTGTAAATCCATTTTGTCTTTAGGGAGCCTCCTTTCCACTTAACACGCAGAGGATGGGGTGAATTTCCTGTAAGAGTCCAGATACATTTTAAAGACAGCCAGAATAAGAGGATTGATATCATTCACAACCTGAAGGTATTATGCTTTGAACATACTGTGATCACTGGTTTTAGTCTCTGTTTGTGTGTGTTCCCATACATCGACCATTGATGTGTACACTGCATGGTACACACTTATAATAACAGTTAATATAAATGTAACATATAATTGTAGGTAAATGGTATCTAAAATATCACAGATCTGATATTGTGATATTTACTTGGAGAAGGTGAGAGAACAATAAACCTTCTGGTTGTCTTAAGTACGGCTCTAAAAGAATTCTACAGCAATGTCTGCAGCATTGGCTATTTGTGCCTAATGGGACTAATCATGGCGGAGTTTAGTGCATTTCTATCCATAGGTGAGGTATGAGAGAAGGTCACAGACAGTCTTTTAGTATATTATTCCTTTACACACAACCAGGTTACTAGACCTCTTATTTCTAGTAAATCAGATGTGAAATTAAGATTGTTCCCAATACTTGATCCATCTTAGGCCCCTTTCACATCAGTGGTTCAGTCCGGATCCGGCCGATTTACTGCAATTATCGCCTAACGGCCAACTTGCGGTGCACTTGCAGCAAGCACTCATTCATTCTTTATGGGGCTTATGGCAGTTGCGGTTTTGCCGCGATCCGGCAGTTGCGGCCACAAAAAATAAACGCGGTTAGCAGTCTGTTTTTTTTTTTTTTTCAACGCCGCAAGTGCCGAATCTGCCGCATCCGGCAGAACCGCACTTGCTGCACCCGATCGCAAGCCCCATAGACAATATATGGGGCTTGCTGCAAGTGGCGACCATTGCGTAGCAGATGCGGAGAATCTGCTGGATCTACCGCAAATTCAAAAAATCGCTGATGTGAAGGGGGCCTTTAGGGTGGTTTCGCACCAACGTTTTTTAAATCCGACACAAGATGCAGTTTTTGAGCAAAAACCGGTTCCAGAAAGTATCAGGTTTTTGCCCTTAAACTGGATGGTACTGGATGTTACCCTACTGGTATTATATTGGATACTTTGCTCTGATTTGCGTCTGTGCCCGAACACCTAGTGTTCAGGTATGGACCCCAAACAGTTTGGGTGTAAAAATAAAGGATGAATAAAGCATTATAGTTTATCAGTCTCCGTGCTACGGTCACATCCGGCTCCCACTCTTTGACAGCGTCTGTGATTGGCTGTTGCGCAAAGCGTATTGTGTCTGTGATTGGTTGCTGGCACAATGGGTGGGGTGCAACAGCCAATCACAGACCGTGTCTCAGAGAGTGGGTGACTGTGATTTGCTTTTCAGCAGGCAAAGCAGTGAATATTTCATGGGCGGAACTGGAAGTGACCACAGCGGCGAGACTGGTGAGTATAATGCTTTAATCAGTTGAGTCCATGTTTGGGATGCGTGCCTGAACACTCAGGTGTTGGGTAGAGACCCCGAACTTTACATGATGTGACGATACCGCCAATTCTCAGTGGGCATGCTCCATCTGGTTTTAGTGGATCCAGCATTATACAGTGAAACCGGATCCGGCACCCATTGACTTGCATTATCATTAGTGATGAGCAAGTGTTACTATTATCGTTAATATATAGTGTTAATATCGTTACTATTTGCTACTCGCACAGTAAGGTATTCGCAATACTCGTTACTCGGCGAGTATCGCTGGTGCTCGTGAGTGATGTGTCCATCGTTATCGATCTGACACATATTGCCGTCTCCCTTCAGTAAACAATGGGAGCTGGCACCTCAGAGCAGATTGAATGTTAGGGTCTCTCTGGAGGGCACAGTAAGGTGTTATATGCAGTGAAAACTCCAAAAAAGCGAATGTGTATGAGCGGAGCTTATGACTAATTGACTAACATTGGACTCGCTATTCGGACAAATACACAAGCATTAAAAAGCACTCGTTACGAGTATAGCATGTGTGGATATTTCACTACTCGCTCATCACTAGTTAAAATCAATCCCGGATCCTGCAAGATGTGTTTTTTTACTGAGCATGAAAAACATTGCAGGCACCATCTCACCTCATCCGGTTGCAACCTAAAGCAACTGGATGCAACTGGACACCATTAAAAGTGAATTGGCAAAAACTGTAATCTAAAAACCAAATCTGTGCCAGATTTAAATAGCATATACAATACGCTGGTGTGAAACCATACTTAATTGTCTGCCCTGGTTTTGATTTGGGTGGAGAGTAAGTGAAAAGTAAGTAAGATTAAAACTTTACATGGCCGCGTACACTTAAAAGAAAACTGTCAGGTCAAAAATCTATATGTAACTTCTATCATTTTCTAATTTCTCCCTCTAAACTCTCTCTATTGATGCATTCCTTTTACTTATATCCCCCTCCTATCTTCTGTAAACTTCAATTAAAGAGATTCATTCCATCTGTCACTCTCAGTGAATGATCCACTTAGTTCTCTGCTGTCCCCTCCCCATGCATGAATATGCATGTCACATATTCACATCACATCACTGCACATGAGGTCAGTGTGTGGGGGGGCAGTTTTCTCCTCTCTGCTCTCTGTGTGCAGCATTGCAAGAGGTCAAATGCAACACAGAAACTGTCACAGCACAGCAGGATACCTGCTTAGAAAAACAAATGGAGTCTAGATCAGGCAGACCTGCAGTAGCTCTCTCCCACCATGGTGATATCAACTGAACAGACCTGTAAGTGAAACCTGACACTGCACTGTTAGCAAAGGGAGGAGGGAGGAGGGAGCTGCATAGGTGTGCATAACTACATGACAGTTTATACAGCACAGGACTAATCGTCTCTGCTTATAATGGGACAGGACTAATGCAGCAGATCTCTGCAGGGTCTGACAATGATGATAACATGTAAACTATAAACGGTACAGTAATGATTTTACATGTTTTTCAAAGGTCTGCCCAGGCACTATTCAAGGGTAATATTAGCATCATACTGAAAAAGTACCGGATAGTGTCCCTTTAATCAACAAGTAGATTGTAATATAACCATCTTGATCTTCTCTGCAGCATATGAAGTATATTTTACTTTTAATATTTTTGTTTCTTAGTTGGACAGAACGTACACCGGCTTACAGACCCTGGGAGCAGAAACGGTAAGGTTTGCTCTGTCTTTGAGGACTTTCTAGCTCTGAGATTCTGGTTTGCTATCATGGGGTGGTTTATTATTATGGGGTTCACAGGACTTACTATAGGTTTTATTTGTGTAGAATTCATATATTTGAGAAATGTTTTCCCATAATAAACTAAAGGCTCATCTACACAAACTAACTGGTGACATTAAAAGACCTCCATTGGGCAGCTTGTGCGCTGATCGGTGATGGTTCATATACCGGCCGCGGTTCAGATGTGCACTGACCGATTAGAAATGGATCATTCGGTGCTCTTAGGCTGCCATTGTTTTTGGCAGCACAGTTGTGTATACAGGATGATGCACTGCTGAGCAGTATACGCAAAAAATGATCATTTCACCTGACTGTGTTTTACTCATTCTGTGGATGATCACAAGATTGTCATGAAGCAAGGATCCCTATGAACACTCGTTTGCAGTAATCTTGCAGTGTAATTGGACTCTTAAGCCCCACCCCTTCCCCCCATATACAATAGACTAAAGTTGACTTAACCTGCCGATACAGACAGGTTTGCTAGAAAGTCGGATATGTAGAGGGTCTCCAGACAGATGATCTTCAGGGAAGATGAGGATCCAGTGTGTCTGATTTTTAACTCAGTCCTGAAATAAGTCTTTAAGGGTACCTTTACACGTCACAACATCGCATGCAATTTCACTGGCAATTTGCTGGTTGCAGTGAAATCATGGACACATTGTTCCATTTGTACACAGCAACAAAATAGAACAATGTGTCCATGATTTCACTGCAACCAATGAATTGCAAGTGAAATTGCATGCAATGTTGCGACGTGTAAATGTACCCTACGTCTCAAGTGAACTCTGCTGAGGAGGCGATGCCAGCCGAACCATCATTGAGCTAATCTTGTGCATTGGGAGGCTTTGGTGTTTAGAGGTGTAACCATTTTTTTCTGCTTGTTTGCAGGTTGTCGAAGTTGAACTCCTTAGACACTCATTTGGAGAAGATTTTCTGTATTCACAATCTTCTAATGAATCTAGTCAGTCTGAAGGATCTGTGTCTGAAGCTCCCATCAATAAACCATCATCACCACACAAAGGGACACATGTGTTAGCAGAAAAAGGTAGATTTAAAGGGGATCTGTTACCAGGTGTTTGCCACCTAAACTGAAAGCAGCATAATGTAGGGGCAGAGATCCTGATTTTAGTGAGTGTCATGAAAGCCCCACATACACATTAGCTTAATTTTGACCAAACCGACTGATGTTATTGGGTTCTACTGGCAGTCTAATGTGTAGGGACACCAGACTGTTGTGGCATGGTCAGTATTGGACTGATGATTGTATTGTCTCCTGGTGATGAGCTCACATTAACTGTATTGCTAGGAGTTAGAAGGACCCCAATGGACATTCATCTGTTATGTCTTTTATGTATGGATTAACAATTATTTATATATATATTTTTAATAAGGCTATAGTTCATCAGATGCAACATTTTCACCCACAAAAGTGACCCAGAAGTTCACTATTGGAGCTCATGGCAGCACGGCTTTCCAGCCCATCACTGCCAGCTGTAAGATTGTCCCCCAAGGGCAGGCGGCAGGGCTGGTGGACTCGCCCGGGAAAACCTTCCAGCCAATTACAATGAGCTGCAAAATCGTGTCCGGTAAGACGCCTGGATTCTTTAACATACCGTATATTTCTCTTTCAATCTGTGTTGTTAAAGATTATAACATTAAAATGGATTCTTCTTAAACGCTCAGGTAGTCCGACAAGCAAGCACTCCAATATATCTCAAGCCGGGACACGCTCCCCTTTGCCTAAGATTCATGGTAGCAGTTTCATAACTCAAAATATAAAGGTAAAGGTTAATAGTAATTAATTTATATTTGCATGAGAAACTTTGTTCCACTGACCCACCCCACCTGAGCCAGACTGGAAAGATACTGGGTACAAGCAAGTCCTGCACTGGTGACTCCAATCGTCCTGGGCTTAACCTTTTTTCGTGCTAATATCTTCAAAACTATACTATTTTTTTTTTTTCATTGTGCACTTGTTTTTTCTTCCCACGACTCTTAAGAATCCTATTTATTTGTTCTCTTGTCTACGTTAACATGAGCTGATTTACGGACAATTTGTACTTTTAATTCGTTACTGTACAATGAAGTGAGACACAGAAAACTAAATACGGTAAAATGGTAGGGAAAAAAAAACTGCATTTTTGCTGTCATTCTTTGCTTTTTTATATTTTTACTTTGTTCATAGTATGGTAATGATGACCCAGCAAATATGGTTGTGTAGGTCAGTATCATACCTGTAAACTTACCAATCCGATGAAATCATTTAATAGATCAGCCTTTTACAGAAACAAAAAAAATTCACTGCAGCACTCGGTTACTACCAAAAATGTACACATGCTAATAAGCAATTTATACATGAGGAAAAAATTTAAGAAACTCAATATTCTTATCTTTTTATTTACTGGGGTTCTTGGTACATATATTGGCCAATATCTGTTTGCCCATCAACCACTTCACGGTGACCCCAGATCTGATGAGTCCTACGCTGACATCCCTGTCCTCCTTGTCCTCCCTATCCCACTTCTAAGTGGGTGGACACCATCTCAATCTCAGACCACCTGGGGGCGATGATTGTGGACTTGCTGGCTCCACAGCTACACTTAGCACCCTCATCGCCCCCAGGTGGTCTGAGATTGAGATGGTGTCCACCCACTTAGAAGTGGGATAGGGAGGAGAAGGAGGACCGGGATGTCCGTGTAGGACTCATCAGATCTGGGGTCACAGACAGATATTGGCCAATATATGTACCAAGAACCACAGTAAATAAAAAAGATAAGAACATTGCGTTTTTTGTCTTGAGCTCACTCCACACTGTCACCCAACATGCACCATACAGGTTTGTACTATGTCAAAAATGAGTTTAAAGGTATATATTTTAAATAAAAAGTAAATTCCTAAAATGTTAGAGTTGATAACCACCCTATTGTAATTCAAATTATATTCACAATAAGTCGGGGAAAGGAGTATTACTGCAGAATCAGACTGAATACATGGGTTACACCCAGCATTTCATTTTACAGCGTTAGATCATGCTCCTTCACATGTACTGCTCTTGGTCTCTGTACACAGCTTGTGAATGTAGTTTGTTATATTCCCGTGGATAACTACACAGCTTACATGTTACCTTCCTTCTTAGCAGGAGGAGTCTCTTTTTGCAGCGATGCCTCCACTTTGTCCTATTGGAAGTCATTCTAAGGCTCAGAGTCCAAAACCAGTGTCAGGAGGACTCGGTGCTTTCACAAAGGTAACATTTATGATGATGGAGTGCATACTGTGTGCGGCTGTGAAGATGTAAGGAAGATATAATAAGAAAACATGGCCTCCTTGGCCCCAATGTAGCTCATCTATTATATAAAAGCCGAAGGCCACTTCTGGAAAACCCGAAGGGTACTTCCGTGATGGTCTAAGGCCAGGGCTGGTGACGTCAGCCAGTGCAGAGTAGCCGGGCTGCGCCCGGCTACGGGCACCGGCACAAGAACGTTCTGACCTTGGAAGTTCTGTGTGCCCTACAGCCTCTCCCCTCCACCCTCTGCCATCCAGCCACTAGCCTACATACCGGGGGGGGCAGGGTGGGCCCATTGCCCGCCACCTCGGGGGGCCACACAACTTCTGGGGGTACCCGTGCTCCCAAACGCGCGCCTGGAGAGGAGGGAGGGCGGGACTTCCTGTCCTGCAGCTCTGCCCGCCCCTCCTCTCCTCCTACACCAGACGCGCGGCCCGCGGTGAGTCTGCAGCCCCACACGGTCCTCTGCCCCCTCCAGCCTGTGCCCCCTCAGTCCCCTCTGCCCCCTCCAGCCTGTGCCCCCTCTGCCCCCTCCAGCCTGTGCCCCCTCAGTCCCCTCTGCCCCCTCCAGCCTGTGCCCCCTCAGTCCCCTCTGCCCCCTCCAGCCTGTGCCTCCTCAGGCCCCTCTGCCCCCTCCAGCCTGTGCCCCCTCAGGCCCTCTGCCCCCTCCAGCCTGTGCCCCTCTAGTCCCCTCTGCCCCCTCCAGCCTGTACCCCCTCAGGCCCCTCTGCCCCCTCCAGCCTGTGCCCCCTCAGGCCCCTCTGCCCCCTCCAGCCTGTGCCCCCTCAGTCCCCTCTGCCCCCTCCAGCCTGTGCCCCCTCTGCCCCCTCCAGCCTGTGCCCCCTCAGTCCCCTCTGCCCCCTCCAGCCTGTGCCCCCTCAGTCCCCTCTGCCCCCTCCAGCCTGTGCCCCCTCAGTCCCCTCTGCCCCCTCCAGCCTGTGCCCCCTCAGTCCCCTCTGCCCCCTCCAGCCTGTGCCCCCTCAGGCCCCTCTGCCCCCTCCAGCCTGTGCCCCCTCAGGCCCCTCTGCCCCCTCCAGCCTGTGCCCCCTCAGTCCCCTCTGCCCCCTCCAGCCTGTGCCCCCTCAGTCCCCTCTGCCCCCTCCAGCCTGTGCCCCCTCAGTCCCCTCTGCCCCCTCCAGCCTGTGCCCCCTCTGCCCCCTCCAGCCTGTGCCCCCTCAGTCCCCTCTGCCCCCTCCAGCCTGCGCCCCCTCAGTCCCCTCTGCCCCCTCCAGCCTGTGCCCCGTCAGTCCCCTCTGCCCCCTCCAGCCTGTGCCCCCTCAGTCCCCTCTGCCCCCTCCAGCCTGTGCCCCCTCAGTCCCCTCTGCCCCCTCCAGCCTGTGCCCCCTCTGCCCCCTCCAGCCTGTGCCCCCTCAGTCCCCTCTGCCCCCTCCAGCCTGTCCTCTGCCCGCACTCACTGCTAACCACTGAGCCACCGCGTATACACACAATTAATTTCACCACACTCCCCTAACTATTAGTAAATAAACTATATATAGATTCTAGACTACCCGATTCTTTAGAATCGGGCTGCCATCTAGTTTACATATATTTCTCTTGTAAATCTTCATTGTTTTTGGTTCACTTTTTCTTTTGCTATCCTTCCTTAATCCGGTAGATCTTTCCCTTACATCTAGATCTTAAAAACTGTGAGGATCTGTCTTTAGATATGGCTTTTGTTTTGTGTGTGTTTTTTTTTTTTTACCACACTAGATTGTTCATTTTTATTTTTTAGGTGATTATAAAGCAGGAGCCAATCGAACCTTCTCAACAACAAGAAACGCCTTCTACTTCTCAGCCATCCCTCCCGCAGATTGTTACGGTGAAGGGTAGCCCTATAATTGCAGTTTCCCCCCAGAAGGCCATAAATACTGCCGAGGGGTCTAAGGTAGGATCATCTGCATCCAGTGATGTGGATATGTATGTGGTCACCTCTGCACTTAATCTTGATCCTGCACTTGTCTTGCCTGATGTAATCTGGAGGACAGGGGATTCCCGTTTGACTGTTTGGAGCTTCAGTGATGGGACCTGATCCATCACGCACTTGAGTTCTGTTCACAGATTAGGCAATTAATAAGTTTAATATTAACGTTTAAGTATATCCTACGGGAAAGACCTATATCTTGTCTATTCTGTTGAGCACATAAGACCATTGGCTATACAGTTGTGGCTAAAAGTATTGACACCCCTGCAATTCTGTCAGATAATACTCAGTTTCTTCCTGAAAATGATTGCAATCACAAATTCTTTGGTATTATTATCTTCATTTAATTTGTCTTCAATGAAAAAACACAAAAGAGAATGAAGCAAAAAGCAAAACATTGATCCTTTCACACAAAACTCCAAAAGTGGGCCAGACAAAAGTAAAACTATTATAACAATATATTGACCTCCTTCTACGTATATGTGTGATATAAAGTAGTATTATTGAATAGGGCACCATAGGAAGGTTACGTAGGCAGCGTACTGGTTAGGATATTATTATTAAATCTATATGGACTTCAGGTAAATAGAGGTTAGCTACTGGTGTCCAAGGAAAACCCACTGCCTGTTAGAGCAAATAAAGAAATGATAGTAATATGGAGCAACATGAGAAGACCATTAAGAGAAAAAGATAGTAGGTTACCTAAGGACTGGGTGCGTGCGGACAGGGTCGCTCTGATAGAGCGGCATGTATCGGCATCTGCCGCGGTTAAATAGCGTGTGTCAGTGACGTGAATTCCAAAAGTGACTAGTGCGCATGCGTGGAATGACTCGTTGGGCCTCCGGACAGAGCCGGAGATTCCTGATGCATGTCAAAGGTTGGAGTGACGTCAGATCCCTCAGACAGAGCCTGGAGGACCTAAATATAGTGTTGGATTAAAGACGTGCTTCCTCAGAAGGGATTTGCGTTAGCACAGTGTGAAGATTCAACATTCTGAGTATAATAATAATAATCTTTGTTTATATAGAGCCAACATATTCCGCAGCGCTTTACAATACAGAGGATCATATTTAACTATCATAAGAAAGTTATCAGAAAGTACAATACTGTACAAAAAACAATGCAAAGCATAATACAATACAATAATTAGAGCAAAATAATGACAGCCCTGCTCATAAGAGCTTACAGTCTAACAATGAGGTGGGGGTGACACAAAGTACAGGGGCTTATTTACAACTAGATGGTGGCCCGATTCTAACGCATCGGGTATTCTAGAATATGTATGTAGTTGACATACTGTGACTGACAGAACTTGTTCAGTTAACGTGAGTGAACTACATATATATATATAGCAGCGATATAGTATATGGCAGTACATTATAGCACACGCATAGCAGCGCTATGGTATATGGCGGTACATTTTGGCGCATGTATAGTAGTGTTATGGTATATGGTGGTACATTGCAGCACATGTATAGCAGCACTATAGTATATGGCGGTACATTATAGTACATGTATAGCAGCACTAAGAGTATATGGCGGTACATTATAGTACATGTATAGCAGCACTATAGTATATGGTGGTACATTATAGTACATGTATAGCAGCGCTATGGTATATGGTGGTACATTATAGTACATGTATAGCAGCGCTATGGTATATGGCGGTACATTACAGCACATGTATAGCAGCGCTATAGTATATGGCAGTACATTACAGTACATGTATAGCAGCGCTATAGTATATGGCGCCCTTCCCCTGCTCCTCCTCAGTAAATGTAAAAGTAAAAATATCCTCAGTGAGGATACTCGCCTGTCTGCCGGGTCGCTCCACCTCCGTCTTCTAGGTCCTACAGGCCTTTAGGACCTGTCGTTGCCTGGGAAACCGATCAGCTGATCGGTCACATGACCGCTAACTGCCGAGGGGGCAGGATGGATGCGGGGCAGCATGGAGGGAGCGGGGACAGGATGGAGCGAGTGGGGCAGGATGGAGCGAGTGGGGCAGGATGGAGTGAGCGGGGCAGGATGGAGCGGGGGAGGGTGGGCAAGATGGAGGCGGGGGGAGGATGGAGCGAGCGGGGCAGGATGGAGCGAGCGGGGGCAGGATGGAGCCGGGGTGGGCAGGATGGAGCCAGCGGGGCAGGATGGATGGCCACCAACCATTATTAGTGATCCACTTGAGACTGGTGGAGCGGATAGGCTATGTCTAGATGACTTTAACTAGGGATCATGATGGGCCACCCTAAAAGATGTGTTTTTAGGGATCGCCTGAAACTATGTAAGTTGTGGATATACCTAATTTCTTGTGGTAGAGCATTCCAGAGAATTGGTGCAGCTCGGGAGAAGTCTTGGAGCCGGGAATGGGAGGTTGGGATTAATGCAGAAGTTAGTCTAAGGTCACTTCCAGAGCGAAGAGAACGGGTAGGGTGATAGACAGAGATGAGGGAGGTGATGTTGGGAGGTGCTGCACTGGTAAGAGCTTTGTATGTGAGAACAAGCAGCTTGAATTTGATCTTATAGTGTGTAGGCAGCCAGTGCAGTGATTGGGATAGAGCAGAAGTGTCCGAATAACGGTTAGCTAGATAGGTAATCCTGGCTGCTGCATAAAGGATGGACTGGAGAGGGGAGAGTCTAGAGCGGGGGAGACCAATTAAAAGAGAATCACAATAGTCAAGGTGGGAGTGAATCAGGTCCACGGTGAGGGTTTTTGTGGTTTACAAAGTGAGAAAGGGGCGAAAAGAAAACAAATGAGAACCCTGTATTAGAGCACTGTAATAACATCATACGAATACATTGATTTAGAGTTATTTGACAATGACATCGCTCAATTTAAAAAATAATCTGTACCCTGATGTATTTCTTTTCTCCTTCGCCTCATTGGGGGACACAGGACCGTGGGTGTTATGCTGCTGTCCACTAGACTAGAAGGCGACACTAAGCAGAATCTGCAAAAGAGTAACAGTGGCTCCTCCTCTGCAGCACTACACACCCTGTAGCAGGAAGTGCTTCTCCAGTTTTTGCTTAGTGTCGAAGGAGGCACACGACCATTTTTTCTCATCCTTTTTTTTTCTTCCAATGAAGAAAAGTGGGTCCGGCGTGGCCCCCGGCATGCTCCTTCCTCGGCCACCCACTGTTGGGGCGCTGGGTTAAAGTTGAGAATCCTTACATATGCCATACTCCTTTCTCGGCCTCCCACTGTTGGGTTGCTGGGTTAAAGTTGAGACAGCCCAGCATAACATCCACCTTCCTCACTCCCTCGGGGTCCTGAGTTGAAGCCAGAGCTGGACTACCTGCCAGATGACGTCCCCCTAATCACCCTCTGGGTGCTTAGGCTGAGGCACCACAGGTATCAGCAGCACATGCTGCATTCTGGGCTGGGACTCTGGATGGATGCCTGCAGAAGCACAGGCTCAGAGACGACCCCCTAATCACCCTATGGGTCATTAGGCTGTGGCACCACATGTACCAGCAGCACATGCTGCATTCTGGCCTGGGACTCTAGATGGATGCCTGCAGAAGCCCCCTGATCACCCTATGGGTCATTAGCCTGTGGCACCATAGGTACCAGCAGCACTCGCTGCACTCTGGGCTGAGATTCTGCAGCAGTCCCCCTAATCACCTTGTGGGCTATTAGGCTGAGGCACATGGCTGCTTGCAGGAGCGCAGCTTACAAGCGCAGCTGCACTTATCTCCCCAGGATCCCGGTGGGGTCCGGGTACAGCCCCACTCAGCCCTGCACTCCTTCCAAGGACCTGGGACAGAGCCTGCTCCCCTTCTCCCTGCACAGCTCCCTCAGCATAGGCAGGGGAAAGAGGTACCCTGCTCCACCTATGCTGCCCCTTCAAAAGCAGGCAGCACGGTACCTGGGGTGGCAGGGATCCATGGCCCCCCTCGCTGCCAGACCGGAGGTTCCGGATGGATTCCGGACCTCCGCGCCGACCCCCCCGCCATCCGCGGGTCCGCAATTCACGCTAGGCCCCGGCTTCAGGCCTAGCGTGGAAGGCACCGCCTATCCCCGCCCACCGCCCGCCCTCCGGATCGCGTCAAATGACGCGGGGCGGCATCAGAGAGGGGCGGGAAGTTCCTCTGAGCGCTCGTTTTGCGCGCCCATTCAGGTTCCCGCCCCCTCCTTCTTCTCCTGACGCGCCAAATGCAGCCTGGGCGCCATTACACCGGGGGCACAAACACTGTGAGGCAGAATGCCACAACAGTGTAGCAGGCTATGGGGGCATATACAGGTCAACCAGCAGGGATCCTTCCCTGCTGCAGCTCTCTCTGCCCCCCCTCCCCTGGACACCAGTGTGACAGGCTGTAGGGCAGATACAGGAAAGCCAGCAGGGATATAATTCCCTGCTGCAGCTTCCTCTCTCCCTGTACACCAGACTGACAGGCTGTGGGGCAGATACAGGAAAGCCAGCAGGGATCTAATTCCCTGCTGCAGCTTCCTCTCCCCCTGTATACCATGTGTGACAGGCTGTGCCATGTGTCACAGGCATTTACAGAAAGGACAGGGATTTTCCCTGCTGTTCTCTCTCTCTCATCCCTCTGGCTCCCACAGGAATAGGAGGGCCAGTACAAAAGTGGGCAGACCGACATATTTCTGTCCTGAAATACTCTGTGCTGCTGTGAATACAGTTTTTTTCTGTGAAATTTTCAATTTTATAAACTGCTGCAGCACGGTGCTGCCCTCACTCACATCAATGAGTGTACCGTGCCCTACAAGATCTTAACCAACATACCGGGCTTCTGTACAATGTCAGGAAGAAATTAGGTGTCAGACTATTTTCAGTACGCACAGGGAACACGTAATCCACTGAATACCCTATGGATGTATTGTGTTTATTCTGTGTCGTCACAAGGACACAACTTCGCCTATGTTCATACCACATTGGAGGTTTTTACCTCTTATGACTCTCACCCAGCGAGCGGAGTCCCTCTGCCTAGTGCGGTTGACACACTAGGCACAACCGCCAATGGTGCAAGTACCTGTCTGAGCACATCTAAATACACAGTCATTACGTCTGCAGCTATGTCGCAGTTTCTAGGAAACTTTCATGCAGCAGGATGAGGGCTCCGACGTCTGATGGTTTTCGCAATCCAAATCCCAGACTCGGACTTTTATGCATCTTTGGTAGAACCCTAAATCCACGTTCCATCAAAGGAATCTAAATGTCGATACTTCAACGATTAAACTGTGTCTGACAGGACACAAGACCGTACTTCATGGGGCTCTCAGCACCCCATTTACCATAAGGGAGTTTTGTTGGTTTGGGACTCCATGGCATGTTCGTGCGATAACCTATCCGAAACAGGGTTCCCCCTAGGGACACAGTTCTGCTGAACAGAACACAACAGCAGGCATCAGTGTCTGCTACCATACCTTGAGGATGCCAATCGCATGGCACCAGACGGTGCCTCGCTCGCAGTCAGCAATCCAGATTCCAACCTTTTGGGAATTCATGTAGCGGATTCTCGTCTAGATCGACACAACCTCGATCAACGCACATTTGGCGATCACAGACAACCCTCCAAGCTAGGGCTCCCCCTTAATTCAGGGAGTCATTATGCCTGTGCTACACGCAGAGCGTGTTTAAGGGTTCTATGACTGTGCTACACACACAGTGTGGTTTAAAGGTTCTATTCCAATTACCTTGTAGTCCCTAAACAAGAACGTGCACTTCGTCCCGTGCTAGACTTCCTCAGCTAGACAAACTCACCTGGGGCAGATTTTTCCGCACGGACTCCCTCCGCTCCATTATAATTTTTCCATGGAACACGGAGAATATCTTGCATTTTTAGATATACAGGACGACTACCCGCCTGTTCTCCTTGCAGCCACTTATCATATTTACAATGTGCAAAGACCATTCCTCAGCGTGGCGTTTCCGTGCACACTCGTTACAGTCCCCTAAGTGGTCACAAGGTTTGTGGCAGTCATCATGGTTTCCTGTGTTCCAGGGACGTCGTCACTCTTCCATACTTGGTTGATTTCCTCCTCAACACACGACCTTCAGGGATTGAGAACGCAGCGTCTTTATTGCGGTGAACACATTATTAACACTTGGTTGGCTAGTCATCCTCCACAAGTCTACGCCAGTTTCACTACAGTCTCTAGTATTTTCAGAACCCAGTCCAATACATTCAAAGCACTAGTCAGATGTTTCCAAGACTAGGCATGGGCATTTCAACTAGAAGTCCGCACTCTCCTTCAATGGTCGCCTCAGCCTGTCGGAGCTGACATGACGGTCAGTGACAACACGGTTGCAGCACTGGTAGTTATTCCTTGACGCAGCTGCTCCTCAGGCCTCCCCAGTTATCTAGGCTCACATCATGAGATAACATTGTACGATCTCGTATCAGGAGGTGTCTTCTTCCAGTACCATCCATGTAGTATCCCCTGTGGTGGCTCAGCCACTCACTAGTACGCAGGGGAAATAATTTCTTCCACCAAGTTGAAAGATACTATTCACCGACGAAAGTCGGACAGAATGAGGTGCGCTGTACCTACATCTCACTACTCGGTACAATTGGTCCTGATCAGAGTCAACGATGCTCATCAACCTTCGGGAGATTCGGGCGAGGTTCCCAACACTGAAGATTTTATCCCTTCTTCTGGCGGTTCGCCATTTCAGAAGGCAGTCTGACAATGCCACGGCTGTGGCATATGTCGACTCGCTAGAGCGAATCCCGCAGTTTCCAAGCAATGGAGGAATTTTACCACGTTCTTCACTAGGCGGAATTCACAAACTCAGTACTACCGGCTGTTATTCTACCGCTTGTAGATGATTAGGCCAGATAGTTTCTCCGTCGCCAAGGGCTTGCCTCAGGATATGTTTGCCATATTTAGATGTCTTTAAACAACTCTGACGTCACCGGAAAACTCTGGAAGTAGCCGTAATAGTGTCACACCTCATTACCAAGGTTCCTAGCTTCATAGCCAGGCTCACGACCCACAGTCATAGATGTCGGAAGTCCTGATCTTGGACTGGACCCACTTCCAACTCCACTACATTTTCCCCAGGCTACCATTATCCTAAGGTAGTGAAAATAATCAAACTGGACTGTCAGCAAATCATCCTTGCGTCCATACACTGGCCCAATCGCGCTTCGTACGCCGATTTCGCAAACCTCATAGCAGACATACCATGCCGCCTACTGAATCGTCCAGACTCTCTCTCTCAAGGCCGTCTTACCATCATAATTCATCGGCTCTAAAATCGGCAACGTGACCCTGGAGGCCCAGGTGTTCACGTAATATTGTCGCAACCTCCATAAGAGCACGCACACCGCCTTCAGACGAGATATTCCATCAACTTGGAAGATCATTTTTTTTTTTTCTTCTCGTGGTCTTTCACCTTAGCACTGTTCCCTCCCAAGGATTTCCAGTTCCATCCAATTGGATCTACACTCGCGCCTGTTCCTTAGGTCCTCTCAAAGGACAAGTTTCAACCCTTTTCATACCCCTCTCGGCATCGCCTTGTTACCAGACCTCAATTATTATCTTTTCTTCAAGGAGTCTGCCGACTTGTTCCTCCCTCTCAGTCTACTAGACCCAGGGGTCCTGACTCTCGTCCTCGCGGCTTTACGCTAACCACATTTTAAGCCATGAGGGAAAAATCCCTTTGTTTTCTCAAACAGGGAGTTGTTTCTTTTTTTTTTTTCTGGATGGCAATTGCCTCTCTCCGCAGAGTCTTTAAATTTGCAGCGTTTTCAGGTAAACCACCTTTTTTGTTTTTTTCTGGTCTCCCAGACAATGTTGTCCTACGTCCGGTTAGTTTTTTCCTCAAGATGGTGGTGTCTTTTGTTGTCCGCCTACCTGAATATATATTTTCTGACGGCCTAAGCCTAGCGCCAGTTCATCCGGTCAGAATTGCACTACATTACTAGACCTTGGTCAGAACCCTACGCATATACGCGCCCAGGACAAGTTCCCTTTAGAAACCTCTTTTCCTTCTTCCAGAAGGATAAACACCGCAGGCAGGCCAGGTTCTACAAATACTTGATCAAATGGCTTAAATCCACCATCCATGCTTGTTGCATTGTTACAAAAAAAAAAACAAAAAAAAAAACAGTGAAACATAAATGAATATCATTTATATTATTAGTACTCTTATTTTCTCCTTCGCCTCATTGGGGGACACAGACCGTGGGTGTTATGCTGCTGTCCACTAGGAGGCGACACTAGGCAGAATCTGCAAAAGAGTTAAGTGGCTCCTCCTCTGCAGTTATACACCCCTAGAGCAGGAAGTGCTTCTCCAGTTTTGCTTAGTGTCGATAGGAGGCACACCTAAATTTTATTGTCCTAAAATTTTTTTCACTTTTTGATTTTTGATTTCAAGAAGAAGAAAAGTGGGTCTCTGACGAGACTCCCGGCATGGTCCCTCCTCGGCCCCCCACTGTTGGGGGCGCCTGGTTGAGGTCGACTTTTTCCCCCAACATGCCGCTCCCTCCTCGGCCCACCACTGTTGGGGGTGCCTGGTTGAGGTCGAGACGACGGCCCCCCCCTTCCCCAGCTCCCCACTGTTGGAGACCCTGGGTTGAAGTTGAGGTTACACAGCAGCCCGCTGATGGTGGACAGCAGCATCCCTCCCTAATCACCCCTTCGGGGCTTTTTAGGTTGAGACAGCGCAGGTAGGGCACTATCATGGTGCACTGGTGCAATCCACATACGGATTTCTGATGTACACGGGCCGCAGCACTCGGCATGTCTGCACTGCAGCAGCTCACTCCAGGAGCCTCAGCCTAGCTGAGTGTCTCTGAGGGATACCCCAGGGCCCCAGTCCTGCCTGCGGCCCCCTAATGGGGGATACAATTCAGCCGAACCCTGGAATCCGAAAGACCGTTTTCTCTGGGTTCTCCTAATGGGGGATACAATTCTGCAGCAGCGTCTATTGCAGACAGGCACTCCAGGAGATCAGCCTTCGCTGCCTTCTCCTGATGGGACAGGGGACCCATGCTGTTAGTAGGAGCACCAGTTTGCTGGGCTCCCTACAGAGCCAGCACAGTGTCTGGACTCCAGGAGACCCAGTTCCACTGGGTTCTCCTGATGGGGGCTGCCACTCTAGTCCGCACTTCCAGGGGACCCAGTCCTATGGGTGCCCCTGATGGCGGGCTGCGCTGGGCAAGCGCTCATGTGGCCTCAGCCCCAGGGGTCCGGCCGGGTCCAGATCCGTTCCGGTCCCGGACCGGACATCCGCGCCGGCCTGCCGTCATTTGCGGCATCTGTTTTTACTTGAGGCCGCGGCTTCGGCCTAGCGCGAAGCCGCCGCCTCTTTTCCCGCCCCCGGCCCGCCCCCTGATGACGCGGATGACACAGTCATCTTCAGACTGGGGGCAGAGCAGAGCGTGCAGGGCACGGAGTTTCTATTTCCCTGCACGCTCCGCCCCCCAGAGGACACATCATGGAGGGGGCGGCCTAGAGCTGCACAAGGGGCGGGACGGCTTCTCTGGCGCGCATTTTGCCTGGCATCTTCCTCACCTCCCCCCACAGATAATGGCGGCATACAGCGGCGGCCAGTATAAGGAGGCCGACTGCATGAGCCATTATGTGTAAGGATGGCCACCTACATCCAGCGGTGGCCATTGAGTGACTGAGGGCAGGAGTGGACCTGGGCTGTGAGGGATCAATAAAGCCCTCATACGGAGCCAGGAGCACCTTGGCAGAGTGCTGGGATGAAAAGAGTGCATACAAGCCCTAATACAGAGCTAGCCCAGTATAACATCAATAAAGACTCCCCTGCAGCCCCCACACAAGTAGTGGCGGACAGTGTGGTACATGAGGTGGCTCAGTGGGATACTGCGTGGATGAATAAATTGTTTTCACAAAGTGCACACGGGGCAGCGAAGCCAAGCAGGACTCCCTCCCTGCTGCAGCCCCACACGTTTCCTCCCGGCTGCACATGATAACCAGAGGTTCATTGGTCCTATTCCCTACTGCAGCTTCACACGCTTCCTCCCTATTGCACATAGCAGAGGATCAGCGTGCTTCTCTCGCTGCAGCTCCGTACGGTACCCGATAAGGCCACGGTCAGGAGGTTAGCATTTTCTCCTCCTGCTGCAGTGTTCGGGACCCACAGCATAGCGCTGGGGCTCTCAGCAGCTATGAAATGAGAGCATAGCAAGAGGTCGCTACCATGTTGCTAACGGGCTCAGCAGTGCCTCTCCCCCGCTCCAGTCTTCAGGACACATGCCGTGCAGCTGGAGTCCAGCGTCAGGGAAAGCAGCGGCGCTTCCTCCTTGCTGCAACTCTCAGGGAACTACCTGCTGCAGTTCCCTAAGGAAAAGCTCGGCAACCGTCGGGGGCTAGAGTCTCAGAGAGAGCCCTGGTCCCCAGACGCCGTACATGGCCAGCCAACCGTAGGTGATCGAGGCAGGCCATCAAGCTCTTCTGGAAAAACTGTGCGGAATTGCTACGATCCACCTGGTCTAACAACCTCTCGGTTGAAGAGGCGCCTGACCGTCTGGCTATCCAAGCGTCAAGGCCTTCTCTTGCACCTGGATTCACTTCTGTCGAAGCCGTGCAAGCTTTCAAGGCATTAGTGATTTGACCACACTAAATAAATGTCTCGTCCGCCGATCCTACTCTGGCGGCCCAGACTGCTCCACTCGCTTCTATAACTTTCTACCTAATGCATGCAGCCCTACATGCTGCTAACTGCGCAGCAGTTGCAGCCGCCAATGCCATTCCCATTAGACGTACCCTCCGGTTGTGGAAAGGGAAAATGGCCGCTATCTCTAAGGAGTCCTTCGCAGGTATTCCATATCTCTGCGGGCACCTGTTTGGACAACAGGATGGCCCGTTATCCGCCGTAGGTACCGTATGCCGGTCCCTTCGTAATTCATTAGCAGTTCCTCATAGTGGAGTTTATCCTCATTTCTGGAATCCCTGTACCAGTATCAAGCGAGGAACGTTTTCTAAAGATTCTAGTCCAGCCTATCGGTGGCCCACACACAGGACGGTACAGCTCAATCCGTGTTGGATCGACAACCACCCAACATTTATGTCTGGATAAGACTTTTCCGAATGAAATCACCACTCCACATTAACTTCAAGAATCGCGCAGTATCCGTGCGTGCATACATACAGGACGCCTACCGGCATATTCCTAGTACAATACCTAGCCACAGGTTCCTCAGTTTGACAATCTTAAGAGAACACTACTAAAGGTGGCATGCCCGTTCAAGTTGTCTACGTCGTCATAACTGCTCACTAGAGTCGGGGAGGACGTCAGGACCACCCTTTACTCAACGGGGTTGTTTTCTTTCTGTACCGGACCCAGGGCGTATCAGGGCACCGATCCTCACGGACTGCAGAACACAGCGTGCCCAACAAGGTAGACACTACAAGGAGTTAGGAGGCTTATCCAACCTCCACAATTCCGATATTGTTCCAACAGTTCAATATATCACATCAGTGATCAACCTTCCACAGAACAGGAATTGTGGCCTGCGGCCGAGAGTCCGCACCCCCTTCCTTCAGGTTTCTCTGTACTTAAGCCCTGCCAGGCAGGGCGTAGACAACAGGATGGCAGCAATAGAGGCAGGGTCCCTTGTTCAGCTGATCTCGACCAGCCTTCTCTCTCCACGCTTAAGTCATGGAACAAGAACCTAACTCACTGGACAGGACCTGTTTGTCGCCTGTCGTGTTTAACCAGGTGGCCTCACCACCGGTGGTTCTGCCCACTCCCTCTCTCCCGCAGGGACGTTTTTTCGATCCAACATGCTGAAGGGTTCTGACTACTACCGCGAGCTGGATGGAATACATGATTTCAGTGCGTTCAGGTGGTTTTTGTATCGGTGTAGGCAACTATACTCGGGATTCCTTCAGCTGTCAGCCACAAGGGACGTTTTTCTCGAGAATGGGTCTCCCACCCTCATGTTGCTTCACGATTCTACCGGCATTAGACAATCCCGGATGTGGACCTCATGGTATCGCCCCTCAGGGCCAAGGTGCCAGTTTTTTCTTTACCCACAGTTATTTGAAGCACACGCACCAGTTCAGGACTGGATTCACTTCCGAAATCCCACTCAACGTAGCTGTGCCATGGCGGTTGTCAGGCCGTTCAACCAGACAGTACAGATCTACTGTGCCAAGACCTGGTCTACCGTCGAGTTTTTTCATCTCCGATTTGATGGCGTGGCATTTGAGACCCGGACCTTAACCCAGATGGGGTTTTCTTTGAATTTTTTACTGAGCGTGGTCAGAGTGAGGGAACCGGTCTCGTCAAACATATGCCGTCGAACATGGAAGAAAGTTATTTGGGTTGCTGGGTGCATGGCTACCCATTCTCCTTGTCCCTATTCTCTATCGGGAATACTCAGGTTACTTAAATCAGGCATAGACTCAGGCCTGTCTTTAGGTTCTCTCAAGGGGCAGGTTTTTCAGCCCATCCACTCTCTTCCAGGAACGTTTAGCGACCATACCTCAGGACATCCGTCTATCGAGGGGTCTGCTAATTATCTTCTCCATGCAATGTACCACTGCACCTGTGGGACCTAAATCTTGTCCTCACGGCTAGACGATACAAAAAAAAAAAAAAAAAAAAAAAAAAAAAAAAACATTTCAGTTTCATGGGAGTATCTCCCTTAACAGGCTCCCACAAACAGAGGTGTTTTTTTAGTGGCAATTACTTCCTTCCAAGAAGTAGAGGAGTTTGAAGTGCTTTCAGGTAAATCACCCTTCCTTATCTTCCATCTTTTCTTCCAATGGCAAGATACCTTTTTCGACTAAATGAAAGTAACTCTTGGCCCACCACGGCGCCCGTTTCCAGGCCATCGGGTCATGAAGGCGCTGCATATGAAGGACCTCTTCAGGGCCCTATATATATATATAAATGTGTGTCCAACACAGTACCCCCTTTTTAGAAAGTGAGATTTTCTCCTTCGCCTCATTGGGGGACACAGACCGTGGGTGTTATGCTGCTGTCCACTAGGAGGCGACACTAGGCAAATCTGCAAAAGAATTCAGAGACTCCTCCTCTGCAGCATATACACCCTAGAGCAGGAAGTGATTCCCCAGTTTTTGCTTAGTGTCGATAGGAGGTAGACATGGTCCATAGGACCACTCCAAATTAAATAGTTAGATTTTTTTTACTTAGATTTTTTACTCTTTTTTTACCAAGAATATGAGAGGGCGACGGTATCTCCGCATACCGATCTCCCAAAACCAGCAACAGGCGGGAACGCGGGGTGTTACCTCCACGTATCCCCTCCTGCCACGATGGATAGGGAGCAAGGCGACGGTTCCATTGCGTTCCGATCTCCTTGTTTTTCTCCCATGGCCGGCGCTTCCACATTTTCCCCTGTCCCCACTGGGAACTTCAGGGTGACTTCTGCAGGCTTGCAGAGAATCGCAGCAATGACAGAGCTGATCCTGCGGGGCACATCAGGACGCCAGGCCAGGCACAGCCTTCCCCATCTCCCTTCTGGGTTATGGGTCGAGCAAGCAAGCCCAAGATGCCCTCCCCATTCCCTGTTAGGGTCTGGGTTGAGGAGCCTACTCAGGTAATCAGGGCTCCCCTGGGACCCTGCATGTTTTTCTTTATTTGTCCCCCCTGAGCCGCCCAGCCGCAGTATCTGTAAGCTGCACGCCACGAGCCCTACTGTGAGGGTCTCTGAGAGCAGGCTCCCCCACCTCGGGGCCCCCCTCCTCCGTACTGTTCATGCTGCGCCCGCTCCCCTGGAAGGGAGCACAGCAGCGGCGGCTGATATCGGGCCCTGGGTGCCGATGGGGCGCTGCCCCACCATGGTCGCAGTCTCCGGTGCCAGGTGCCGTGCTCCCAGTTCCGGCCCCGGACCTCCGCGCCAACCCTCCGCCATTCCCGGGCCCGCGTTTTACGCGAGGCCCCGGCTTCGGCCTAGCCGCACGTCACAGTCCCGCCCACCGGCTCGCCCCATTGGACGGGAGCTCGCCAGCGTCAGCACGGGGGCGGGACAGGTCTGGAAAGGGCGCCATCCAGGCTCTCTGCGCGCTATCGCGCTGGCTCCGCCCCCTTCTTCATGGCACCGCAGCCATTGCAGCCCCGGCGCTGACACCGCTGTATAACAGCGGCGAACAGCGCTTGGGCATCAGGGGACTCAGGCTGACCAGGCCATCTGTGGCTACGGTCAGATGGTTGGATTAGCCCCTACAACCACTGGGGTTGCACCCAGGACTCTGCTCTGGGCAGATGGCAGCAGGCTCATGCTTGCCTCCGCTGAGGCGTCCCTTGGTCCCTATCCTCCCAGGTGGAGGTAATAGGGATACACAGATCAGCTCAGATTATTGTGCCACATTACAGGGACCCAACACAGCACTACTAACACGGCTTCGCTGTGCGCCAGTCTCTGATAGTTGCTGACGGGCAGTCAGCAGTGGCGTAACTACAACAGGTGCAGAAGTTGCGATCGCACCCGGACCCTGCAGCCTAGGGGCCCCCAAAAGTCCCTTTGGCCTATAGAAAAAGACTAATGCTATTAAACATTTGCAATAATTAGGGGTCCCATTGGAGCCTTCACATCGGGGTCCCGGGGCCTGGTGTTACGCCACTGGCAGCCAGCTTGGTACAGCCTGCCTCAACGTGTACTCCTCCCCCCTCCCTGTACACCGACCATGTGACAGTAATGCTACCCCTGTACTCTGTGACACAGTAACATCACATTACTAGGAATACTGCTAATTCCCAGAGCAGTACAGCCAGAGTCCCTCTTCCAGCACAGACCAATTATAGTTGTTCCTACCACCGTGCCTGATGCAGGTACCTGTTGGTACACCTTTCCGATCTGATAGCCTTACCCGGAGAGGGTAGCTATGTTTAAGTGATATACCGACATGCCCTCCTCCTCGGTTCCCCTCAACGGTGGGAACCCTGTTGATATTCAGACATCAAATACTCATCCATCGGACCCCTTCCCAGGCCCCTACACAGTTGAGAGAACTAGGTTGCGGTGAAATTACGGCGAGTCTAACTCACAGGTTTCTTCCTGGGTCCTCCATTAATGGAGAGTCCAGTTGAAGTTGACGTAACCTACACTTATCTGACAACTGCAAGGGTCCTAGGATTGTTACTAATTTTTTCCAATCCCACAATAGGAGCCGTGGTGTAGTGGTAAACACTACTGCCTACCAATGCAAATGTGCCCAGTTCGAGCCCCGCTGCAAACACTTTTCTGCTAGAGTTCCGGTTTGCAGGGATGACGGTCAAGTCCTTCAAAACACAGGATGAACTCCATGATCAGCCATGCTCGAGTGGTTTAGCGCGGGTCTCTGGAACCGAAGACCCATAACATACTTCCTCCTCAGCTCCCCACTGTCGGAGGCGCTGGGTTGTAGCCGATATGTTATATGCCAAGCTTCTTCCTCGACTCTCCGCTGGGGATTCGGGTTGAAGCTGCGAAAGCATGAGGCCTGGCCGGCCTCCATCACCTGACTACAAAGACAAAACTCGGGGTAGCACGACGTGGAATACGAATTCTGTTGCCAATCTCCTCACTGGACCTATATGGGTATTTGGCTTAAGATGACACGTGTGAGTACTCTGCACAGCCTGCCTCGAGATGGGACCTTGCGGCCCCCTGACCGCATTAATCCAATGAATGGGCCCTTCTTGCCCCCGTGAGACCATGGCCCGAGCCTTCTTCCACGCACTCTGTCCCTTCTCGATTCAGGAGTCACCAGTGGGATAGTGTTCGCGGTGTGCAGCACAGGACACCAGCGTCCGAACGGTCGTGATCACAGGCTCCGGTTCTTTTTCTGCCAGCACTGCTCTTGTCTTCTTGTTTTCTCCGGACCTCCGCGACGGGCCTCTGCGGTTCCCGAGCCCCGCGTTTTTTAGCAGGGCCCGATTTCGGCCTAGCCGTGACATCTCTGGCTTTCCCCCCGTTCTCAGCCCGCCTTCTGCCCGCCCTCCACCTGCCGTCGGAGCTCCGACCCTCAGCTCAGGGGGTGGGGCGAAGCTGAAGGGACTGAAGCGAAAAGATTACATAGTTTTTTCCCCCGCCTGGAATTGGCAACGTATATACTGCTTTTCAGCAGCCTTCCATCTCCGGATGGCTCTTTTATCAATCCATGCCTTTCAGAGACTGCGAACAGTGACATTTGCACCGTGCTCATTAAACAGACTCCGTGGGATCGACCTTCCTCAGGTCTACCCAAACTCCAAGGCGCGTGCTGCAACACAGCACATATATCCAGGAGCCCCTGCTCCGCTGCGTGCCCTTGACGCCCGATGATGCAGCGTCACGTATGGAGTCTCAGCCATATGGGACGCACAGCATCGCATGATCATGGTTGCCGTTAGTTGCAACGCATTTACAGCTCTAGTCAGTTTCCCAGACAAAGCACAGATTCTTCATCTTGGACTCCGCAGCTTTCGTCAGGGTTTTCCTCAATCCTTCACAGCTTATCTAAGAGTCCTGGTCAGCATAGTAGCCAGTTCCATTGCCTCAGCGGAATCGCCGGCCTTTGCAATTATCCATGCTCAGGCGTTGCACGAATACTGCATGGGGGGCGATGTGCCCCCCCTCACAATGCTCAGGGTAGTAGTCTTACCCTGTCACGAACATACCCCTAAATCTACGCACATTCAGTAGTATCTCTAGGACTGTACTCGTTCAGTCATCTTCTGGCCTTCAGACACATCAGGATGCAGTCAGACAATGCCAAAGCCGTGGCATATGTCATCAACCAGTGTGGAACCCGCAGTCTCTAAGTGATGTCAAGTTCGCCACATCCTTCACTAGGTGAAATCCTTCAACACGGTACTGCCAGCTGTTCTCATACCAGGTGTATTCTTCTGGGTGGAGTTTTCCTTTTTCCTAGATTCGCCAAGGCATGGACTCAGGGTGCCCAGCCCCTTCTCCTACGCGTCCTCCGTCGAAACGCCGACGCCAGGTACCCACAGATATGGAGCTGACGGAGTCACACCTCAATGCCTCGGTCCCGGCCTTCCTGGCCTGGTCTCAGGATCCGCAGTCAGTGGGACAGACTCACTAGTTCAAGCCTGGACCGGTACCCGCCTTTCCTACATTTCTTCCCCTCTAATAGTCGGGAATATCACAACGAGAATGTCGCCGGGTCATCTTTCTGGTCTCAGACTGATTCACTCGCCCTTGGCGCGCTCGCTTGTCCAATTTATAGCTGCAGTACCAGTACGTCTAACGGACAGTTCGGACCTGTTCGCTCACGGCCAGTTCTTCCTCAGAACTCTTCACATCTGAGGTTAATACCGTAGCCTTCAGACCTAGAATTTAACCCAAGAGGTTTTTTTCCCAGGATATTGTAACGAGCGTAGTCCACAGGAGGACACCAGCTTTATCAGCGATATCCAATCACACACGTGTACTCATTTTGTTTTTTTTGCTGGGACTCCTTTAGGAGTCATTCCCCTTGGCCCTACTTCTTACTGGGGACTCTCCGTCTTCCACTCAGACCTAGACTCAGGGCTTTCCTTTGGGTCTCTCACACAGCAGGTTTTTCACCCTCTTACCAGCACGTCTTGCCACCAGACTCTGTGAAACCATTCCTCGACGGGTCTGCTATTTCTGGTCCCCATACAACAAGACTACATCCCTGGGGAACTGTCCTTGATACTCGCGGCCGGCAAGGATCCCGTTTTCAGCCATGAGGGCATATTACCTATAGCATCCTCATTCACATAGCGGTATGGTTCGGTGGCATTTTCTTTGTCTCTGCAGAAGTATCGTGACTTGCAGCGGTTTCGCGTAATCCATCTTTTTTTCTAGTCTTTCATCAGAACAAGACTTTTCTATGGCTGTTTCCTTTCTTCTTCCAGGATAGGTTTACTCTTTCCACCTACATGACGACGTCTCTCTGCCATCACTACGCCCGACTTCAGTTCGTCCGGTCGCGAGGGACTTACATGTGCGGGACCTGGTCTGGGCCCTACGCATCTAGATGTCAGTGCCCTCCTCAGAGGTCGTTTTCTCTTTTCTTTTCTCATTCTTCCAATGGGCAGAACTACAAACACGTCAGCCTCTAAGGCTCCTCTAACCATCCAGGACGCTTATTCCATCGATGACTCATCCCTTCTAGAAGGTCATGGTATATTCTACTCGGCCAGGAAGGCCTCCTGGACAGTTCGGTAACAGGCTTTGGCGCAACAAGTGTATAGGCAGCCAATAGGCCAGCCTACACCCATACCCAAGCCGCTATAGCGCTTGCACTCAGTCCGCAACAAACGCAGGTCTGGGTACACGTGTCCTCCAGGCGGCAGCTCGCCTGTTGGCTCATTGTTCTTCACTGACCATGCTCAGTGTCACTAGTTCCTGGGGCATGGTTCTTCTCTGACCTTGCTCAGTATATCTAGTTCCTTTGTTCTTTCCCACCCAGGGACTGCTTTGGGACGTCCCACGGTCTGTGTCCCCCAATGAGGCGAAGGAGAAAAGGAGATTTTTGTGTACTCACCGTAAAATCCTTTTCTCTTAGCCTCTAATTGGGGACACAGCACCCACCCTATTGATCTTCTGGGCCTTTTCTTCAGTTCTTACATTTCATGGTTAACTTGTTTACCATGTTTGCCTATTCTCACTCTGTGGTTGTTGGCTGTTTAACCTTGTGCCTGTTTAGCTCAGGCCTTGTAGTACTATGACCCTCTTTAATTTCAGGTCTTGTTATACGATCATATGCTTCGTTAACTCTTCATTTCCACATGCGCCTGCTGAGTTACGGGCCTTGTGGTACTAATATTCCTCTGCTAATTTTTAACTGTTTCCACACGTGCCTGTTCGGTTTCAAGCCGTGTTCCACTATTATTACCTTGTTAACTATATTGTTTACACGGGTTGACTGTGTGTACTTCCTGTGTCACTGTTATTTGTTGACTCTCCTACTGCTTTAGCACAAAACTGGGGAATCACTTCCTGCTCTAGGGTGTATATGCTGCAGAGGAGGAGTCTCTGAATTCTTTTGCAGATTTGCCTAGTGTCGCCTCCTAGTGGACAGCAGCATAACACCCACGGTCTGTGTCCCCCAATTAGAGGCTAAGAGAAAAGGATTTTACGGTGAGTACACAAAAATCTCCTTTTCTATTACTTCTTTCAAAGGGCATAAAAAAAAAAAAAAAAAAAAAAAAAAAAATAAAATAAAGACATAGCCTCCAGGCTACTCTAGTTACGTAAATTTGATCAACCGTCTAAGACGCTTATCTCTGCGACAACCTGCACCTTCCTGCCGTTGTCAGGGCACATTCACTGGCGGCCGTGGGAATCTTCTGGGCCTACCGGCACCAGATGTTAGCACGCTTACTATGTGCGGCAGCTAGACTGGTCTAGACCACATACGTCTAAAAGCCACTACAGTGCGCAATCAGTCTTCGGCCGATGCGGGTCTGGGCAGACGTGTCCTCCAGGCAACAGCAGATTGCCTGTAGGTTCAGAGTCCTTCGCTGAACTGTTCAGCATTACTAGTTCCATAGCTTTTCCCACCCAGGGACTGCTTTGGGACGTCCCACGGTCTGTGTCCCCCAATGAGGCGAAGGAGAAAAGGAGATTTTTGTGTACTCACCGTAAAATCCTTTTCTCTTAGCCTCTAATTGGGGGACACAGCACCCACCCTATTGCCCTTGTGGGCCTTTTCTACAGTTCTTACATAGCTTCTTAGCTGTTGCTGGTTAACATGTCTATACATGTTCGCCTATTATCACTTTGTTAACTGTTGAATGGTTACACTTGTGCCTGTTTGGTTACAGGCCTTGTAGTACTATGAGCCTGTTTGGTTACAGGCCTTGTTATACCACTGTTGATCCGTTGACTATTCACGGTTTATGCATGGCCTGCTTAGTTACAGGCCTTGTTGTACTAATATTACCTTGTTTACTCTTACCTGGTTACCCACGTGCCTGTTTAATTTCAGGCCCTGTTACACTGTTATTAACTTGGTAGCTATATCGGGTTGCCTGTGGGGTTACAGGCCCTGTTTTACTGTTATTATATGTTAACTCTCCTACTGCTTTAGCACAAAACTGGAGAAGCACTTCCTGCTCTAGGGGTGTATAACTGCAGAGGAGGAGCCACTTAACTCTTTTGCAGATTCTGCCTAGTGTCGCCTCCTAGTGGACAGCAGCATAACACCCACGGTCTGTGTCCCCCAATTAGAGGCTAAGAGAAAAGGATTTTACGGTGAGTACACAAAAATCTCCTTATATTATTAATTTTTAGGTAGCACCATTCATCCATGGTGCTGTATTCTTCCGGCTGCAGGCACAGCGCATTCTACTATGACTGCTGGGTCTCCTGGGCTACTGAGCTATTAGGCACCAGGAATTACCTCAACAAGTGTGTAAGGCAGCCACGTGGCCAGCATGCACATGCTTGCCAGACGCTTTAGGTTTTCACTCAGTCCTCTGCAAATGCAAGTCTGGGAAACTGTATTCTCCAGGTGGCAGTAGCCCACCTGTAGGTGCATCGTTATTTTTATCATTAGTGATTTTCCATTGCTGTTCCCACCCAGGGACTGCTTTAGGACGTCCCACGGTCCTGTGTCCCCCAATGAGGCGAAGGAGAAAAGGAGAATTTTGTGTACTCACCCTAAATTCCTTTTCTCTTAGCCTCTAATTGGGGGACACAGCACCCACCCTGTTGCCCGTTTCGGGCCGTTGCTAGGTTATCATGTTAATCCTAAGCTGTTATATAGTTGCCTGTTTATTTTACAGGCCTCATTATACTGTTCGGCTACGGGTTTTTTACCTTACTGTTATTATGTAGCTGCCTGTTTATCTAACAGGCCTTTATCCTAACTGTGATTCTTGTCATTCTTCTGTTAATCTCCTACTGCTTTAGCACAAAACTGGAGAAGCACTTCCTGCTACAGGGGTGTAGTGCTGCAGAGGAGGAGCCACTGTTACTCTTTTGCAGATTCTGCTTAGTGTCGCCTCCTAGTGGACAGCAGCATAACACCCACGGTCCTGTGTCCCCCAATTAGAGGCTAAGAGAAAAGGAATTTACGGTGAGTACACAAAATTCTCCTTTTCATTTCGTTTTTGGGGATCCGTGTTTATCCGTTTTAAAATGGATAGCTAGGGATCCATTTTGGCCTCCCATGTATCCCTATGGGCACAGATTGTTCCTATATGGCCATCCGTTTGTGTCATTTTTTTCAGGGATCTGTTTGTGTATACTTTTTTCATGTACCCAGAATCGGTGACTGCTCTGATTTTGGGATGCCTTCAGAAATGCGGACACAAACTGAGAGAAACTGATCCATTGCGGTCTGCATCAAATAACATGGGGCTCTATGGAGATGGATCCGTTTTGCTGTACTGAGCATGCTCAGTAGCAAGGTACAGCTCCTTTTAGCACTATCTCTACTCAGTGGCGCACCCAGAAATTTCCCAAGGTAGGGGTCCAAGAAACAGACACCGGCCCTGAAAGGGGGGTGTCACCCCCCAGCGGGTTTCCGAGGGGCAAAGCCCCCGGTGGGTGGTTTGGGGGAGCGAAGCCCCCCTAAAAGCAGCCTCTTTTGTGGGCCCTTGGGTGCTGTGTAATTGTTCCTGTCTCCTGACATAGGGGCCCAGCTCCTTGTGTACTGCACCACTTCTCAGGGCCGTCCAAAGGGGGTGTCCAGACACGTAGGTCCCCCCCCTTGGGTGTGCCTATGTCTCTACTACCTGATGACTGATCCGTTAAAAAAACGGTCCGTGGAGATCAGTTGGCATCTGTTCGCACAGATCCTTGCCTGTCCATGTGGTTTTTGAAGTTTGAGGATTCACACGGATGTGCAAAAACGCAGTGTGAAGGGGGCCATAACCAGATCCTATAGGCCCCTTTCTCACTGCGTGTTTTTTTTTTTTTTGTTTGTTTTTTATCGGATCCATCATCAGCAGAGATAAAGCTTGAAGGAGCTGAAACTTCTGAGCATGCTCATTACAACAAAACTGATCCATTTTTTATACAAATCCGTCTCTAGACCCCCATGTTATTTGATGTGGACTGTGACGGATCCATTTCTCTATCTGTTTGTGTCCACCTTATTGAAGGCAGCCCAAAATCGGAGCAGTCTCCAATTCTGGGTACATGAAAAATAACTGACACAAACTGATCAGTGAAAAAAATAACACAAATGGGTGGCCATATAGGACCAATCCATGCCCATAAGGGATACATGGGAGGCCACAACGGATCCCTGACTATCTGTTTCAAAATGGATAGATATGGATTTCCCAAAAACGCGGTGTGAAGGGGGGCCATACTGAGGAATAACTGTTACATTAGTTTACACAATGTTATGTGTGAACCTCATGTTTTTCACAGAGAGTATATAGCAAATAAACATATAAAGAAGTTTCAGTCACAGACTGAAGTAAGTCCAGAAGCAGGAAGAATAAAATCATTTAGTGAATTATTTTGTGCTCTCTGCTTAACCCCTGTGGTTCTAATGTATCTAGCTCATCAATCCAATATGATTCTTTTTCCTTTTAATTTCTTTATTCTATCGCCACCTGGCAATGGGTATGTGGTCAATGACCTGGAATCTTAATTGGGAGATCGTATGACCACACTGGTTAAAGTGTGCAGGTATTGGAAGAAAATTCCTCTTGCATCTGATGGTCGATATGTGTTGACTAATGCAGTCACAGATATGCTGGGAAGTTTCTCCAACATATCAGAGACCGCACGGGCATGTAAAAAAAAAAAGTACACGACATGCGAGGAGTCGCAGGTAAAAAATTCTTTTATTTGAAACCTTTTACCCGAGTGTAGGTGGAAGAAAAACTCAATGAATCATCTATTATCAAACAAGAATTAGTTGTAAAAACAGATCAGAACCACATTCATATACAATAAGAACAACACTTATAGCACAATGATGCAATCAATATGAAACCTCATATTCCCTATTAAGGCCACCCGATTCTAGATTCTGCAGATGATGGATCCAGAGGGCTTCCCTCTCTTTGAGTCTACAAATTCTGTCTCCACCCCTACGGGCCTGGGGTACATAGTCAATGAGTTGAAATCTTAACTACAATATGTTGTGGCCCTTATTGATGAAATGATGGGGAATTGGCAGTAAAGTATTTCTACAGCGAATAGTAGACTTGTGCTTGCTGATGCGATCCCGGATATGCTAGGTGGTTTCCAAAACATCCGAGACCGCAGGGGCACTTAATCAGGTAAATGACATATTGTCACAATCTGCAGCATGGGACGTGGATGCTGCATCGAAAAAGTCCCTCACCAGTCTCCCTTTCCAGGGCTCCTGACTTTTCAAAAAACATCTCATCCATATCCCCCAGGCTTCCCCCTTCCCCCCCCCCCCCAAAGAATCACTTCTTTCCTTTTCATTAATTTCACCAATATTCAACCCAAAACAGCACTGCCAGGATGTCTCCAACACGCCGACAAAAGAAATGACCCTCTTTCTCCTTCGCCTCACTGGGGGACACAGAACTGTGGGTGTTATGCTGCTGTCCACTAGGAGGCGACACTAAGTAGAATCTGCAAAAGAGTTAAAGTGGCTCCTCCTCTGCAGTATACACCCCTGGGGCAGACACTGTCTCACCAGTTTTTGCTTAGTGTCGCTCAGGAGGCAGACCTCTTTTATTGTTTTCCTTTTTTAGATAGATTTTTTTAGAGTTTTTTCTTTTTCTCTTTCTTTTTTTCTATAACTCCGAAGAAAAAGAAGAGTTCTTCTCAGCTCCCCACATGGGCTCTGAGTTTAAGAAACCTACATTTTTCCCAGCTTCGTCTTAGAACCTGGGCCGAGGTTCAGACAGAATCCTACCCTCCCCAGGCCTTGCAGCTGAGCCCTGGGTGGAGGGACGGAGGTCTAGTCTCTGTCTCCAGGATTCCATTATGCAAGCATTGCGGCCGGTCACTCCTCTCTGGGTAGAGACGCAAGACGGACTCTTGCCCTCCCCATTCTCCCCTAACGGGACTCCGGGTAGAGGAGCCAACGACAGGTAGTCTGATCTCCCTCCCTTCCACCTCCAGGACCCGGACACTGCGTTGCCATTCAGCGGCCACATGCCTCCGGTCTCTAGACCGACAGGACCCGGACACTGACAGCTCTCCCCGCGCCGCAGCAGCAATCTGGCATTAATTTTGTCCGGGTCCAGCGGGACCTCCGCGCCGGTCCCCCTACTTTTCCGGGACCGCGTTCTAATCCAGGCCCCTGCTTCGGCCTAGCCGCGATGGTCCCCGCCTCCCTCCGCCCCTTACGTGACGAGAAACAGAGGCAGAGCCCGCCCAGGCCGCATCAAAGGGGGGCGGAACGGCCTCTCTCCGCGCTTCTCGCGCATCGCGAGAGTTCCCAGCGAGCCCTATCTTCTGGCCCGCCCCTTCCCTCCATGTCAGCGGTCGCCACTTCCGCCCTGAATACATCATGGGTGCCGCTGCATACCGGACGCTGGAAGGGCAACAGCTTGTGGCGAGCTGCCGCCGCTGCATACCCGGCCCCCGGTGGAGCACGTCTTGTGGCGAGCTGGCGCCGCTGCTTACCCGGACCCCGGTGGAGCACATCTTGTGCCGAGCAGGGTAAGTGCTTTTCCGCTTGCACAGCCCTGCTTGACATGTCTATAGTAGCCTGTCATAGCGGCAGATATAGCTTAGGGGCAGCTGTGGCTCAATATCAGTAGCCCCTAATGGCCCAAAGGACCGTGCCAGCCTGGCGATTTCTAGCTGGGTGCTCGGACACCTCCTCCAAGGGCCACAGGTCTCAGGGAAACGTCATGTATAGGGATATCAAGCCTTCTCATTTAGACTCATCCCCTTCCTTCCCCTGTACTTCACAAGGTAGAGGCAATGCAGAATATTCATCATTATGAAGATCTTTTCTGCCCCCGGCAGGTTCTAGCCTCACTGCAGGTTCTACCCTCACTGCCAGAATCGTTCTCCTACCAGTACAAGATTACCATTTCTCCCCCCCCTACTGGGCAGTTTGGGTCCATTCTACATCACAGTAAAGGGACAAGACCTCTGGTCCTACAGGGTCGCCCAATGCGCGACTCACACCAGGTCCGAATTGCAACGTGGGGATCCACGGAACAGACAGCACACCTCCTCCGGCGTCTCTACTATCGTTGCCTGCAGCGGAATGCAATGTTAAGACAGCTGGCTGTGGATGGATACCTGGTCTTGGTTTTCCCTCGTCATACCTCTAAGCTTCTAAAAAAGGCTAGATATTAACTAAAGGGCCACTGAACATGGTGGTTCTGGTGTTCTCCGCAGGAGCTACCCCTTGGCTGGGTCCTTCCCTAGTGGGATATCTGGCTAGTCCTGTGTTTGAGACTCCTATCCGAGACTCCACAGACTCTATTTGCATATTAAGACAAGGGACGCAGGAAAAGCCGACTGGATTAGGCTCAAATCTACATAGACTAGGGCCCTGATTTTTTCCACGCTCGCCCTGCTGGACGTGTCGCACATTTGGCGGGGGTTGTTACCCTACTCAGGCCGTTAAAAAACACTATTTGTACCTGATCCTCCTTGTTCAGTCCCATTTCTCACAGACTCATTCACAGAAAGAAGATGGGCACACTAAAGTTTAACAAGTCATCGCACAATATAGGCGGTCCTTCAGATATACATGTCCCATTCACACCGAATTACTCCCAGTGCCGACTGGAGTCCACCTTCACCACCCACGGGAGATAAAGGGCGATGGTACCTATGCGTACCGATTTCCCAAAACCAACAACAGGCGGGTTACCTCCACGTACCCCCTCCTGCTCCGAGGGACATCATTATGACGACTGTTTCTCAGCATTCTGATCCTCAACTAAGAACTGTTTTAAAAGTTGATTCAGACAATCATCTGATACTTTCCCTCCTCTCCAGGATAGAGTCTTCTCGAGGACGCATCAGACCGTCGGTTAAGCATACAATGAAGATGACAACCGATAGAGCAGCCGTAGTGGCTTCAAGCGCCATTAAGACTAGACAAGCAATCTAGCCACACGAGGAACGAGTACTGAAAGATGGAGGGCGACGGTACCTGTGTGTACCAATCTCCCAAAACCAACAGGTGGCAACGCGGGGTGTTACCTCCATGTTCCCCCTCCTGATTTGAGAAACATCATTTATGGCGACAGTTCCTAAGTGTTCCGATCTCCAATACAGGACTGCTTGGCTCGCAGATCCGGACAATCGTCCCCCCTGGTTCCTCTTCAATACGGAACAGCTTGGTACGCGGATCCAGACAATCATCCTCCCCAGTTCCCACTGCAGGAGCTTGGTTTGCAGTGCGTGGCGCTATGATTTAGTAGCCCTCAGTCTCCCCATTAGCCTTCCTCAGGGCACTTGGGTTGTAGCATTTTATATTGCCGCCTTAAATATGAGATTCCTTATCACGCGGATCTGAATATTCATCCTCTCCAGCTCCCACAGCTGGGTGTCTGGTTTGCAATGGATGGCACCACTATTTGGTACTCCTTAGTCTCCCCATCCGTCTCTTCAGGACATTGAGTTGCAGCACGTACACCGTACCGTCTCCAATATGGGACCGTTTTACAAGCAACTTCGGATAATCATCTTCCTCAGCCCCCACAACTGGATGCAGAGTTGCAACAACGCCTTTCCTTAGTAATCTTCAGGCTCCCATCCGTTTCCTCATGGCATTGAGGTCGCAGCTGAAGCGGATGAATATCTTCACTGATTGTCATCAGGTCCTCTTGTAGTCCCCAAACAGGGAAACGTTATGCGACCTCCCTGAACTTCTTTCATCCATGGAAGTACAAAGGTTCCTGGCCTTCATGAATGTCGACACATTTGTCTGCATATTCCCGGGTGCTCCATAGTTTGTTCTCTCTACCTAGCCCTTCGGTGGCTCCGTGTGATACCGGTGATCATATCCATTTCTCAATCACGAGGACAAGTTGTCCTCCCCTACCTAGAGGGTCTCCTTATCAAGGCTCTTTCACTTGGAGGCTGCGCAGATGCGTTTGCACACTACAGTGGACCTCCCAGCTCATTTAACCTGGTTGCTCAACAAGGATACACTCATCAAGACGCCTTCTTTTGGGACTGCGCAGCGGTGTTCACACTACAGTGAACTCCCTAACTCATCTTACCTAGTTATTCCATACCGAGAAATTTTCTCCAGTTCCAATCCGGATGCCATCGTCACAGACGCAGATCCTCTTCAGTCCATCACTTCTCTCTCCGAGAAGTTAGGGCATACGGGTTGGTTACCTCTTGACCAACCATTCCTCTGGACTCTCCACACGATTCTCCTCAAGTCCCGGGACAGGTTCCTTTTTTCCAGTCAGGTTATTCAGTCTGACTCAGGCTTTCAACCGTTTTTCTCTTTCACTGGTGACCGCACCTGTCCTTCCTCTCACAAGCCATACTGACGCACACCCAGTGGCGTCCTGTTATCACACGGCTCGGGGCAGCCGACGACCCTCGGGTCGTCCCTGCCTATCATTCTCCTAGGGATTTGTATCTCCTCATTGGGGCCTCGCAGGTGTAACCCGCACCACTCATGTAATGTCCAAATTGGGACCCAGTATACAGCGAGTCAGATCACTCCGGTTTTCTTCTTTTTCAGCTCAGTTACTAATACACAGCAAGTACCTGTGTTCGGGGCTATAGCTCACAATTCACAACTGATGAGAGCGGATACCCCTCTGCCTCTCTTTCTTAGTCTGAGGCGAGGATTTAATCTCATGGCCTTGCAATCATCCAAATGACCTTGGCAAGGTTCAGGTCCAATGGCATTACAGTTCTCTAGAGGACCCCGGTTTGGTTCAGGCGCACTTGGTATGCCGGCCTATTTTCACTCACCACTGGTTTTCCTTGGCATCCTCCAGACCGTACAGGCCCTCTTTCCAGGGTCCTTTCTCACAAAATCGGAAAATCTAATCATCTTAGTGTGGCCCTGACACCTGGTTGTAGCTCTGATACCTAGTTCTCCTTTCGCGAACCGGCGTTACAACCTTGACTCGGGGTAAACACCTGTTTCCGTTCACATCGATTCTCTCCCTCTCTCTCTCGAGTGCCTCAGAGGGCACATCCCCATGCTACCTTCTCGGTTCCGCCTCCATTGCGTGGCTGTAGGCTCAGGTTAGCACCTTCCATCGGAGACATTTTCACGCATTGTCCCCTCCTTCCTTACAACAACTGCTGGTAACATGGGGCTTCATTCCAGTCTACTATGTGCTGCAGGATTCTTCCTTCATACCTTCACAGAAATTTCTCTTTCACCTTTGTTACCAGAGGTGGTGTTAACAAACAAACAAAAAAAAAAAAAGAGGACTTTTCCTCTATCCGTTGAGTCTCTGACCCTGGCGCTCTCCTTCGAAGCGCCCCTTTTTTTCAGTGGTCGCCAAGATAGGTTGGGATGCGACCTGTACCATCTTTCTTCTTAAGATGGCAGGGTCATTCCATCTAAACAAAGACCACACCGTTCGGGCTCCTTTTCAGTCGTTCAGCACTGATGCACCGTATCGACATGGCTCAGCACACGTTAAATTCGCCTGAACTCTACGTGTCTATGAGGCTAGTACGGCAGCTTCCAGAAGTTTTCTTCCATCCTTCGCACAAACTCTTGACAGATTGTTCTTCATCCTCTCGGTGGGCCGCTGACTGAGCATGCCGACATCCTCAGCCAAACTGGTTACACGAACAGACTTCCTATTCAGGAAGTTTAGCAGTTGCAGATATTACCGTTTACATCGGGTATAAGATCGTGCATGCACTCGTACAACTGGGGGCATTCTACCTCCTTTGGGCCCAGGCCTCTCTGCTGTAGGTGGCCGAGGCTGTCACCTGGTTCAGCTTGTACACTGTTGTGGTACAACACAGTGTTCGTACGCTTACGCTGTTGTGTAACATCACTGTTCATTTTCTTTCCTTATTAGATGCAGATCTAGTTGATGCGTCTCCCTGGTGACAGCAGCTCACTGGTAGGGTGCAGCTTGTATAAGAGTCTCTAATGTATTCTTTTCCAGCCCAGGGACTGCTTTGGGATGTCCCACGGTCCTGTGTCCCCCAATGAGGCGAAGGAGAAAAGGAGAATTTTGTGTACTCACCGTAAATTCCTTTTCTCTTAGCCTCTAATTGGGGTACACAGCACCCACCCTGTTGTCCATTCGGGCCTTCTTACTGGCTTTTCAAGTTTCTGGTCTCTCAGGTTACTTCTGAGATATTACATACGTGCCTGTTTTTACAGGCCCGGTTATTTTACTATTCTGTTACTTGTTCTATAGGTGCCTGTTTTTTTTACAGGCCTTATTATATCGTTAATCTGTTACTTGCTCCTACTGCTTTAGCACAAAACTGGTGAGGCAGTGTCTGCCCCAGGGGTGTATACTGCAGAGGAGGAGCCACTTTAACTCTTTTGCAGATTCTACTTAGTGTCGCCTCCTAGTGGACAGCAGCATAACACCCACGGTCCTGTGTCCCCCAATTAGAGGCTAAGAGAAAAGGAATGTACAGTGAGTACACAAAATTCTCCTTTTCAAATCGCTTTCCTCTTAGCATACTCACCGCACCAGAACAAACCAGCCAGATCTAACAGATTCTCTTTAACATGACCGGGCAACCCCACCTGGGAATCCTCTCAGGGTGGGCAATTGTCTCCTCCTGTTCTGGGACGAGTGACCTCCTGTAGTCAATGACGCTTGGATTCCAGATGTCGTCTTCTACGGCTACAAAATAAATTTTTGCCCTCCCTGATTTTCACTTGTTCGAAATCTGTCCTCTAAAGGATTCTGCTCTCATCCTTGGTTTCTTCAAGGCCATCAAGTCTCTCCTCAAGTGAGGGGTCATCATTCCCATTCCTTCTCAGAAGCACTTTTTAGGTTTTCCAACTTGTTTGTGAGCAAAAAAAAACGATGAATCTTCCATACCATCTTGGACTTGGAGTTATTGAACAAGCGGGTCTGCCTCTGCCACTTCAGGATGGTGTTGCTTCTCTTAATCATAGCCTCCCTGGAGCCTGAGGAGTCGCTATGATTGGTAAACATCCAGGATGCCTATCTGTACATACCCATATTCCCATTTTACCAGAGATTCCTGTGTTTTGCAATTCAGGATTCCCACTTTCAGATCACTGATGTTTGGCCAATCCACAGTGCCATGGGTTTTCACAAAGGTGATGGTGGTCATCATGGCCATTCTCCAGACCAGAGGCATCCTTGTTATCCCATACCTAGATAACATCCTAATTAATGCACCATCCCTCTTTGCATACCACAAGAGCCTGCAGATCACCCTGGACACTTTCTCCTTCGCCTCATTGGGGGACACAGACCGTGGGTGTTATGCTGCTGTCCACTAGGAGGCGACACTAGGCAGAATCTGCAAAAGAGTTAAGTGGCTCCTCCTCTGCAGTTATACACCCCTAGAGCAGGAAGTGCTTCTCCAGTTTTGCTTAGTGTCGATAGGAGGCACACCTAAATTTTATTGTCCTAAAATTTTTTTCACTTTTTGATTTTTGATTTCAAGAAGAAGAAAAGTGGGTCTCTGACGAGACTCCCGGCATGGTCCCTCCTCGGCCCCCCACTGTTGGGGGCGCCTGGTTGAGGTCGACTTTTTCCCCCAACATGCCGCTCCCTCCTCGGCCCACCACTGTTGGGGGTGCCTGGTTGAGGTCGAGACGACGGCCCCCCCCTTCCCCAGCTCCCCACTGTTGGAGACCCTGGGTTGAAGTTGAGGTTACACAGCAGCCCGCTGATGGTGGACAGCAGCATCCCTCCCTAATCACCCCTTCGGGGCTTTTTAGGTTGAGACAGCGCAGGTAGGGCACTATCATGGTGCACTGGCGCAATCCACATACGGATTTCTGATGTACACGGGCCGCAGCACTCGGCATGTCTGCACTGCAGCAGCTCACTCCAGGAGCCTCAGCCTAGCTGAGTGTCTCTGAGGGATACCCCAGGTCCCCAGTCCTGCCTGCGGCCCCCTAATGGGGGATGCAATTCAGCCGAACCCTGGAATCTGAAAGACCGTTTTCTCTGGTTCTCCTAATGGGGGATACAATTCTGCAGCAGCGTCTATTGCAGACAGGCACTCCAGGAGATCAGCCTTCGCTGCTTTCTCCTGATGGGGCAGGGGACCCATGCTGTTAGTAGGAGCCCCAGTTTGCTGGGCTCCCTACAGAGCCAGCACAGTGTCTGGACTCCAGGAGACCCAGTTCCACTGGGTTCTCCTGATGGGGGCTGCCACTCTAGACCGCACTTCCAGGGGACCCAGTCCTATGGGTGCCCCTGATGGCGGGCTGCGCTGGGCAAGCGCTCATGTGGCCTCAGCCCCAGGGGTCCGGCCGGGTCCAGATCCGTTCCGGTCCCGGACCGGACATCCGCGCCGGCCTGCAGTCATTTGCGGCATCTGTTTTTACTTGAGGCCGCGGCTTCGGCCTAGCGCGAAGCCGCCGCCTCTTTTTCCCGCCCCCGGCCCGCCCCCGGATGACGCGGATGACACAGTCATCTTCAGACTGGGGCAGAGCAGAGCGTGCAGGGCACGGAGTTTCTATTTCCCTGCACGCTCCGCCCCCCAGAGGACACATCATGGAGGGGCGGCCTAGAGCTGCACAAGGGGCGGGACGGCTTCTCTGGCGCGCATTTTGCCAGGCATCTTCCTCACCTCCCCCCACAGATAATGGCGGCATACAGCGGCGGCCAGTATAAGGAGGCCGACTGCATGAGCCATTATGTGTAAGGATGGCCACCCACATCCAGCGGTGGCCATTGAGTGACTGAGGGCAGGAGTGGACCTGGGCTGTGAGGGATCAATAAAGCCCTCATACGGAGCCAGGAGCACCTTGGCAGAGTGCTGGGGTGAAAAGAGTGCATACAAGCCCTAATACAGAGCTAGTAGCCCAGTAACCTCAATAAAGACTCCCCTGCAGCCCCCACACAAGTAGTGGCGGACAGTGTGGTACATGAGGTGGCTCAGTGGGATACTGCGTGGATGAATAAATTGTTTTCACAAAGTGCACACGGGGCAACGAAGCCAAGCAGGACTCCCTCCCTGCTGCAGCCCCACACGTTTCCTCCCGGCTGCACATGATAACCAGAGGTTCATTGGTCCTATTCCCTACTGCAGCTTCACACGCTTCCTCCCTATTGCACATAGCAGAGGATCAGCGTGCTTCTCTCGCTGCAGCTCCGTACGGTACCCGATAAGGCCACAGTCAGGAGGTGAGCCCTGATGAAGTGGCCTGTTTGCCACGAAACGCGTAGGCTGAATAAACAGAGTGTGTGTGTTACTCTGTTTCTCTTATTGTGGTCAGCGCGGCTTCTATCCATCCGGTTCTAATTTCTCCAAGTGGATACAGTCAGGAGGTTAGCATTTTCTCCTCCTGCTGCAGTGTTCGGGACCCACAGCATACCGCTGGGGCTCTCAGCAGCTATGAAATGGGAGCATATCAAGAGGTCGCTACCATGTTGCTAACGGGCTCAGCAGTGCCTCTCCCCCGCTGCAGTCCTCAGGACACATGCCGTGCAGCTGGAGTCCAGCGTCAGGGAAAGCAGCGGCGCTTCCTCCTTGCTGCATCCCTCAGGGAACTACCTGCTGCAGTTCCCTAAGGAAAAGCTCGGCAACCGTCGGGGGGCTAGAGTCTCAGAGAGAGCCCTGGTCGCCAGACGCCGTACATGGCCAGCCAACCGTAGGTGATCGAGGCAGGCCATCAAGCTCTTCTGGCAAAACTGTGCGTAATTGCTACGATCCACCTGGTCTAACAACCTCTCGGTTGAAGAGGCGCCTGACCGTCTGGCTATCCAAGCGTCAAGGCCTTCTCTTGCACCTGGATTCACTTCTGTCGAAGCCGTGCAAGCTTTCAAGGCATTAGTGATTTGACCACACTAAATAAATGTCTCGTTCGCCGATCCTACTCTGGCGGCCCAGACTGCTCCACTCGCTTCTATAACTTTCTACCTAATGCATGCAGCCCTACATGCTGCTAACTGCGCAGCAGTTGCAGTCGCCAATGCCATTCCCATTAGACGTACCCTCCGGTTGTGGAAAGGGAAAATGGCCGCTATCTCTAAGGAGTCCTTCGCAGGTATTCTATATCTCTGCGGGCACCTGTTTGGACAACAGGATGGCCCGTTATCCGCCGTAGGTACCGTATGCCGGTCCCTTCGTAATTCATTAGCAGTTCCTCATAGTGGAGTTTATCCTCATTTCTGGAATCCCTGTACCAGTATCAAGCGAGGAACATTTTCTAAAGATTCTAGTCCAGCCTATCGGTGGCCCACACACAGGACGGTACAGCTCAATCCGTGTTGGATCGACAACCACCCAACATTTATGTCTGGATAAGACTTTTCCGAATGAAATCACCACTCCACATTAACTTCAAGAATCGCGCAGTATCCGTGCGGCATACATACAGGACGCCTACCGGCATATTCCTAGTACAATTCCTAGCCACAGGTTCCTCAGTTTGACAATCTTAAGAGAACACTACTAAAGGTGGCATGCCCGTTCAAGTTGTCTACGTCGTCATAACTGCTCACTAGAGTCGGGGAGGACGTCAGGACCACCCTTTACTCAACGGGGGTTGTTTTCTTTCTGTACCGGACCCAGGGCGTATCAGGGCACCGATCCTCACAGACTGCAGAACACAGCGTGCCCAACAAGGTAGACACTACAAGGAGTTAGGAGGCTTATCCAACCTCCACAATTCCGATATTGTTCCAACAGTTCAATATATCACATCAGTGATCAACCTTCCACAGAACAGGAATTGTGGCCTGCGGCCGAGAGTCCGCACCCCCTTCCTTCAGGTTTCTCTGTACTTAAGCCCTGCCAGGCAGGGCGTAGACAACAGGATGGCAGCAATAGAGGCAGGTTCCCTTGTTCAGCTGATCTCGACCAGCCTTCTCTCTCCACGCTTAAGTCATGGAACAAGAACCTAACTCACTGGACAGGACCTGTTTGTCGCCTGTCATGTTTAACCAGGTGGCCTCACCACCGGTGGTTCTGCCCACTCCCTCTCTCCCGCAGGGACGTTTTTTCGTTCCAACATGCTGAAGGGTTCTGACTACTACCGCGAGCCCTCAGGATAGGGAATGGTATAACCCATCACAGGACAACAGGGCGCATGATCTCGCCCAGTTTCGAGAATGTCCAGCACTCTGCGGGAGATTCGTGGAAATTGACATAGCACGGATGGCCTTCAGATACCTGGTACATCCCTACACAGTTAAATTGGCCATGACTGGGACAGTTGTCAATCTCTGCTCCGGAAACCGCAGTCTCCGACATAATGATATTCATCAGGCACGTAGCTGGATGGAATACATGATTTCAGTGCGTTCAGGTGGTTTTTGTATCGGTCTAGGCAACTATACTCGGGGATTCCTTCAGCTATCAGCCACAAGGGACGTTTTTCTCGAGAATGGGTCTCCCACCCTCATGTTGCTTCACGATTCTACTGGCATTAGACAATCCCGGATGTGGACCTCATGGTATCGCCCCTCAGGGCCAAGGTGCCAGTTTTTTCTTTACCCACAGTTATTTGAAGCAAACGCACCAGTTCAGGACTGGATTCACTTCCGAAATCCCACTCAACGTAGCTGTGCCATGGCGGTTGTCAGGCCGTTCAACCAGACAGTACAGATCTACTGTGCCAAGACCTGGTCTACCGTCAAGTTTTTTTTTTCATCTCCGATTTGATGGCGTGGCATTTGAGACCCGGACCTTAACCCAGATGGGGTTTTCTTTGAATTTTTTACTGAGTGTGGTCAGAGTGAGGGAACCGGTCTCGTCAAACATATGCCGTCGAACATGGAAGAAAGTTATTTGGGTTGCTGGGTGCATGGCTACCCATTCTCCTTGTCCCTATTCTCTATCAGGAATACTCAGGTTACTTAAATCAGACATAGACTCAGGCCTGTCTTTAGGTTCTCTCAAGGGGCAGGTTTTTCAGCCCTTCCACCCTCTTCCAGGAACGTTTAGCGACCATACCTCAGGACATCTGTCTATCGAGGGGTCTGCTAATTATCTTCTCCATGCAATGTACCACTGCACCTGTGGGACCTAAATCTTGTCCTCACGGCTAGACTATAAAAAGAAAAAAAAGAAAAAACATTTCAGTTTCATGGGAGTATCTCCCTTAACAGGCTCCCACAAACAGAGGTGTTTTTTTAGTGGCAATTACTTCCTTCCAAGAAGTAGAGGAGTTTGAAGTGCTTTCAGGTAAATCACCCTTCCTTATCTTCCATCTTTTCTTCCAATGGCAAGATACCTTTTTCGACTAAATGAAAGTAACTCTTGGCCACCACGGCGCCCGTTTCCAGGCCATCGGGTCATGAAGGCGCTGCATATGAAGGACCTCTTCAGGGCCCTATATATATATATATATATATATAAATGTGTGTCCAACACAGTACCCCCTTTTTAGAAAGTGAGATTTTCTATTACTTCTTTCAAAGGGCAAAAAAAAAAATAAATAAATAAATAAAGACATAGCCTCCAGGCTACTCTAGTTACGTAAATTCGATCAACCGTCTAAGACGCTTATCTCTGCGACAACCTGCACCTTCCTGCCGTTGTCAGGGCACATTCACTGGCGGCTGTGGGGATCTTCTGGGCCTACCGGCACCAGATGTTAGCACGCTTACTATGTGCGGCAGCTAGACTGGTCTAGACCACATACGTCTAAAAGCCACTACAGTGCGCAATCAGTCTTCGGCCGATGCGGGTCTGTGCAGACGTGTCCTCCAGGCAACAGCAGATTGCCTGTAGGTACAGAGTCCTTCGCTGAACTGTTCAGCATTACTAGTTCCATAGCTTTTCCCACCCAGGGACTGCTTTGGGACGTCCCACGGTCTGTGTCCCCCAATGAGGCGAAGGAGAAAAGGAGATTTTTGTGTACTCACCGTAAAATCCTTTTCTCTTAGCCTCTAATTGGGGGACACAGCACCCACCCTATTGCCCTTGTGGGCCTTTTCTACAGTTCTTACATAGCTTCTTAGCTGTTGCTGGTTAACATGTCTATACATGTTCGCCTATTATCACTTTGTTAACTGTTGAATGGTTACACTTGTGCCTGTTTGGTTACAGGCCTTGTAGTACTATGAGCCTGTTTGGTTACAGGCCTTGTTATACCACTGTTGATCCGTTGACTATTCACGGTTTATGCATGGCCTGCTTAGTTACAGGCCTTGTTGTACTAATATTACCTTGTTTACTCTTCCCTGGTTACCCACGTGCCTGTTTAATTTCAGGCCCTGTTACACTGTTATTAACTTGGTAGCTATATCGGGTTGCCTGTGGGGTTACAGGCCCTGTTTTACTGTTATTATATGTTAACTCTCCTACTGCTTTAGCACAAAACTGGAGAAGCACTTCCTGCTCTAGGGGTGTATAACTGCAGAGAAGGAGCCACTTAACTCTTTTGCAGATTCTGCCTAGTGTCGCCTCCTAGTGGACAGCAGCATAACACCCACGGTCTGTGTCCCCCAATTAGAGGCTAAGAGAAAAGGATTTTACGGTGAGTACACAAAAATCTCCTTTTCTTGAATCAGCAGGATCAACAAATGGAAATAGTCTCTGATCCCAGCCCAATGCTTTGTTTTCTTGGGAATGCTGTTTGACACTGCATACACAACTCTTTTTACCCGAAGACAAGCACTTTGCTCTTCCAAGAGGAGTTCATTCTTTCAGATGTCCCTCTCCATGCTCTCTCTGATTCTGCATGAGTGTTCTGGGCAAGATGGTAGCCACAATGGGGCAGTAGCATTCACTCAGTTCCACACTTGCCTACTTCAACATTTTCTCCTATTAGGATGAGACAAATCCACACTCCATGTATCGTCCAGTAGCGCAATTCCGGGATCAGGAAGTCTCTTGAATAGTGGAGATGTTCTCCTTTTGTTCTTTGCGGAAGATCATATTCACCAATTAACCAGAAAATTATAACTGGACACCAGCCTCTACAGCTGAGGGAGCAGTTTTCCAGAACTTTACATTACAGGGATGATGGAATGCCCTGGAATCGTCTCTTTCCTGTCAACATTGGAGCTCAGATTAATCCTGACTCTTCCTTACCAACAGCATCTTCTATTTGGCCATTCAATCTACTTCCAATCGGACAGTGCCACGGCCATCGCATACATCAACCACCAAGGAGGAACTCTAGGCTGAGCAGTGATGTCAGAAGTGTCTCAGATCCTTTCATGTGTGCCTTCTTCACACATTTACCATCACACATGGAAGGCCTTGTTTGACTGGTGTGAAACCAACCAGACTGCTCTCAGGGTCTTTTCTTTATCTTCCCTACTGTCCTTTCTGCAGGCGGGTCTTGATTTTGACCAATCTCTCGACTCAGTCAAGGGCCAAGTCTTTGCACTCTCAATTCTCTTACAAAGAAGACTGACATCTCGACCCCAAGTTAAAACCTTTCTCCTGGGGGGTCGCACATTCCATGCCACCATACCCACCTCTGGTAGAGCCTTAGGCCTGTAACCTTGTTTTGGATGGCTTTCAGAGGTTTTCTTTTGAACCGCTTGTAGTTATTTCTTTATCCTTCTTCTCCTGGAAGGTTAACTTCACTAAATGCAGGAAGGGTATAGTTGGCAAACACTTACCGTATTTTTGATTCTACAAGACACAATTTGAAACCAGAAAAATTATTGATATAAAGTGTGTATGTCTTATAGCCTGGAGGCAGCTTCCTGTGAAGGAAGAGTACGCTGACAATGTTTCCTCCCCGATGTGAGAGAGCTGCACTCTCTCCTCCTGTTGCACACTGATCTGTGTGATTGGTGTGGAGCAGGAGAGGATGCTGCCAGTAGCTGAATGTAGGATGCAGGAGCAGAGCAGCTGAAGGACATTCCACCTGACTGACTGAAGGGTCTTTCTGGTCATGTGACTGATCACATGCCCTGAAATGTCCTTGAGTTAATCAGGTGAAAGTTCCTTCAGCTGTTCACCTTCTGCACTCTCCGTTCGAGTTTTGACCAAGAACACGCACGTCACAAAAATAATGCTATTCTGAGTGTATGGGATAGATGTCGAGTTGAATAGGACTCATTTCTGAGTGAGAACTCTGATCATGCATTCTTCTGGGAACAACTTGGTGAGATCGTTTCAGTCTGGCTAAAAAAAACGTGAAGCATAATGAGTACGTCTCTATGGTTGGTTCATTCTGTTTAAGCCACAATGAAAATAACAATAGGGAACCACTGTAGAAACTGAGCGGACAGTTGGTTATTTGTGGTAACATGATCTAGCTTTTCTGTGATACCGTGCTAATCGTTTTGGTCTTAGTGTTGGGACAAGGGGAATCACATCACTTGTGCATTTTTATATTTTAACCCCTTCCCGGCATAGGACGTTGTACAACGTCTTGTGTTTCTGCCCGTTCCCGACACAGGACGTTGTACAGCGTCCTGGCAGATTTGAGCTGCTGCAGCTCCTGTGAGTGTGGTCACTCAGGTGTCACAGATGCTGCTGCTCTGTGACAACCTGTAGATGACCCCACAGGGGGTGGATTAACCTCCCCCCATACCCAGGACCCCTCCGATCGGCAGTTTAAAAGTGAAACTGCCAATCGGAGGGAATCATAGGGATTCACCCCTCCTCACCCCCCTCCCGCTCCATGACTCACAGGGGGGCCCCCTCCGTCCCCCCCAGCCCGCCCGCCCCCTCCTCTATTATAATATATCTGCCGGCGGGCTGCACCCGCCGGTCAGACGCCACTGCTCCCCCCTGTGCCGCTCATCTGCGGCTCATCTGCCCCCTGGAAGCCCCCCCTGGCAGCCCCCACCTCCGGGCCGTGTCCTGGCCCCCCTCACCTCGTGCGGCGGGCTGCACACCTCGGTGCACCCGCCGCTGCGTCCGCGCTGCCTCTGCCGCTGTGCCTCCTCTAACCCGCCGGTCGGTGGCCCCGCCTCCTCTCCCGGCCTCTTGCTCATCGGTGGATCGAGGGAGGTAAGTATGTATGTATGTATGAATGAATGACTGAATTGATGGATGATGGATGGGTGAACGGATGGGGGGTGCATGCGTGGACGTGTGCTTGCATGGACGTGCGCGTACATGAGCGTGCGTAGACGTGTGCGTGCGTAGATGTGTTCGTGCGTAGACGTGTGCATAGATGGATGTGAGCGTGGATGTGCGTGCGTGCGTGTATGTGGATGTGCATGCGTGGATGTCAGCGTGCGTGGATGTGTGCGTGCGTGGATGCGTGCGTGGATGTGGGCGTGCGTGGATGTCAGCGTGCGTGGATGTCAGCGTGCGTGGATGTCAGCGTGCGTGGATGTCAGCGTGCGTGAATGTGTGCGTGGATGTCAGCATGCGTGGATGTGTGCGTGGATGTGCGCGTGGATGTGCGTGCGTGGTTGTGTGCGTGCGTGGATGATAGGTGCATAGGTGGATGGATGGGTGCAACAAGGGATCAAGTGTCCTCTTGTTGTAGTCTCTGGGATCATAGTCATGGTGCGCTGTATGACAGATAATTGTCATACAGTGCACCATAACTCTGACCCTACAGACTGTAGGAAGAGGACACTTCATCCCTTGCCGCAGTCTCTGCATTGAGCAGAGGCGATCGAGCGTCGTGGGACCTTCGTTGTGGACTATGTCGGATCTTTATAATAAAGATGCAGTCCGAATTTTGTTTGTGTTTTTTTTCAAATAAAAAGATTTTTCTCTGTGTGTATTTTCTGACTATTTACCAGAGATTCCTAATGGCGGGTCTAACATTGGCCCTATATTATGAATCTTGGGCTTAGTGCCAGCTGCCAATAAAAAGCTGGCATTAACCCCTTTATTACCCAGTTTGCCACCGGCACCAGGGCAACTACGGTAGAAGAGTCTGGGTACAGCGCCAGAAAATGGCGCTTCAATGAATGCGCCATTTTCTGGAGCGGCTGCGGGCTGCAATTCGCAGCATGGGGGGCCCAGAACGCTTGGGCCTCTCCATGCTGCGGATTCCAGCCCCCAGCTGCCTAGTTGTACCTGGCTGTACCAAAAATATGGCGGAGCCCCACGTAATTTTTTTTTCTAGAATTAGTTCTAGAAAAAAAAAAAAGGCTTTGCTGTATTTTTGGTTGCCAGCCAGGTACAACGAGGCAGCTAGGGTTGGTGGCAATCCGTAGCTGCTAAGTTGTACCTGGCTGGACCAAAAATGTGGCGGAGCCCCACGCCGTTTTTTTTCTAGAATTAGTCCTAGAAAAAAAAGAAAAATGGGCTTCACTGTATTTTTGGTTGCAGCCAGGTACAACAAGGCAGCTGGGGGTTGCTGGCAGTCCGTAGCTGCCAAGTTATACCTGGCTGGACCAAAAATATGGCGGAGCCTCACGACATTTTTTTTCTAGAATTAGTCCTAGAAAAAAATAATAAAAATGTGCTTCGCTGTATTTAGATGCATAGTGAACACTTTGAAACCCCCAGGTGCTTCACAAATTGATCCGTAAAAATGAAAAAAGAAAATTTGTGGGGAAAAAAAAAGGACTTTTTCCTTATTACAGATAAGTTTGTGAAGCACCAGGGGGTTCAAAGTGGTCACTATGCATCTAGATGCATTCCTTGGGGGTCTAGTTTCCAAAATGGGGTCACTTGTGGGGGAGCTCCAATGTTTAGGCACACAGGGGCTCTCCATACATGACATGGTGTCCGCTAACAATTGGAGCAAATTTTTCAGTCAAATTGTTAGCTGACACCATGTTGGGTATGGAGAGCCCCTGTGTGCCTACACATTGGAGCTCTCCCACAAGTGACCCCAATTTGGAAACTAGACCCCCCAGGGAACTTATCTAGATGGGTGGTGAGCATTTTAAACCCCAAGGTGCTTAACAAATTCATCCATAAAAATGAAAAAGTACTCAATTTTTATGGAAAAAAAAAAAAAAAAAATTCTTTTCTCATTTTTACAGATTAATTTGTGAAGCACTGGGGCATTCAAAAAGCTCACCACCAATCTAGATAAGTTCCCTGGGGGGGGGGTCTGGTTTCCAAAATAGGGTCACTTGTGGGGGAGCTCCAATGTTTAGGCACACAGGAGCTCTCCAAACGCAACATGGTGTCCACTAACAATTTGAAAATCAGCTCAAATTGTTAGCGGCACCATGTCGCATTTGGAGAGCCCTTGTGTGCCTAAACATTGGAGCTCCCCACAAGTGACCCCATTTTGGAAACTAGAGCCCCCAGGGAACTTATCTAGATGGTTGGTGAGCATTTTGAACCCCCACATGCTTCACAAATTCATCCGTAAAAATGAAAAATTACTTTTTTTTCCAAACATTTTCTTTTAGCCTAAATTTTTTCATTTTCACATTGGGAACAGGATAAAATGGATCCTAAAAATTGTTGGGCAATTTCTCCTGAGTACATTGATACCTCATATGTGGTCATAAACCACTGTTTGGGCACACAGCAGGGCTCAGAAGGGAAGGAGCGCCATTTGACTTTTTGAATGGAAAATTAGCTCCAAAAGTCAAATGGCGCTCCTTCCCTTCTGAGCCCTGCCGTGCGCCCAAACTATGGTTTATGACCACATACGAGATATCGATATACTCAGGAGAAATTGCCCAACAATTTTTAGGATCTATGTTATCCTGTTGCCCATGTGAAAATTAAAGAATTGAGGCTAAAAGAACATTTTTGTTGGAAAAATTAAAATTACCATTTTTCCCTTCCACTTTGCCTTAGTTCCCGTGAAGCACCTGAAGTGTTAATAATCTTCTTGAATGTAGTTTTGAGTAGCTTGAGGGGTGCAGTTTTTGGAATGGTGTCACTTTTGGGTGTTTTCTGTCATGTAAACCCCTCAAACGGACTTCAAATGTGATGTGGTCACAAAAAAATGGTTTTGCTGGAAAAATGAAAAATTGCTGATGGACTTTGAACCCTTATAACTTCCGAACAAAAAAATTTTTTTTTTCCAAAATTGTGCTGGTTTAAAGTAGACATGTGGGAAATGTTATTTATTAACTATTTTGCGTCACATACCTCTCTGGTTTAGCCGAATAAAAATTCATAATTTGAAAATTGCAAAATTTTCAAAATTTTTGCCATATTTTTGATTTTTTCACAAATAATCGCAAAAATTATTGGCCTAAATTTAATACTAACATGAAGCCCACTATGTCACGAAAAAAGAATCTCAGAATCGCTAGGATCCGTTGAAGCGTTCCAGAGATATTACCTCATAAAGGGACACTGGTCAGAATTGACAAAAATGGCCTGGTCATTAGGGTCAAAATATGCCCGGGGGTGAAGGGGTTAAAAGGAACCTGTCATCCTCCGTCGGGCACTTCATACTGTGCCCACCAAGTTACCCATCATGTAAATGGGGTTCTAGTAACCCCTGTATGTGCCCAGAGTGACCCCTTATACCTGTAATATGAAGTTATATTCTGTGCACAGCTGGGCTCCGATTGAGTCACAGAGACAGCTATTTGGGTCACGGTGGGAAAGTGTCTCGCCGCCCCATCAGCTGCTAATTCCGCCCTGCCGGATTAAAATTTCCCGCCCCTCCTCTGCCTGATGCTTTTGTGACAGCGACAGTCGCGCCGGCGCAGAGGAGCGGTTGTCTGCGGGCCATAGAACAATACTGAAGTCTCGCGAGACTTCCGCACTATGCACAGGCACCCACTCCACTGCGAGACTTCAGCATTGTTCTATGGCCCGCAGACAACCGCTCCTCTGCGCCGGCGCGACTGTCGCTGTCACTCAAGCACTGGCCTTAGGAGGGGTGGGAGATTTCAATACAGGAGGGTGGAATCAGCAGCCGGAGGGGAGGCGAGACATTTCCCCACCAAGGCCCAAATAGCTGCCTCTGTGAATCAATCAGAGCCCAGCTGTTCACAGAATATAATTTCATATCAAAGATATGTGGGGTCAGTCTGGGCACATACAGGGGTTACTAGAACCCCATTTACATGATGGGTAACCTGGTGGGCACAGTATAAAATGCCCTGGGGGGGGGTGACAGGTTCCCTTTAATGATAGGTATCAATACCTTTTTAAGTTTGTATATTAAATGTTACGTTTTAGGTGTTATTACTGTTTACTACGTAGGTCACTAGATTTTGCTGTGCACATGCGTTATGCCGTGTTGTGAGTTCTTCTTCAGGTTCGGTGCTGACATTTTACGTTCTTTTTCCAGGTTGTCAGTATTCCTGTTGGGTCGGCAGTCCAGGCCTCAATTAAACCTTCTGTGACTATCAGCGGTGGGCAGATTCTTGTCGCCAAATCCAGCTCTACAGCTGCCAAAGCTGTGGGGGCAAAACAGATTGTTACTCAGGGGGTGGCAAAAGCTGTTGTAAGCAGTGGAGGTGCTAATGTACTATCCCAAGCACCACAAAACCTTTCTAAAACGCAAGTCACATCTGCTGGAACAACCAAAACTGGATCCCAAGGCTCAGGTAGAGACACGGCACACTGCATCTTCATGAATGTTACTTATGCATTTGTTTTCTCAATAATAGATCGTATCCACACCATCTTGTATAGACATTTCCAAACTGTCTAGTCAAACAAAAATATTTCCAAAGCATATAAAACTGATATGCAGCATTTACACCAATTTTTTTGTCATTTTTTTTTAACTACTGGGTGTAAAGCCTCCTGCACAGACCAGAGTCCTCTGCATGTACCTGCAGCTAAAGATTCGCTGCATGAACACATGCATATATGTTGCCTTGTGAATATATTCCCCCCCCTCCCCCTTGTCTTTTTACCTGTTTTCTTACATTACAACCTGTGTTCAAATATTTTTGTAATCTGATTTGTGTGTACACCAGTACTAAATAGCCTAAGTAGGAGAAATAAAGCGAGAAAAATATGGGTAGAAATTAAAATTAAGGGATAAAATCAATAAAAATTGCTATGCGCATATATATTCAGCTATTTTGCTTTGAAGCCCCTAAAATTTTCTGGTGCAAGCAGTTGCCTTCATAAATCACATGCTTAGTGAGAGGAAGTTCACGTGCGTGGAATGTAAGTGTCCCATGGTCTGTCAGTATATACACACCTTTACTAAAAGTACACAGGACACAGGCTGCAACATCATTAAGCAAGAGGTACCACTTGCCAAACAACACCATAAAGACGAAGGAGATCTTCAAACAAATCAGAGACAAAGTTGTTGAGAAGTCAGAGTTGCATTATAAAAAAAATCCCAATCTCCAATGATCCCCAAATCACCATCAAATGCATTATTATCAAATGGAAAGGACATGGTACCTCAAAAAAACCTGCCAAGATCAGACCACCCACCAAAACGGTAAGCCTGGGCAAGGAGCGTCTTAATCGGAGGCAGAACAGAGACCAAAGGTAACCCTGAAGGAACTGCAGAGTTCCCAGAGACTGGAGTATCTGTCTATACATCCACAATAAGCCATATACTTCATAGAGCCGCCGGCTTTTATGTAAGATTGGCCACTAAAAACCTTTACTTACAGCCAAAATTTGGAAGGCTTGTTTTCATTTTGCAAAAAGACGTGGGAGGCTCCTCAAATGTATGAAGGAAGGTGCTATGGTGGAATGAGACTAAATTTGAACTTTTTGGCTGCCAAGGTAAATGCCATGTCTGGTGCCAAACCAACACAGCTCATCACCCCAAGAACACCATCCTCACAGTGAAACATGTTGGTGGCAGCATGATGTTGTGGTGGTTTTTTTGGGCATCAGGCACAGGGAAAATGGTCACGTCGTAGTGAAGATGGATGGTGCGAAATACAGGGATATTCTTGAGCAAAACTTGTTTCAGTCCGTCAGGAGTTTAAGACTGGGATGGAGGTTCTCCTTCCAACATCACAATGACCCAAAGCATACTGCTAAAGAAACACTTGAATAGCTTAAGGGGAAACATCTAAATGTATTGGAGTCACCTAGTCAAAGCCCAGACCTTAATCCAATTGATGTGGTCAGATTTCATGATTGCTGTTCACCAGAGGAAACCATCTAACTTGAAGGAGATGGAGCAGTTTTGCCTTGAGCAATGGGCAAACATCCTAGTCACAAGATATGGAAAGCTCTTAGGGTACCGTCACACGTCGCAACATAGCATGCAATTTCACTTGCAATTTGCTGGTTGCAGTGAAATCATGGACACATTGTTCTACAACAATGTGTCCATGATTGCACTGCAACCAGCAAATTGCAAGTGAAATTGCATGCAATGGTGCTATGGTAACGGTACCCTTAGAGCTTCATCTAAATCAATTTGCAGCTGTAATTGTTGCAAAAAGAGACTGTACAAAGTACTGACTTTAGGGGGTGAATAGTTATACACACTGACGTTGTTAGGTATTTTGTCCTATTTGTTGTTTGCATTTCACTAATATCTGTCTATTATCACTTTCTTAATCTCTTCATTGGGGGACACAGGAAGACCTTGGGTGTATGCTTGCTGTCATCAGGAGGCTGACACTATGCAAAATAACAGAAAAGCAACTTTCCCCCCCCCCTCCCCCCCCCTACTGGCACAAATGCAACTCCGTTTTAGCCTAGTGTCTTAGGAGGCACACTGGTCTCTCTGAGCCCGTATCTACCAGATTTTTTATTAGATTAGTTAGATCTTTATTGTTCAATTTTTAATTTTTCTTCTATGAAGACTCATCAGGGAATACGGAGCGGTTGAGCCAATCCATCACCCCGCATAGAGATCGAGAGTCCAGTGTACGCTGGTTGCACTGTTAACTCTCCCTCTCTGGGCCAGGGCCATCCATCCCTTCATTGTAACGGATCCTGAGAACCCTGAGGCTGGACACCGGTGCCTGCCCTGGTCCTTTCGCTCCCCTACCCACTCGCCTTCCAGAGCCGGTCGGTAGGGTCATCAGACGCATGGATCCCTGGTACACAGGAGAACAGTGTCCACGTCTGGAGCTCGGCACCTCTCAGGACGAGGTAGGGATCTGCACCCTGGGTCCGGGGTCCATATATCCCCCCCCCTCCCTTCCCCATCCTCACTTTACAAGCCCCCTCCTGGTAGCTCCTCAGCTTCCCCCCTGGCTACTCCAGAGGGGATATTGCTCTGGGGCAGTAGCCGCAGCGAGGCCATTCTGCCCTTGCGTGCATGGGCCGGTCACTGGCTACCTCAGCAGTCTGAGTAGCCACAGCCCATTTCGCCTATAACTGCAGCAGGGGTTGCCTGATGATGATCAGGCATAGAGGATAGGGGTCAAAAAAGGGGGGTGCCTTATTGATTCTCAGGGGCTCCTGGCTCTGTTTTAGGGCTAGCAAGCCCCTTTCTACTTGTTCGCAGCCAGCACAGCGTTCTGTGGCTGCATCAGACCCATAGCTCCCAGCTAAGAGGGTAGCAGAGCCATTGCAGGCCAGCGCAGCCACCCCCCAGGCTAGCACAGTCCCGGATAGGCCAGCAAAGCCCCAGACCCGAGGCTCTGCGCCGGGGGCCTCCCGATCGGGGCTGCCACCAAAAATTTAGGCCAAGGCCTCTGTTGCGGCCTCCGGAGCTCTCCCGCCCGCCCACGGACCGCCTCCAGACCAATTGCGGACGTCTGCGGGCGGGCTCCTTTGAAAGGCACTGCCCCGGGCTCCGCCTAGACCCCGCCCACAGACAGGGCTCACTGTGGAAAAGGCCGGATCTTTTCGGCCACCCTGGCCACGTCCCCGTCGCACTTGTGCGGCATCTTCTCGGCCAGGCAGCACCGCTCCTCCCCCTGGCCAATGGGCATCGAGCGTGGGCGCTCTGCCCACCGTTTTTAGCTTCGCCCTTCGTCTCCCCGCAGAAGCCCGCGCTTTATACAGGAGCCATCACAGGGAGGAAGGCACAGAACGGTGCAGCTGTGCTCCTCCACTGCTTGGACCCACCACAGGGGACACCGGAAGCCTGGGCACGGGTAAGCAGAGCCTCTCCAGCCACCCCCACACTGCTGGCACCCTCACTACTGGCTATAGTAGATGCCTCACACAAGGAGCACCCGTACAGCCACCATAGCCACCACAGTGTACAATGCCTGCTCAGGGTGCAATAAGAAGCTACCCTCGGCTCAGAACTCTCGACTGTGCCTCGCTTGTAGCCCACAGATCATGCAGGCAGTTCAGGAGCCTACCACTGACCCGTCCGTGGTCTCTGCCCCACCTGAGGTGGTTCTTTCCTTATCTCAGTCCGCCACTACTCTGATTAAATTCTCAGAAAACCTGATGGCGGCCCTAGAGCACCTACCCACGCAGATAGCCTCCGCGATTAGGCCTAATCTATCGGAGCAGACTGACCCTAGCCCACCAGGGAACGCTGCCCCTGGGCCACCAGATTCGGAATCAGAGGGATCAGACCACTCGTAGGGGAAGTGGATTCGCACGTCCCCCTTGTCCAGGTCCCCGTTCCCCAGAGACCTCTACTCGAGGCCTTCTCCAGCACGCTCGGCACAATTGGATTCCGATTTCGTATCGGATTCGGACCCGGATATAGACTCTGACCAACTTTCGGGAATCAGGGACACAGTAGACTCCCTAATTCTAGCAGTAGATGGCACCTTTAAGGTTGACTCTGATGACAAGCCGCCCACACGGAAAGTGTTGGTTAAACGTACTTAACCAGCTCCTCGGGTCTTCTCTTACCTAGAAGACTTTGACGACATCTTTGCCAAGGAATGGCTACACCCAGAGATGCGCTTTCAATCCAGAAAGCGTCTAGAGGCTCTTTATCCCTTCTCTCAGGACGTTCTCGAAAAGTGGACCACCTCACCAGCAGTGGAACCCCCAGTGTCACGTCTAGCTACCAACACCATCCTACCTCTGGCAGACGGCGCTTCCCTTAAAGAAGGACCAGCCAGACACATTGAGGCCATGGCGAAATCTGCTTTCGAAGCCTCGGGCGCTTCTCTTTGCCCTTCATTCGCAGCCACCTGGGTCTCCCTGGCTGTGACCTCCTGGGCCAAGAACCTCCGTAGGGGTATTCTGTCCCAAGCACCTCCCGCGGAACTAGCGGGCCTGGCTGATCAGATCGCTCAGGCGGGAAAATACATCGCCACAGCTTGCCTCGATGCCGCATCCTGCGGCGCCCAGACCTCTGGCAACATGTTATCCATTCGCAGGGTCCTTTGGCTGAAGGCCTGGAATGCCGATTCAGCCTCTAAAACATCACTCGCCGATCTCTACTTCAAGGGCTCTCTCCTATTCGGCGATAACTTTGATAAAATCATATTGGATGCCACCGGCGGGAAAAATACCTCCCTTCCGCAGGCAAAACGCAAACGGACAATCCCTAAGAAGAGAAATTTCCAATTTCGTTCCTTTCGTCCCTCAGCGTCCAAATCCTCCAATCGGCGAGACAGCTCCCCAGCCCGCCAGGACAGAAAAAGGCCCTCCTACAAGCCCGCACCTTCCTGGCGCCCTCGTAACACACACATTCGACCGTCTGGTTCCCGGGTCAATCGCTTATGACGCCAACCCCAACCTCGGGGGCCGCCTCAGAGCCTTCCAGTCAGTTTGACTATCAGTAATCAACGACGCCTGGGTCCGAGACTTCGTCTCAGTGGGGTACAAGATCGAATTTTCTTCTTTTCCCCCAAGACCGTTTTTTTTTTTTTTCTATCCCGGCCACCGAAAGACCCCAAACTCATCTCCAGCTTTCACCAAGCCATTTCTTCCCTCGAGGAAGCAAGCGTTATCATCCCCGTTCCAAAGCATCAACACTTTTTGGGATTTTACTCCAATCTTTTTGTGGTTCCAAAAAAGGGAGGCTCAATTCGCCCCATTTTGGACTTGAAGCTTCTCAACACCAAGCACAGGTTGAGACACTTCAGGATGGAGTTCCTTCATTCAGTAATAGCATCTATGGAACCAGGAGAATTCATGGCCTCCATAGACATCCAGGACGCCTACCTCCACGTTCCCATCCTTGCGTATCACCGATGATTCCTGTGCTTCGCAGTAGGGTCCCAACATTACTAGTTCACCGCTCTACCATTCGGCCTTGCCTCGGCTCCCCGGGTTTTTACAAAAATCATGGCAACAGTAGTGGCCATCCTTTGGTCCACGGGAATTCTAGCAATACCCTACTTGAACAACATCCTGATAAAAGCTCCCTCTCGCTCAGGGTATCTCGAACACCTGCAAATATCTCTGGATTCTCTCCGTCGCCTGGGCTGGATCATCAATGTCAAAAAGTCTTGCCATGTTCCGACTCAGCGGATCACCTTTCTGGGCATGATTTTCGACACGGCCCAGTCCCGCATTTTTCTTCCCCCAGAGAAGCGTGCCGCCCTGCTGTCCGGGATTCACAATCTCAGGCAGCCCTCTCCTCGGACACTACGATTCTCTGAGGATTCTGGGCAGAATGATGGCCTCCATTGAAGCGGTTCCATTCGCCCAATTTCACACCAGGCCCCTCGAGCGCTTTCTGCTGGCGACTTGGGACCACTCCCTCAGCAGTCTCGATCGCCCAGTCCACTTCTCCAGATCAGCGAGACAGTCACTCCTCTGGTGGATCGAGTGCCCCCTTCTCTCTCGCGGCAGATCGTTTCTCCCGATCACATGGACAATCATTTCCATCGATGCCAGTCTTTGCAGTTGGGGCGCGATCTTTCTCGGCCACACAGCACAGGGCACGTGGAGCTTCCAGGAAGCCTCCCTGCCCATAAATGTCCTAGAACTCAGGGCAATCCTTTGAGCCCTTCTGTACTGGCGATCCTACCTGACTCAAATCCTCCAATGGGCCGAGCTACACATTCCCACAATTTCAGCAATCCACATTCCAGGCGTGGACAACTGGGCGGCCGACTATCTCATTCGCGGGGGGTTGGACCAAGGAGAGTGGACCCTGAACCCAGAGGTATTCCACCAAATTTGCCTCAAATGGGGCTTCCCAGACGTAGACCTGATGGCCTCTAGGGACAATTATAAGCTCCGTCCCTTCGTCGCCAGGTCCAGGGATCCCCAGGCCCTCGACGCGGACGCTCTTGCGATTCCATGGGCCCAATTCTCCCTTATCTCTTTTCCTCCATCCCTCTCATTCCCAGGATTCTCAAGAAAATCCGAGCAGAAGGAGTAACTGTAATTCTCGTAGCTCCAGATTGGCTCAGACGGTTTTGATATGCAGAGGTAGTCAACCGCCTCGCGGACTCTCCATGGTCACTCCCCAATCTCCCGGACCTCTTGACTCAGGGTCCTTTTGAACACTTGAATTCTCAGTTGCTCAATTTAACGGCGTGGCTGTTGAAGCCGCGGTACTGAGTTCGGCAGGTCTTTCTGAACAAGTCATCCAGACTGTTAAAAGCCAGGAAACCATCCTCATCACGCGCTTATCACCGCACGTGGAAGGCTTTTTTCCGATGGTGTGAGGACCCCAATCGTTCCCCAATGTTTTTTTCCCTTCCATCTCTCCTGGCTTTTCTCCAGTCTGGCCTTGATCTACACCTATCCCTTAGCTATCTGAAAGGCCAAGTATCGGCCCTTTCTGTACTTTTACAAAGGCAGCTCGCCTCACTTCTACAGATCATGACATTCCTTCAAGGAGTGGCTCACATCTCCCCTCTGCTTCGACCCCCCTTGATCCCTGGGATCTGAATTTGGTACTGGATGTACTCCAAGATCTTCCATTCGAACCTCTACAAGAGATTAGTCTACCTCTCCTAACATGGATGGTCGCCTTCCTTGTGGCGATCACCTCCATTTGGAGGGTGTCGGGACTTGCGGCTCTCTCATGTCGTTCCCCTTACTTAATCTTCCATCAGGACAAAGTGGTACTTCGTCCCATATTGAAAAGTTCCTACCAAAGGTTGTCTCCTCTTTCCACATCAATAAGGAGATTGTCCTACCCTCCCTTTGCCCAGCCCCATCTCATTCTCGAGAGAAGAGATTGCACAATCTGGATTTAGTCAGGGCTCTCCGTACCTACTTTTCACGAACCACTTTCTTTCGACGAGTGGACTCCTTCTTTGTGGTCCCTCATGGTCCTTGCAAGGGTTTGGCAGCCTCTAAGGCTACAATTGCCCGGTGGATTCGCTCCACTATCTCGGAGGCATACTGCATTAAACAGGTTCCTTGTCAATCCAGACTAAGGGCACATTCCACTAGAGCAGTGGGAGCTTCCTGGGCTGTCAGACATCAGGCTTCGGCAGCTCAGCTTTGCAAAGCGGCCACCTGGTCGTCAGTTCACACTTTTGTTAAATTTTACAAAGTTCATACTCAGGCATTTGCAGATGCCGTTCTAGGGCGCAAGATTCTACAGGCCGCCATGGTCTGAGTTCGCCCGAATACTTCTGTTATTACACCCACCCGACGGGACTGCTTTTGTACGTCCCAAGGTCTTCATGTGTCCCCCAATGAAGCGATTAATAAAACGGGATTTCTCCTTCGCCTCATTGGGGGACACAGACCGTGGGTGTTATGCTGCTGTCCACTAGGAGGCGACACTAGGCAATATCTGAAAAAGAGTAATTGACTCCTCCTCTATAGCATACACCCCCTGGCTGGGCCCTTACCCGACCAGTTTTTGCTTAGTGTCTTAGGAGTGCAGACCTCTTTACTTTCTCTCTTACTTTTTTTTTTTTTTCTTTATTTTTTACTTTTTACCTTCCCTCTCAAGAGGATTCAACATGGGAGAAGTATTACAGCCTGCATCTCGCCAGATTCATAGGTCTCTGGGTGCGAGTCGATGCACCTCATGGCTGTTCCTTCATACTTCTCCCCAACTGGCACATGGTCATGGGACCATGTTGCATCGCTCATAGGAGAGCTAGCCTCCCCGGTCCCGGGTCGAGGTTACAGGTATGTTGTGGAGCCCTGTCTGCCACAGGGTCCTCCGGAGGCTGCAAGGTTAGGGCCGGAGGTTTCCGGTCACAGAAAGGAGCGTGCAGGCACTGAGAAGGCTCCCGGATGGAGTGCACAGGGACCGAGAGGGCTCCCTTGCCACATTCCCCCCATGCGCCTGCATGTTCCCCTGTTTTTTCTCTGTCCTGTGGATGCGGACAGAATCCTTTTGCATCCACAGCCCCCTGTGGCCGAACTCATCAGGACCCCCCCTTTTTGGGGTCCGTGATTCCCCCCCCCACATCCCGCTGCGGTAAATGCGGCGTCTCTTTTAGACCTCCGCGCCGACATCCACTCATTTTCGGGGCCGAGAATTAATCTAGGCCCCGGCTTCGGCCTAGCGCGGGCCGGCACGCCCCCTGCACGCCCCGGCATGACGTCACAGTGCGCGTCATGCGGGAGGCGGCCCGGTGGTTTGGCGCTCCTCGCTCCACAAAACGCTGGGTTGCCGCGAGATTTTGTGTATGTAATCACGCCCCCATGCTTCCCCAGTGATGGGAGATGCCTCTCAGTTCACAGCGCGGCTCGGCACCGCTGCCTTGAGGTCGCAACTGAGAAGGGGGCACTGACTCACAGCACCGTTCATGGGAGAACAGTCCAGGTACACAGGAGCCCTAAAGCTAGGTCTCCGGGAGCAAAACTACCTTCATAATTGCCCAGTAGTCCACACCATGTCTCATGTACCCAGGTGAAGCCACATGGTACGTTTACTACTGCCCTACTTCACTTCCAGCACGGCAGCACATACTCAGCAGTTGCTCTCTGCTGCTCCACACTCTCTCCCCCTCCCCTCTCAATCTGTGTATTGCATTTGCTAAGGAGTCAATGCAGACAGCAGGGGATTGGGCTGGAGTTTAGTCTATTGTCATAGACAACACCTCTCCTACAAGGGGGGTATATCAAGTGGAAGCTACAGTGTGGATACAGTGCCTATATAGAATGAGGCAATGTGGGGTTAATCAGGTAGTCGATGAAGTAATGATATAATGTGGACAATAATTGTCTTCCATGTCTTACAAAGGGATGCAGCCTTGCTTCTATCTCAGGGCAATTCCTTGGTCAATCCACTGTCATCCTCTTTCCTAGACCACCCACAGTTCGTGGTTCTGGTTTGCCGCTCTCAGTCCTCAACAATAAGAAAGTCGGATTGAAGCCGAGATGCCTCTCAGTTGCCCGACATGTTTCTCCTCCACACATATGGATGCTGGGTTAAAGCGGAGATTACTCTACTTGCCGTCACACTCAACCCTCGCCCCCCGCAGTTGGGGGGTGCTAGGTTACAGTTTGATATTTTAAGACTACACGACTTTCTTCACGCTCTTCCTTTTGTTGCCCATGTTTGGACAGCTGCGTAGAAGCTGAGGCTTCTCAGGATTGTCCAGCCACCTTCCTCAGAACCAACAGTTGGGCCTCTGAGTGACAGCAAGGGCGCCGAGTCTCCCATACCGCTATGCGGTACTCATAGACCCCACAGCCGCTCTCTCTATCTCCCCGAGATTCCTATCTAACTAAGAGATCACTCTCAGGGGCATTTGTTTGACGGCCTTTACCGTTGGTAGGACAACGGGGACTCGGTGTGGTTCCTTCACATTGTAGTTCCACGACTCTGGTCGTTCACTCGGCTTACTAACACAGCTGATCTTCCTGCTAAAACACTTATACACAGCTCCTGCAAAGGAGCCAAGCGTTCACACAGAGAACGGTTCTTCCTTGGTTCTGGAAACCCTCTGGACACCAAGGACGCACGGTGTAGAAGGTCGCTACCCTCTCTCACACGGAGGATTCAAGGACGAGTCTCTGACATCTGAAGCTCCTTGCATGCTCCCCACTGTTGGGGTGCAGATTCGACGTCAAGATTCCGGGATATATCCCATACTCCTTCCTCAGTTTCCCACTGTCGGGGGGCTGGGGCAAGGTTTAGAGTGCTGTATGCCTTTTTTTCTTCTTCTCCACTCCCACTGGTGGAGACTTTGGTCGAAGTAGAGACATCACGAGCCTGTCCGTCCTACCTCCCCAGGCTACAAGATAACAAAACGCAGGGTTGCAGGACGTGGAACAAAAGACCAGCGGCCACTCGCCACACCTGTCATAGCGACGTGAGTCGAGAAAACATCTGCAAGTACTATGCAGGGCCCGACCTGAAGCTGGATCTACCAGTCTCCGTAATTGCACGGACCTAACACTGGTCGCATGAATCGCAGGTGGGCCGTCCGGTACATGGCATGGCCGGAAGTACGGTCCCCCGTTCCTCCTCACAATGAAGTTCCTCCCTCAGCACACCGCCCTACGCAGGCGAGGCCTTGTCCCAGATCTATCTACTAAATCCAGCATGAACGTCCGTAGCAGTGGAACATCTTGTTCATGCAGCGCACGTTGTACAGACGTCATGGATGCAAACGCTTTACCTTCAGGATGGGCGCTTGGTCTATACTAGTAAGGCAGAGACTGTCTCTACGCAATCTAAGCGCTGCGGAATATGTTGGCGCTATACAAATAAAGTATTATTATTCTTAATCCCCCATGATGCTTCGGGATAAAGGAGCTCTCCCTAACTCAAGACTGTCACTGCACAGGATCCATCCGTGTTTGTTTTCTCTAGAGTTCCTCCAGAAACTTCCCTGGCTAGCCATTTGTCACGCCTTGCACTGACTAACGGTCTATTCTCCTCGTGGAACAGAGGGTCTGAGGCCCCTAACAACTGCTCTTTAAGTTTCACCCAGTTGACTCGCCATTTTTACAAGTTGCGTCTACTAAGGGCGACGGTACCTTAGCGTACTGATTTCCCGCAAACTACAACAGGCGGAAACGCGGGGTGTTACCTCCACGTACCTCCTCCTGCCACGATGGTTACAGTCCAGGGCGACGGTTCCTATGCGTTCCGATCTCCCCTATGGACGGCTTGCCACAGCTACAGTCCTGGGCGACGGTTCCTATGCGTTCCGATCTCCCCTGTGGACGGTTTGCCACAGATGAAGTCCTGGGCGACGGTCCCTTTGCGTTCCGATCTCCCCTATGGACAGCTTGCCACGGATGAAGTCCTGGGCGACGGTTCCTATGCGTTCCGATCTCCCCTATGGACGGCTTGCCACGATGCCAAAGTCCTGGGCGACGGTTCCTATGCGTTCCGATCTCCCCTAAGGACGGCTTGTCACAGACGCTCAACATCAATCTCCTCGCAATGGATATCTGAGTTTACGGCGGATGGCATGGCTCCGGGTCAGTTTTCAATCTCCCCAGTCGCTTCCGGCTCCTGGGTTGCAGCATACTGAAGGCCATCGCAACAGCTGAATCAATGCCACAGGCTAAATGGCACAGTTCCTGATACTACTGCAGTCTCCCCAGCCGCCAATGGCCCCTGGGTTGTAGCGCACTAACGATCCCCAAACCAGCTGGATCACATCAGGCATACAGAGTACAGCTCTGCCACCCGGGAAAGGAGCAGGATATTGGCACGCCACTCAGCACCAGCTGTCTTCTATACGCCTTAACCTAGGCAGAGAGGGTCTTTCTTTCCTGATCGCTCGAAGAGCTATCCACTGGAGCTACGATGTTGCGCTTGGAAACGATATATTAGGTGCTGTGACCTAGTGGTAAGCACAGCTGCCTACCAACGCTAAGGTGCCCGGTCCGTGCCGGGTACAGGTTTTTGCTAATCCTCAGTCATAGTTCCTCTCGCCTATGTTTTTCCCGGACTATGGATGGTTCATCAGTTCCATTTGACGAAGCTCAATACGTCTTGGTTGTCACATGTTGTTCACCAGGTCGCCAACTTCAACAGTCATGTGGTACACTGGGCGAACCTTTTCCCCAGTGGAGCCGTCTTTATCCTGTCGGACTGTCGTTGATTGGTGGTTTTTTCCCTTTCGTCAGTTCTTGGCTTCCTCGAGTTCTCTAGGCTGAGGACGGATACGATAATCCGCTCCTGAATACAGTTCTTTCCCTTGTATGTTTCTATGTACATACCCTACAGGAAGCACGCACAATCACATCCAACGGAGGGTCCACTCTCCTTCGGGCCCACTTTCCACCCAGACAGTCCAGTGGCTTGACCTATTTCGACATGTCGCTGCCAGCAGATGTCAACTTGTACTCTGTCTAGGTTTACTATTCATGGTTCTTTTCTGCCGGACGGTTGATGTCCTGTCCTCGCCGGCACACCCCATAAGTTTGGGGGTTCTTGTCCATCACACTCAGTGCATTTGTTCATCCATTGCAGCATGGATGTTTATTATATTTGTGTGATATATATGTGTGTATATATATATATAATGTGTGTATATGAAGGAGGACCTATTTCTCACTCGCAGTGGGTTTCCACGCGTGGTGGTTTCTTTCCGGGGTATGCCCTTGGTTTTTAGCCACCCTTACCGGTTCGTTCACGGGTATTTATAGGTGATTCTCCCTTTGGTCCTATTGCCAGAGACCTGAGTTTTTTCCGGCTGCCATCGCAGTATGCACCTTAGATGCTGGTTCTGCGTCCTCTGATGCTTCCAGCTTCAGTTATCCCCTTTTTTATTTTCAAAATCTTGTTGACTTTCTCAAGAAGTTTCCTTACGCTGTTCCCACAGGTATGTGTCGTTCTGGAGACACTTCCATTGCCGGTTCATACTGTTTGGCTGTGGCGTTTCCTATTAGCAGCCTTTCCTCCACCTTAGTGGGTGTTTTGACCAACGCGGTCACCCTTGTGAAGATGGTCTTTTTTCTTACCATCCCTGTGCCTCGCGCCGGGGCGGTGAGTAATGTTGGGTACGCTCGGTTCTCTGTCACATCTTCTGTTCCTGTATGGACATTTCCACACATGCAGAGGCCGAACTCTTTAGGTTTTTTTTTTTTTTTTTTTTTTCCCTCAGAATGATACCAGGGGACTATGCCAGGTACCCTGGTCAAGGGTCTACTACCTTAGAACTGCTGGCTAGGAATAGTATAGTTTTTGGTTTTTGCGTACCAAGCCTCTCTACTCCTAGAAAGGGAGTATCTTGGATCGTTGGTGCCAGGTCTATGTATAAACAGGTGTGCTCGCCTGCCACCTGAGTTGGTTTTTATTTTCGGCAATCACTTTGCCGTCTATACTCAAGCGTTACCTACCGCAAATCTGGGTATACGCATCCCCCAGGCGGCAATTTGTCCACCTCGGTAGTGCGTTTTTTAAAGTGTTTCTGACAATTTTCTCTACCCACCCAGGGACTGCTTTAGGACGTCCCACGGTCTGTGTCCCCCAATGAGGCGAAGGAGAAAAGGAGATTTTTGTGTACTCACCGTAAAATCCTTTTCTCTTAGCCTCTAATTGGGGGACACAGCTCCCACCCTGTTGTCCGTACCGGGCTTTGTGGGTATTGTTTCTATCTTAAATGCTTTCCTGTATACATGCCTTTTCTTTAGGCTTTACTTTCGTTGAGCTTTATATTGTTTTTCTATTAAGCTCTACGGTCCCTTGGCGTCATATATAGTCGCCCTTGTCTGACCTATTATTTCTTGGCACTGTCATCTTCTCCTACTACTTTAGCACAAAACTGGTCGGGTAAGGGCCCAGCCAGGGGGTGTATGCTATAGAGGAGGAGTCAATTACTCTTTTTCAGATATTGCCTAGTGTCGCCTCCTAGTGGACAGCAGCATAACACCCACGGTCTGTGTCCCCCAATTAGAGGCTAAGAGAAAAGGATTTTACGGTGAGTACACAAAAATCTCCTTTTTTGGTACTCGCCATAAAATCCTTTTCTTGGAGCTTCAATTGGGGGACACAGTTCCCTCCCTGTGTATATAGTTGAGCAAGTTGATGGTTTTATGGTTGCTCCTATTGCTATTCTCACTAAATGAGTTGCATTTGTGCCAGTAGGGGGTGTATACTGCTGGGGAGGAGTTGCTTTTCTGGTATTTTGCATAGTGTCAGCCTCCTGATGGCAGCAAGCATACACCCAAGGTCTTCCTGTGTCCTCCAATTGAAGCTCCAAGAAAAGGATTTTACGGTGAGTACCAAAAATTCCCTGTTTCGCAGATGTAGGAATGTTCTTTACATAAAATGTTGCAAACCCTCCAAAAAAAAAATGAAAATCAAGGTTGTAATGCATCAAAACATGAAAAATGACACAGGGTGAATACTTTTGCAAGGCTCAGTGACCCGTCCTGCCAGCCCCAGCTACATACTACATTCTCCACCGCAAGGAAAATGAACCACGTGACTGGGATTGTGACAACTTTGTACATGTGTTTCACTGTTGTGATCTAGGAAAAGGCGGGTGACCCTGATATTTCTGTATCTTGGTTCAGGGGCGAAAAATGGAATCATCTTTAGCTATCACTTGACATTTCATTCATCTACTAAGACTTAAAGCGTTGTTCTAATTGAAGACTAAAGTTAAGTTCACATGTCCAGTAATCATCTGTTAGAACAGATCCAGCAACAATGCATTGACAAAGAAGTTGTGCAGACACAGCTTTTATGGCCAGGGTCACACATACCATCCATTTTTGCCTTAGGGCCCTTTCACATCAGCGTTTTTTGAAATATGCGGCAGATGCGGTGAAAAAACCGCATCTGCCGCAATTACCGCATACCGGCTGCACTTGCGGCGCGGTTGCGGTAAACGCCATGCAAAGTATAGGCGTACTTGCGGCAGGTGCGGCAAGTGCGGTTTTGCACTTGCGGCAGGTGCGGCCACGAAAAAAACCGCGGCTGACCGCGGTTTTTTTCTCGACCGCACCTGCCGCAAGTACGCCTATACTTTGCATGGCGTTTACCGCAACCGCGCCGCAAGTGCAGCCGGTATGTGGTACTTGCGGCAGATGCGGTTTTTTCATCGCATCTGCCGCAAATTTCAAAAAACGCTGATGTGAAAGGGCCCTTAGATCTGTTTTGTGGGATAATTTTGGTCTTTTTTTTTTCTTTTCAAAGTCCGAAAACGCATATGCATTAAGGCATGTGTGTGTGCGTTTTTAAAAAACGCATGCTTTTTTTTTTTTTTTTTTTAACATGGGGCCCTATGGGAGACGCATGCGTTAACATATGGCATATGCACCATGCGTTAACGCATATGTGTTTTTGGTGAAAAAATGACTAAGTCCAAAAAATTCCAAAAAACGTCCAGGACCTCAGGGGGCACTATTGGCACCCTAAATAAAACTGATCCGTTTTTCTAAGGGCTTAAAAAGTAGATTGGCATGTGTGACCCTGGCCTATGTCTATTTTTACATTGTTTTTAATCTGGATGCAATTTTTTTTTAACATTAAAGTCTATTGAAAATTAAATTGGTTAAAGGGGTTATCCGGGATTTTTTATTAAAAAAGAAAGTGCCCAAGCACTAACAGGCAGATAGCTGCCACCTTCCTGCTTGTTGTGTCTGGCACCGTCCTCCCCTGTTCATCCAGCATAGCGGGATAGACAGAGCAGAGGCAACTGCTTTTCCGCTCTGTTCTGCGGAAGTGGGTGCATAGCTGACGTCGCGCTGATTGACAGCCGGCTCCTAGCTTCCTGATTGGGGGAGCTGGCTGTCAATTAGCATGATGTCAGCTATGCGCCCGTCTACAGAGTGAAGAAGCCGCTCCATCTGGAGACGTGACGTCACCAGAAGTGGCAAAATCGCCAGCAGGAGCGTCTGTGAATGCTCTGTGTCAGCAGTGCATGGCGCTGGGCATTTAGCAGAACATACACATGGATCCGTTATTAAAACTGCACTGTGCTTACTTTCATTAAATCCTATATGTTGGAGAAAAATTGCCTTGTGATTTCACTAGAAGTTATGTATGGGCTTTTGCATTTCTGGGAAGAGACGTTTTAAAAAATGGCTACATTTCTTTAAAATGTGTTGCATAGCTCTTAAATGAATGACATTTTTTTTTTCTTTTGTTTATTAAGTTATGGCAACCTTACAGTTGCCATCATCAAATTTAGGTAATCTGGCAAATCTTCCACCGGGAACCAAGCTCTACCTAACCACTAACAGCAAGAATACATCCGGAAAAGGAAAACTTCTGCTTATACCTCAAGGGGCAATTCTCCGAGCTGCTAGCACTGCCAGTAAGTGACTTCTTAGGTTCCATGTACATTATCTTTAATATGCAGAAGATAACTGGCAATATTAACCTGAGCCATTATTTTACGTTAACACAAGATATCAGTTTAGGACTGTAAAGAGAATCTGTCACCACCTAACCTGAGAGCAGCATTATGTAGGGACAGATACCTTGATTCCAACAATGTGCACCTTGCCGTATTTTTTAGTAAATCACTGTTTTATCAGCAGGAGATGATCACTAGAGAATTGCTAAATCTGCTGCTGTAAAGTCTTTTATCTCCATGACCTCTATATAAATACCCCCACCCCTCCCCACAAGCCCCGCACTATGTGCACAAAAAGCTGCCAATCAGTGGTGTGTGAGGTATTATATAGAGCTCAGCGTTCACATAACTGGTAGATCTGCAGCAGATAAAGTGGGGGATTTATGGAAACTTCAACAAGCAGTCCAATGAGTGACAGACATCACTGGAATCAGGATCTCTGCCCCTTTATCATGCTGCTCTTAGATGAGATAGGCAGAACACGGTGAGAGATTCCTTTAAAGATAGATATGAGAACTCCTTTTGAGAAGGCTTTCTGTTAAAGTTTGACTACAACTCTAATTTCCAGGATTTTAACTGCAAAAATAGCTCTATCTTACTGTACCCCCTTCCTCTCCCTGGCGATCATCTGTTATCTATAGAAGCCATGTCTGGATAGAGTTACTCTGGCACTACATGGTGCATTTTTGCTCTGGAACATAAAGGGGCAGACATAAATCACCGGACTTCCCTCTAGAACAGTTGTTGTCCCCAAATATGGCACATGGATGGGAATTGTGGTCCTGAGGGAGGTAATATATAACCTTGTGTTGTATTAGCCAATAGATAACAACAAAAAAATTGAGATTGAGAGTCCTCAGTGCTTGATACCTTTTTAATGTCTAACTGAAAAGACAGTAATAAATATCAAGCTTTCCAGACTACTCCGATCTTCATCAGGTTTATAATAACACAAAATGTGAAGTCACATATTTATACATAACAGGGCTGTAAATAAGACGAGTGATATGAAGCAGAACGATCAGTGTGGAAAGAGAAGAAACTGTAGGTGCAGTGAATATTGCAGCAGTTTATAGATAAGGAGGGTAAAGGTTTTAGTGTCCTCTGATTGGGGTCTGGTCCAGAGTTCTGATGCCCCCAAATGGTCTTAGGGGCGCATTCTTTAATTACACAACCTCTGTACATATATATAGTTTATTCAGAAAAACAATATGGACAGTGTATACTCAATTATAAGCAGAGTTCCTCAGCACATTTTTTATGCTGAAAAAGCCCCCCAGTTTATACTATAGTGAGTGTGCTGTGCTGTGGGTGGGGGACGGCTTAGGAGCGGTGACTGGAGGCTTGAGCCGGCTGCAGAGGCAGTGGGTGGTCACGTGGATCCACTCATTAGGCTACTGTAATATTCACTACTCTCCCCACCCATCACCTCTCAGCACTGAAGCCGGCGCTGATAAGTGGGCAGGGGGGTGGCGCATATTACATTACCTTAAGTAGCCGGCGCACATGATCACCAGTTGCAGCCAGGGGCGATCATGTGTGTGGATATCACTGCTTCCCATGCATCTTCTTTGGCTTGGGAAGCAGTTAGTATCCCCGTGGCTGACTATTTAACTCACCTCCTCATCGCGGCATTGCGACGTCTTGTGCCGGCATCTGATCAAGAAGACAGGAGGATGCTGTGGTGCTGCAGTGGAGCTATAGGGAAGTGAATTAAATTGTTTATTTCTGCTTCGCCTCATTGGGGGACACAGACCGTCGGTGTTATGCTTTTGTCCACTAGGAGGCGACACTAGGCAAGATCTGAAAAAGATTAGGTGGCTCCTCCTCTGCAGTATACACCTTTTAGGCAGGCACTTGCCTCACCAGTTTTTGCTTAGTGTCGTTAGGAAGCACACATCCTTTTTTCTCCTTCGCCTCATTGGGGGACACAGACCGTGGGTGTTATGCTGCTGTCCACTAGGAGGCGACACTAAGCAGAATCTGCAAAAGAGTTACAATGGCTCCTCCTCTGCAGCATACACCCCTGGGGCAGACACTGCCTCACCAGTTTTAGCTTAGTGTCATTAGGAGGTAGATGCATCTAATGACCCTCGTCATTATCTTTATTATTTTAATTTTTTGCATTTTTTCCCTCGGATAATGATAGACGGGCGACGGTGCCTTTGCGTACCGCTCTCCCCAAACCAACAACAGGCGGGAACATGGAGTGTTACCTCCAGGTACCCCCTCCTGCAACGAGGGATTATATTTTTAACTTTTTGGACATGGCTCTCCCATCAGACGGCTCCAGATTTTCAAGTCTTTCACAGATCCCACAACTGGGACACTGAGCTGCAGTAGCAGGCACAAGCCTTTCTACCCTCCCCAGACCCCACTGAGAGACGCTCTTCAGCTCTACCCAGATCCCACAGCCGGGATATCGGAATGTGCTAGCAAGGGATACTGGACTGTAGAAGTCGCAGCCTACACCTTACACGCTGCCTCCTCATGTCCCCTTACAAGGGAACACGGATTGCAGGAGCCAGCTCCAGGTAGGGCCTCCGGGCACCCATGGAAACGGGGGTTGCATTGCACGCTGCTCAGCTTACAGACAGTGCCTCATTCACAGAGCACATCTGTGCTCATTCGGTGCAGGTCCGGGCTCATTATGTGAACACCGCAGTGCCCAGAGATCCCTCTTTTCCTTCCCAATTTTGGCGGGAATGCGGCAGTTCGGGCCTCCGCGCCGGGGCAGAGCGGCATAGTGCGATCCTCATTGCAAGGGGCTTCCCCATTACTGGCGGGAATGGCGGCGGTTCAGGTCTCCGCGCCAGTTCTGCACGGTTTTCGGAGCCGAAATTCACTTTAGTCCCCGGCTTAGGGCCTTCTCCCGATCGACCCCGCCTCCTCCCGCCCTCCGCCTGCTCTGGCGTGACATCACTTCTCTGGACCGCCCCCTGACTGCCTCCCTGTTGGGAGCGGTTTGGCCGCATTCTGGCGCCTCTCGCTCGCTGCGAGATTCTCGTGGCCGCCTTTTTTGTCTAAGACCGCCCGCTTCCTGCCCTCACGTCCGGTCCGCCCACTTCCTTTAACTGTGCACCTTCTATTTCTGCCCCAGGACGCTGGACTCTGCGCTCACCGCAACTGCTATTTCTACACTGAGAAACCGAAGCCCATAGCACTGCTGCTTCCCAGTGTAAACAGAATCGCTGGATCTAGCCACAGCTCTGTTAGAAAGGAAGTAGATCTGTAAGAGCACATGGCTAACAGCTTGGCACAGAAGCACACTGGATCACAGCACACTGGCTCACAGCACTGCTCCTCCGCAGTGCACAGGAACCTCCCGAACACTGGGGGACACCGGATCAGACAACAACTTCGTCATCTCTGGACCTAGACTGGGGTAAGGAGCTCAGCAGTCTCTAGTCTGCTGCAGCTCAGGTTTTTTCTCTACATACCATACCCCACAGTGTCACCAACACTTTACTCCATATGCCAGTGCCACCAACTCTGTATTCCCTGTCACATACCACATGTGCCAGGGTAATCAACGCTGTATTCTCTGCCGCATATTCCATGAGTCGGCATACTACATGTGCCAGTGTAATCAACACTGTATTCTCTGCCGCATATTCCATGTGTCGGCATACTACATGTGCCAGTGTAATCAACACTGTATCTGTCACATACCACGTGCCAGTGTCACCAACACGTATTCTCTGCCGAATACTACATGCGCCAGTGTCTCCAACACTATATTCTCTGTCGCATATTTCATGTGTCAGCATACTACATGAGCCAGTGTCTCCAACACTGTATTCTCTGTCGCATAATCCGTGTGCCACTCATTCCAAACAAATAACCAAGTGTCTTATAGGCTACATATCACACTTGTGTCACAATATCGTTCAGTAGTTCCCCACTGGCAAGGCGTTGTCAGAGCTCTTAGACTAACCAACCGGGTCCAGCCTGCCACAAACTGGCACCTCTAACCCTTTAGGGTCACAAGAAGTGGGCTCCCTGCTACATGACAATATGTGACATAAAGACCAGCTACATGATGCTCACCAGTATTGATCATGAAACTTCAACAGTATTTGGGGCGACGGTACCTCAGCGTACCGATTTCCCACAACCTACAACAGGCGGGAACGCGGGGTGTTACCTCCACGTATCCCCTCCTGCCACGAGAGAGCATCATCTATGGCGACGGTTCCTAAGCGTTCCGATCTCCAGTATGGGACTGCTTGGCACGCAGACCCGGGAAACCATTCTCCTCAGCTCCCACAGTCGGTTGCCTGAGTTGTAGCAGATGGCACACTTCTGTGGCAATCCTCAGTTTTCTGTGGACTTTACTGGCTCTCAAGAGACCCTACAGATTCTCAGGAAGGTCACTGTCATATCAGAACCGTCCAGATAAAGGTTTTTGGAACCCAACAATGCCCATTACCTTTATTACTATGCCAGGACGGAGCCAACTTCCTCCTCCCTGGTTTTCCACCTGGTATCAAGGGCCATACTTCTCTGCCAAATAAAGTATAGGCTACTATAGAGATCAGGACCTAGAAGGGTATCCCTTTCCTTGCTACAAGATGGCAGTCTCTTTTCAGGCGAAACTCGAACCACGGCCTGGTTCAGAGACTACAGTGAAAACTCTGCTTCGAACAGATAGCCGACTAGTTTTCTCTACAAATATCGTGATCTGAGATGCAAGTGGATAAAGGGCTACTCCTTTTTTTTCCCAATGCTAAATAGGAGCTGGCTAGTCTTCTTTATAGATATCGTGATCTCAGATGCAACTGGATAACAGGCTATTCCCTTTTTCCCAATGCTAAATAAGACGCCTGTCTTTCCTGCGACGTCAACAGAGCCAGTCACGACATAGGGCTCTCTCCAGGAGCTTCCGGTCCGTAACAGGCTAACTTAGCCTGTTGGTCTGATCCATCCAGACCAGACCAAATAGATGTGGACTCCATAGGTTCTCTCAGGACCGGAAGGCCGACCCTCTCTATATCTTCACATCTGGGTCGTCATTTCCCGATCATCAACTCCTTTGCTTTTCTCTACTACCAGTAGTAGTCAGCATCCTAGTTCTGTAAGGAAAACGCTCGAGTTCTCCCATCAACCTTTTCAAGTATACTTTGCATCACAGCACCTGCCCATATGGGTTGGCTTTTTTCTTACGCATGGAGTCTCCCCGTTTCATCCTTATATCTCTGGAGGTCGGGAACTCACTAGTCGAGATGCGTATCAACATCTCCCAGTTCCTCGGAGCATCAATATTCTCTGCACCTTACCATTTACGACAATCCTTCTTTTTCAGCTCGTCACACTGCCCCTGGGTGTGAATGCTCCTCAGTTTGTCAATCAGGTAATGGCGTAGCCATCCCAATTCCCCATTCTCGACGGGGGTTGTCCTGACCTGCCTGATTGACTGAAACAACACTCCTTCCAGTCTGGAACACTCATCCGGTGGTCAGAGTCCTCAGCCCCGACTGGGACAGGTACCTTCCTGGGGATGCATTTGTTACCACCCGCTGGTTGGTTCTCCCTCACTTAAGGCCTGTGCGCTGCGTCATACAGTCCGATTCTGCGTTCTGTCCTCACCTCACTCCGTTGCTCATGAATCTGAGTCCTGAGCAAGCTGGTTGGACGTTCAAGGCAATTCCTTTTGCGATTCAGGACCCTGTTGTTTGCCCGGTTTTTCCACAGGGACAGGATCCCGTTGGTCTCAGACAGGATCCTTTGGCTATCGCTCATACTCCCCAGGTCCTTCCCGGTTCCTGCGACCAGCCTCCCCCGTGCAGAACAGGTTTTCTTTCCAACTTGTCAGGCTGGACGATCTCCCAATGCCAGTCTGATATGTTGGTAGGGCACTAACCGGATATCGTATTGTGCAGAGTCAATAATTCTCCTGGGATTCCTCCCTACCTATCTCCCTTTCAGGTTGACTTTCACGCATTATCACCAATTTCGGGCAGATCGCCAAATGTCAATCCCGTGGAGGTCCACGAACGAGTTTCACATGGCAATCCACTTCCGCGGGTCCAAATTGAGCCACTCTTTGCTCTTCACGGTGATCCTGTCCGTCATGTTCAGTTAAGCGCTGGTTTTATTGTACCCACACAGGCATCTAGGATACGGTTCTCTAATCACGCCTAGAGATCCACATTCGTATCTCGGTCCCAGGTCTCTGGAACAAGACTCAATGTCCAGCTCAGGTCCCATCTGCCTGCCCTATACCTTCCTTCCGCTGTCTCTAGAAACAGAGCAGTGAATGAGCTCAAGCCAGCAGCCGTGGCTGTCATTCTTATAATCCAGATGGTCCACATACACCGGATCCGCCTGCCCAGTGTGGTCTCCACCAGCAGTTGTTTCAGCGCCCTGTATGCCACCAACATCGATAGCGCTGTAGTGGTCAACTCAACTGCGGGCGCCTGGTTTTTCTAACCCAGGCTGGTTCCCCATCTGTGGTATTCAAAATAATGTCACCTGCTAGGACACGTCTCAGTTCGCACAGCCAGAACTGGGTGTCGGCCTATCCCCGGCTCTCTCTTACTAGTATTTAGCTGGAAATGAGGAGTCGGGATCTGGTCGCATGTCCCTCCAAGGTCTCCCATCGAGTTGTCATGGGATTTCCCCTTTGGTTCTTCTTTCTCTTTACAACAGCGATACCCGTAGTATCTCTCAGCTCACTCCCGTTCCTTTCAAAACGTATTCTAATAGCTGCCTTTACCGCTGCGATATCCGTCGTGTCTCTGAGTTCACTCCCTCTCTTTGCAAAGCCTGTTCCTGAATGTTGGCTTCCTCGGCAATCTCCCCCGTGTCCCTGAGCTCGCTCCCGTTCTTGCAAAGCACTTTTTTCCCGAAGTCCCATCGGGATAAAATCATGCTCTGGCCACTGTTGCTTCCTCGCAAAGGTATTATCATCTTCTACCTGCACGAGGAATTCGCTTTCCCTTCATTTAGCCCGGCATTCCTACACCATGTGCACAACTTTCTGCACACACTGGATCTACTTACGGCTCTTTGATCAAGCTGGGGACGACCGCTCCCGAAAGTGGGATTCTCTTTTTATTATCTCGGTATGTCGCCAGAAGAGGATAGCGGCAGCCAAATCCACTGCCACATACATTCCGTCAATCTTCCCGGGGGCATATTGCTGAATGTTCATGCCCATCCCGGTTATGGTACGGCAGTCGGAAGCATCCTAGATATTTTTCACACTAGTCTTCGCCGGGCACGTTTGCCAACGCGACTGCCCAGTGTAGCCCACACTTGGTTGCGAGTCACCCTCGACTGAGGTGTGTCTATGTGGGCGTCTCTTGCAAGTGTTCATACTTCGTATCTATGTTGTATGCCTTGCAATGTTCTGTGTTTTTTTCTATTTACCCACCCAGGGACTGCTTTGGGACGTCCCACGGTCTGTGTCCCCCAATGAGGCGAAGGAGAAAAGGAGATTTTTGTGTACTCACCGTAAAATCCTTTTCTCTTAGCCTCTAATTGGGGGACACAGCACCCACCCTGTTGCCTTTTTTTGGGTCTTTACTACTGTTCTCAGGTTGCTTCTCAGCTGTTACATGGGTAACTGTACAGGTTAACGGTTTACACATATTTACCTGTGAAGTTAACTACAAATGTGCCTGTTTGTGACAGGCCTTCTCATAATATTATTACTCGGTTACCTCTTCATTGTTTACATGTGTGCCTGTTCGTTGACAAGCATATACACATGTTTGCCTGTTTTTATACAGGTCTTGTTATACTGTTATTACTCTGCTAACTCTCCTACTGCTTTAGCACAAACTGGTGAGGCAGTGTCTGCCCCAGGGGTGTATGCTGCAGAGGAGGAGCCATTGTAACTCTTTTGCAGATTCTGCTTAGTGTCGCCTCCTAGTGGACAGCAGCATAACACCCACGGTCTGTGTCCCCCAATTAGAGGCTAAGAGAAAAGGATTTTACGGTGAGTACACAAAAATCTCCTTATTTTCTCTATTTTATTTTTTCTTTTTAATACTTTTTCACCCCTCAAGAGGATTCAAGATGGGAAATAGCTCCTCACTCCTCTAGAGGATTCAACAATGGAAGAATTTACAACAGCCGGCACCCTCCCGAGACCCCACAGTTGGGACTCTTGGTTGGAGTCGATGCACACCATGCCTGCCCTAACATACTCTTTCCATGGCTCCCCGCAGTTGGGGATCTGGGTTGAAGTCGAGACTAACCAGGACTACTCCTTTCTCATCTCCCCACAGTTGGAGAGCTGGGTCGAAGTTGAGTCGGACCCAGGACTGCCCAGCAAAGAATCGTCCCCAAACCCCACACTTGGAGTCCCTGGGTTGCAGTGCTGGCCTCAGCTGTCCATCAGGCAACAAGGGACAGGCTCTCCTCCCCATCTCACCCCATGAGGGATTTTTGGGTCAAGGTATCAGGTATGTTGTGAAGCCCCTTTCGTTACAGGACCCTTCACTGGGTCCCGTTGTGCCACCGGCCAGAGAGAAACCGCTCACAATCTCCCCTCCAGGGCTCGGAGGTTGCCCTGGGACCCTGCGCAGCGGTCGCCACTACAGCGCTGCTCACCACCGGCTCCGTCCCCCCTGCCTGCCCAGTCATCCCCCTGACAGCGGATGTGGCGGCACCTCCGGACCTCCGCGCCGGCCTCCACATGTTTTCACGACCACATTTTAATCGAGGCCCCGGTTCCGGCCTAGCGCGGAACGTCTCTGCCAATACCTGCCCACTCCCCAGGATAACGTCAACCGCATCATCAATGGAAGCGGGACTACTCCCTGGTTGCTTCTCGCTCACCGCGAGATCTCCACAGCGCGCCTTTTTTTCTGATTCGCCATATTCTCTCAGCGGTCACCAGTATAGCGCTGTTTTTTTCACAGGGGCACATATGCTCAGGCAAAGTGAGCTCAGCTAAAACTCGGTTACCGTCTGTTAGCTTTTCAGCATATCCGGAGCCAAACATGGAAACCTCCATGGGCCGCAGGCATAGTCTATAAACCATCCATAGATGATATGCAGAAATTTTTACCAATGGTGTCCTTCCCAGTGCGTTACATAATGGTATGGAGCTTAGCAGTTTCCTCTCTGCTGCAGCTCCTCTATACTCTCTCGGACACATCGTAGAGCAGGAGGTACACTGGGCAGCACTCATGTTAAGGTTGGCTTGAGCACTGCTTCCCCCCTTAGTTACCAACGGTCACAGACAGCAGTGATGAGGTTAATATCACAAACAGCAGCAAGGACATTATTATGTCTCTTGTTGAGCATGCGGGACTACTCTACCCAGTGGATGTACTACTCCACACTGGAAGGACCCGATTTCTGTACCAGAGTCTACGACTGATGCCGCACTTCCCAGTACTCCCAATACATCTGAAGGGGCAATTTTCCTATCCCTATCCATGTCACCATGGAAAATCCTTCCTTCACACTGATCTAAATCCTGCAGAGTCGTCCCACTCCCTGCACCACTGCAAAGGGAAGCCAGGAGAACATTGGTATCAGATGCGGGACGAAAAAGGTTTCCATAGGACTTCCTTCTCCACGTCCTCTCTCTCGGCTCCGCCATCAAAAATGCCTCAAGCCATCACATGGAGCAGACATCATTCGCTCCTGTTTTCAGTAGCAAGGCAATTATGACCTGGGCAGATTATCAGAATGCGCCCTGTACAAGCGAGATCCTGACCTACAGCTCCCTCAGCTAGCGGCGCAAAAGTCATTGCAAGGGAGTATTTCGTACAGGCATCCCCTGCATACGACCAATTGCACGCTAGTACGGCATCAACCGAATGAGTACTCTGACTACACAAGTCAAAGGCAGATGCGGCCTCTAAGAACTCCTTCGCGAGCCTTCTTTATCTTAGTGGCTGTCTATAAAAAATCGCCGAAAGATGGACAAACTAATTACTAACACCACGAGAGGAAGGGGTACCCCCGCTTCACTCTCACCAGGCGCAGACTTATAGTTGCTCCCCTCATGTAAAGTCACGCCCCTCCCATTAACCTAGGGGGCCCAGATTCCATAAATTTTCAGCCTTTATGATAGTCACTCCGAGTTTTTTCCTTCCTGGGTAGGTGGCCGACCTTTTCCGTTTCTCGCCATTTGTAGTTGACTCTTCTCTCTCTCCCTTACGGC